>CM062626.1:46222735-46790235 GCA_025617555.3 Puccinia polysora
GGGAGGTATAACACTCCAGGTTTTAAGCTTAATAAAACCTCTTCAATCAAACGTGATTGGCTCCAGAGAGATGATCAAGGAGAGATCAAGACCAGTATGGTTGGAAAAAGGGATCAGAGTGGTATAACACACTCAAGAATTCAGGAAGACAGGAATTCTTCTTCAACCAGCAAGGCTATTGGTTGGTAATAAGGATCAAGGTCACAAAGGACAGAGTTTGAGTATGGAGGCTCAAAGGATCAAGGGGAAATCATAGATATACCCGGATAATTTGCTCAGATAAGTGGGGAAGGATGCCCACGGATAAATTGCTTATGATGATGGTCTGATAGGATGATGGATCCTCTGATGATCTGATGATGGGATGATGGGCCAAAAGGCAGGGGAGAGCCCCTCCTTATATGGGCAGGAGGCCCTGTTAGACTATATACAATGGATTCTACAAATAGAGCGGAAAAGGGAAGGCAACCATGTGGTCACTCGCGTCGGTCTGTGGATGGGCGCGCGTAACAATACCAGAGTCACCCACCCCTTGTCCAAAGGCGGAAGCGGTGGGAGAGTCCCAGGAAAGGTGACGGATGAAGTCCATGAGAGCGCGGATGGGCAGATAGGAGATTGGTTTGAGAAAGTTGAGTAAATCCTGACGGCCTTGAGATCCACAACTGATAGATCAAGTGCAATGGGAGGTTTGACGGATCCAAGGATTTGCCAAATGCTTGCGGGTGCGGTTGGGATGGATTCAGTAAATCATGGATGAGCGCCGCGCGACGGTAGCAATGAGGAGATTGGGAGGCGCAACAACAAAGATGAAGACACGCAACAACAAAGATGAGGACGTGCTATGACAACGGCGGAGATGACAAGCAACACGGATAAAGGACGCGCGACGCGCGCGGATGAAAGTAGCGCGGCGCGGCGCGGCGCGCGACGCGGATAATGGAAGCGCAGCGCGCGCGGGGGTAAATAATGGTTTGGATGAGCCTGAGGATAAGTTGTTCAGCCGGGCGGTACGTTTGCGCAACAGTTTATGGATTGAGGTCTTAAGGCGGCCAGGGTGTCCAGCATGGGGCACCACAACGGCCTAGCACCGTTTGGAGTCTTACAGAAACAATACCGGAATCACCCACCCCTCACCCAAAGGTGGAAGGGGTGGGAAAAGAAAAAACGGATCAGACCGCCTGCGGGTGTCCGCAGGCGTTAGACAACACTCTCCACCCCCACCCGGAGATGGAAGGGGGATGGGAGAGTCCCAGGAAAGGTGATGGATGAAGTTTGTGAGAGCGTGGATGGGCAGATAGGAGATTGTCTCAAGGCAATTGAGTAAATCCTGAAGGGCTTGAGATTGGAAACTGATAGATTGAGTGTGGCGGGAGATTGATGGATCCAAGGATTGCACAAACGCTTGGAGGTGCGGTTGGGATGGTTTTGGTAAGGCATGGATGATTGACGCGCGATGATGACAATGATGGATGAGCAACGCGCGATGATGACAATGATGGATGAGCAACGCGCAACAATGACAATGACAATGATGGATTAGCAAGGATGACAATTACAATGATTGACGCGCAACAATGACAATGATGGATGAGCAACAATGACAATGACGATGATTGACGCGCAATGATGACGATGAGGGATGAGCAAGGATGACAATGACAATGATCGACGCGCAAGGATGAGGATGAGGATGAGGACACGCAACGCGCAAGGATGAAAATGAGGACGCGCAACGCGCAAGGATGAAAATGAGGATGCGCGATGCGCAAGGATGAGGATGAGGACGCACAAGGATAGGAATTTTTTTTTTCTTTCTTTTTAGTTTTTGAATTATTTTCCCACGGTGTCCCAAATGGTTCACCACAATGGCCTAGCACCGTTTGGAGTCTTACAACGGTCCAGAACCCAAAAATCCTCTGAACACTACCTGGGTGTATTGTCTCAAAGACAACTGTCACGTAGACCCTCTTATCTACAAAAGTTGACTTTGCGTCCAAGGATTTGATCAAACTTATGGATTGAATTATCAAGAAACATTTTCCCCAACTGTTAAAGCAGCATCCTTGTGAATAGCTTTATTATTTGGTCTCTTTCACTCTCATCCTATTACTCAATTCAATGTGAAAAGTGCTTTTCTCCATGCTCCTCTGTCCAATAAAGTTATCATTGAAAGACCCAAAGGCTCAAAAAGAAAATTGGAGTTTCTTATCTTGCAAAAATCCCTCTATGGATTAAAACAAGCTCCCTCCAATTGGTTTCACACTCTTACTTCTTGTATACCAGAGCAGGGATTCCACAACTCTATATCTGATCCTTGCTTGTATATTCACCCTGACTCAAACTCATTTCTCTTCTTTCATGTTGACAACCTTATACTTTTTGGCCTGGGGAACAATTTTCAGAGCAAATTTCTCCAAAGATTTCCTAACTCCAGTCATCAAAATCCAAAAAAAATTTTGGGAATGAAATACAAGCAAATTGGCAACAAAATACTTCTATCTCAACCTAAACATATTGAACATGTATTTGAAGAATTAAAGATGACAGACTGTAAACCATCCTCTATCCCCCTCTCAGCAAACCTCAATTTGATGCCAGCCTCTGATAAAGATCATGAAGAATTCAAGTCTCTTAATATAAACTATAGGTCTGCCATCTTCCTCATCAACTACATTGCGTGTCTCACTTGTCCTGACCTCAGCTTTTCTGTTTCTAGTCTTGCCCAATTCTTTGAAAAGCAAGGTATTGGCCATTGGAGGGAAGTCAAGAGATTCTGGAAATATCTAAACAATACAAAAATCTGAAACTCACCTTACAAATCAATAACTCTAGCACTCAAATTGAATTTTACAGCAACGCCACTTGGAGTGACGATTTGGAAACAAGGCGTTCCCAATCTGGTCATCTTTTTCTCCTCTTCAATTCCCTCATTTCTTGAAGTAGTTACAGACAGCGCAATGTAACTCATTCTACTACTGAAGCAGAACTTAACCCTCTAGCCGGGTCCTTTTTAGAAGCCATATGGATGCAAAATTTAGTGGTTGAACTCTTGAAAAAGAATGTTACACCCAGTCTTCATTATATAGACAATAAGGGTCTAGACAATAAACTCAACAAGTTTGGGTGTAACTCCAAAACTTGCCACATTGATATCAAAACCAAAGCTCTTCGCAAAGAACTCAATCTTGGAAATCTAGTCATCAAACTAACTTCAGCAACAAACATGAAAGCTAATGGAATTACAAAAGAACTTCCCCTTTCTTCTCTCTCTACTCTTCTTCAGTTAATACACCCTTCCTTTAGGGATCAGACTTCAGTCTTACAAGTCACGGGGGTGTTAAATAATTCTGCCTCCGTACTCTTACGGTCATGCTATCCTTTACTATCACATCCACATAGGTGCAGACCCTATTTCTGTCAAAAACCTGTCTCTGTCTTTCACAACTATGTTCCCTGTTCTTCTCTTTCCTTTCTATCTCTCTCAATCACGTACCTGCCGGCAACTCTGGAGGATCTCTGAACCAACAACTACCTCAACCTAACTCAAGTCACATCTTGACTCTCAACAAAACTACTCATTATCAGATTGAATCTCTTCTTATTTCTTTTCTTTTCTTTTCTTTCTTTATCTTTTTATTTCTTTTTTTTTTTGCTCCTTCTCAACTCAAATCTTTCTCTCTTCAACCCAATCTTCATCATTTTCTGACTGGTAAGACAATAATCTATTGCCAAATACTCAATTCATGTTTGATCTAACTATTGATATTCTCCTCTTCAAAGTCATCCTTGTTGTGTTCCTCAATATTCTCATAGTGCCTGATCCAGCCTAATCAACCACCGCACGTCCTAGCTGTTCTGTGCTTGATATTTGTTTTCTTTATCTTTTTCTTTCTTCATGTCTTTCCTTCCTTTTTGCTGTTTCTATACTGATATTGCAACTTGCTTAGCCCTCTTTGGTCAATACAAATTGAATAATCATTCAGTTACGCAACAGTTACAACCAAAGTTGATGCTGGTCCTGATGTTATACCCGCTATGTATTTTGAGGAAATCAGAAGAGGACTTCTCCTTTAATGGTTCCCAAGTTTGGAAATTATTGATCCCTTGAATCTGTAAACCATGAGTGCAACTGTTCACCCTACAACTGAGACATAGAGAGGTAGAGAATAAGTGAAATGAGTGTAAAGTGCCTTCAACCTGATGTGATGATCTCATGTCCTCCTCCTGCCATCCGGGTTGAGGGTGTGGTTCAAGTAGCCTTCCCCTCAACCTTAACCTAATTACAACTGCAAGTAATCAAGAATAATGAATTACAAACCCTAAGTACAGAACCCTAGCCCAAACTCTATCCTTCCATCCCCATCCCATGATCCAGATCCCATATCCCTTACCCCATATCCCATCTGTATTGACCGCCTGCCATTATGTCCACCCAGTTTGTCCTTCTCATGACGCAGCCCTTGCGCCGCGCCCAACTTGGAGCCCCCGGCACATGTCCGCATCTGCCCAATGCACCAGTCCAGATTTCCAAGGTACATCCGCACAATCCAATCTGGATCCGCGCAATCACTCCAATCCAATCCAATCCTCCCCGCGTCTCCAGATGCCAAGTCCATTTTGACTGCTGCTGAGCCCGCAGCATGGTTTTCTGCGGCAAAGCTGCACCCCTTGCTGAGCCTGCCACTACTGCTGAGAATGCATCCCGCAGCCCATTCTAACTTGCTTCTATAAAAGACCGCCACATCCCCCCCCCAACTTGAGTTCTGTCCCCAGAGATCCACCATTATCTCACCTAACCACCAGTTATCCATCCCCTCACTGCACCACTACACCACACCAGTGAAACACCCACCACATCATTTTCCTCAACATGTCCTGCACTTTCTGCAGTTGGAATGGTCTCACCTGCCACATCCTTCAGGTTTGGTGATCCTGCTCTTCATTCCAAGCCGGCCACCATTGCTGCTCCTTATCCAATGGTATGCCCCACAAACATCCTCAAGGTTTTCTGTGCAAGAGGACTCAACCCAACTCCTTTGTTGTCTTGAGAAACAAGGACATCTCAACCAATGAATGGACCCCACCTGGCTCACTACGCAACCAACCGCAAGGCGCTCCTTCACACCCTCCTTCAGGCAAAAACCATGACTTGTGCTTGCCATTCCATTGGGCTGGACCACCGCAGTGCAAGGACTTCCCAAATTTTTCAGCTTATTGGAACAATGCTCTCGAGTGGGCTGCATGGGTACGTATGAAAAAACTGGCAACTGACCTGCAGATCTTCAACCAACTGACCACGCCTCCTCCACCGCCACCGCGTACTCCCACTACTCCGCGCCCTGCTCCTCCAACACCTACTCCACCCCTGCCATCTCCATCACCGGCTCCAAGTGTAATATTGATCAGTCTTATCTTTATTGCAAGACTAGGCTTAAATTGCAGTAGCAGTAAATTGATAACTGAGATGTTGAGACAAGAATGTAAAGAAGAATGAGCCTGGACAGTAGGATTTGAGATGGGGATAGGAACATAGAAACTGGAGACAAGCAGTACTGAATTTACCTGCAGATCTGTTGACCCAAATGACTATTGGCAGTAGTCCTCAGACAGGAGTTGGGGCAAATACAAGCTTAGATCTTGAGTGATGAGTTAGGAAAGAAACCGTTGTGGTGTTGTATTTATAACCCCGGATTGAGAGCTGCGTCGCGGGCTGCGCGCTCAGCAGTTGGGTAGGTCGGGCTCAGCATCTGGCGTGCGCGCGGTCTCAGCAGTGCCTGCTGCGGGCTCAGAAGCAGTCGCCGCGGGCTCAGCAGTAGGGGCTGCGGGGCTCAGCACCAGGTATGGGTCGGGCCTACCTCAGGCGGCGCCGGACCGCGACCCGCCCGGAAGAAGCGGACCAAGTGATGGAGCCGGCCCAACCAAGCTCGCGGGTGGCTAGTGCGGAAGGCGAGGGCGGGGCGATCATGGGCTATACGCGCTTGGGAGGCCCGCGCAGGCATAAGCGTGGGCCAACCCGCGGATCGCGGGATTCACAGATGGCGCAGACGGAAACACAGGGGGCTCCGAGTAGGGCGCGGCGGAGGGCTGCGCCATGAGAAGGACGAACTGGGCTACGTTAATACCAAAGGGTGCGGGTGATGGCAAGGGATGGAGGGATAGGGTTGGGCTAGGGTTCTGCGGCTTAGGGTTGTATTTCATCACTTGTTCTTGTTGTTTGTGGTTGTACTTAGGCTAGGGTTGAGGGGGGGGACTTAAGACCTGACCCTCAACTCCGGGTTGGGGAGGATCATCATCTTACGGGTTGGAGAAGGAAGGAATTTCATCATATCATCACTCTCTCTTCTTAAAAACTCATTGTGCCCAATCATCTTACAGATGCTAAACCAATAATTTCCGGAACTCAGGACGACTTGCAAAGGTAACTCTTCATAAGTTTCCACACTGTGCAAGTGAGTGGGGATTAATTTAATGAGACAAGGTAGGAATGAGCAAGACAGGGAGAAGATAGAGTAAGGAAGAGACAAGAACATCTGAACTGAAGTGTGAAGACCAAGGACAGATTTAGAGAGATGGATTTGGGGACGCAGTTACCTCCAACTAAGTCGCTTCAAGCTCCTGCTGAACTACTGAAGAGCTGCGGAGTGATTTGGTGATTCTTAGGCGGAGGTACTGGAGGTGCTTTTGAGCCCAAGGGAGTTTGTCCATTGAGTTGGTTTTGGTTGAGGATTTGGAGGAAAGAGAGGAACCAGTGGGTAGGGGGAAGAGTCCTCAGGCAGGCAATCCAGGCGTTGGGTAAGATGGAAAGGCTAGGTTGGGGACCGCGGGCACCTGGTGGTGAAATTAGTGTGGAGATTGCAGTCCCTCAGTTGTGGCAACTGGAGTCCAGCGCTTACACCCAGGTTGTCACTGGAACCAACGCGCGCACCAACTCCCATGGTCATTGAGTTGTTTCCAGAACCCGTCGCCACTCCTACTCCCAAGAAAATCATGTCATCTTCTCCTACTTTAATTCCTCCAGTTGCCACTTCCAAGATTCTGGAGATCCCCCTTATTCTGGCACTTCCACTTGCAAGGTTTGACACAACGGTGAACAACGGGGACAAACTACTACAACGCTTCCTAGCAGTTACCCATGCTCATTCTACCAGTGCGCAACCCAAACTCCTAGCAGCATTCCAAAACCTAGCCGCGGACACGGAGGAGGTGATGAGGACTCATCCAACATAGACAGATTGCCCCCCCCTCTCCTTTCTTTCCATCTTGTATCTATTCCTGCACCCATCTTGCAAAGAAAATAGACTTTCTCCTTGCCAACCTAAGTAGCCTTTGAGCTTGTGAGAACCTTGAGAGAAATAAGAACCTGTGCGCAAGATACGCACTTCAAGAGCAATCCGCAAGAGTGGGAAAAATCTGGGCCAAATGAGAGTATCCGCTAAAGGTACCTGGACCACCCCAGACAAACTGCCTCACAGTTCCCTGTACCCATCTACAAAACAGAGAGAGCATAAAGAAACCCATCGCGCGCACATGCTTGAGAGATAGGAAGAGAAAAAAGTATCCACCCCAACCCATCTACACCTTCAGTCCATAAGATAACAAAAGAAAACCTGAAAAGAGATTTTTTTCTTTTTTTTTTTGATTACCAACCCGTTGCCAAGCCCAGGCCTACTCTTTTACCCACATCCATTCCCACATGCTTTCCTAGTTCCCTGTATCATCTGTCAGAAATTGTTCTGGCGTTTGAATTTCCAGAATGCGGGGCTTGTCCTTGTGTCCAAGAACCCAGCTTTGTGCCATGCCTGTACCTAAATAAACTCATAACCTAGCCAATAATAATCTTAAAAAGCCAATCCAGAGAGAAGGAAATAAGAAAACAAACATTCTGGGGAATCTAGTTGTTTGGGCTGTGAACCGGCTAGAGCACTCCCTTGCCAAATCCAAGCATATCCCCTATTCGCCCATTGTTCCCCCCCCCCACCTTGGCTGCTGTCCCCAGTTGTCTGCAGTTTTTGACTTTGCCCAAAGCAAACCGCACGCGCAGGCTTGTCCTTGGACAAAGAATCCTCATCTTTGACCATTCCATCAATTAGAAAAAAGCTTCCCCCATTGAGTTTCCAGGCTCCGGTTGTAAAGCAGAACCAAGTCCCCCTGCTGCAAAGGATACCGGATTTTTTGCGGGTGGTGCTTGTACCAGTAGCGGACAGACTTTTTGCGGGTGGCCTTCAGCCTTCCAGCCGCTCTCTCCAACATCTTGTCCTGTTGCAGGAGCTGCTTGGCATGGGCCTCAACCAGATCCGCCGCTGTCTTAAACTTCCACCAATCAATACCCAGAAAGGTTTCCAGCTCAATGTTGATTGGCAGCACAGTTTGCTGCCCAAATAGCAGCTTGTAAGGCAGATAACCCGTCAATCTCTCATCTTTAATCTGCTCCAACCGTGTCAACCATCCCAACACCTTCAGTGGAGATTCCCAAGGATCCTGTTACCAAGGGATTGGTTGCAGTGGTCCGTTCAGATCCTGCAGGATTGCTTTGTTCCAGGGACAGACCTTCCGTAAAACCAGCTTATACCCCCTGACATTGCCCCACGCCATCCGCACGCATTGGTTACAATAAGTCCTAGTCAAAACAAAACTGCAGCTTTTGCCTTTGCTCACAAGCGTGGCACAATGATAGTGTTTTTTCAAAGTACCTCCCGGCAATGCATACTGAGGAAGGGGACTTACTTCCAGCACCCACGCACCCCAGGCTTCTTCCCTACTTCCCACCTGCTCCTTGCTAGTCAACTGCCCGCAAAAAAACAGAGCTTGCCCTGTGCAGTAATCTTGGCCAACTAGTCAAAATCCACCTCCGGCCTACCCTTGCAAACCAACTCCGCGCCGCGGTCCTCCTCTTCTTCTCCTGCCAAATCCTGCTTCCACTTCCCCAACCCTTGATTGCAGATTGTGGTTTCAAATTTCCCGCCAGACAAATCTTCCACCGTCAACACTTCTATCCCCGCCTCTGGATCAAACGTCATTTGCTCTCAGAACCCAAACATGAATGGCAGTCCTAAAATAGCCTCCCCGCAATCAACCAATAGAAAAGAAAGTGGTTTACGGACCCTTGTGACCTCAACCCCATCCAAACAACATGACCAATTTCATCCCCGCTAGTTTGCAGTCCGCATCATTCCAAGCCACTTTCACCTGCTGCACCATTGGAGGAATCCTATTGTGTCTGCAATCCTTCAGGGCTTGAACCATCTCATCCACTACCACCGGCAACACCACTTCCAACTCCTTCAAGGTCAAGGGAATAGTTTTTTCATTCCCCATCACTCTGCGCACAATCTCCACTGCCTTCTTCTTCCCCCTACCAGATTCACCGGCTGCCCGTTTGTTTCAGGAACAACGTGACTGGCTTAGGAGCTACGGGTGGCACCCACTCTTTGGAATCCACATCCATCCTTTCCACCACCGCGGGCTGCTCTGTTGCTAGTACCCTCACTTCCGCTTCCACACGCGGTGGTTGCCATACCCCAGGACCAGTGACAATCCCAAGAAAAGCTGAAGCAGTTACCCCCAATTCCTGACCTTGCGCACGCACTTGCCCATGACGGTTTGATTTCCAGGTTCAGTGGAGATCTGCTTGCCCATTGGAAACATGAATCCCATTCCCACCAGTCTAACCAATCCTGCCTTGAGGTCCCTTTTCATGTTATTGCACCCCAACCACCAATTCCCGTTGTCCCCACAGTAAGTGCATAACTGCGGCGCATGCCAATTCCACTGAAGAAGAGGTCCTACAATGTGAGGAGGCGGAACATGCGGCACTGACAAAATTTGAATCAGGAAGATCCTTAAATACTACATCAATTCCATCATCTTGCTAATCTCTGGGCTTGTTGTTGGTGGTGTTGCCGGAGTGTGTTCCGTATTCAAGGGGCCTGCAACCAGAGCCTGCGTTGGCACTGCCAGAGGGTGAGAAGTGGACTTCTTCAACCCCTTTGGGAACAACTTTGCCATGTCCTCCATCAGTTCCTCCAAGTCCAACTCACTCTCCACTGCCCAAGGATGGTCAGGATTTCCAGAAGAAGCGCATAACTCCCATCCAACAAACTCTTTACCAACTTGTTGTTGTACAAGTGCCGCTGCACCCGTGCGCGGAGTTGGGTACCAAGTCCTCCCAAAAACGCCCTCTTCATTGCACCCGTCTGCCCTGCTATCACATTTTTGTTTGCCATGTAGTGGTAGATCCGGTCAAACATTGCTACATACTCCCCCCATTGGGCCTGCGTCTGGACTCCACCATTGGCGCTTGCTTCTGTTAGAATTTTTGTCTACTGTTAGTGTTTCCTGAATCTTGAGTGCAACCTGTCTTGTAGTCCTTCACCTTGTGTGGTCTCTGATGGCCCAGTATTGAATATTTCTTATTCATTTCCAGTTATTTGTTCAACCACTTGTCAGCCTCTTTTGTACTTAGTCTACTTAAGCCAGCTGAACCTCAAGTGAATGAACACTCATCTGTTCTTCCCTACACTGAACCAGAGTGCCCCCTTGACTCCCAAGATCCGCTCCTCTTGGCGTCACAAGATCTTTCCTCACCTCCTCTTAAGTGTTTAAACTGGAGCCTTGAACTCAAACTTCAACACGGTTAAAAGCCGAAGCTCTCCCCTGATCAACTTAATCCAATGCTCTACCCTTTTACTGTTGAGCGTATTGCTTTATCAACTCAATTGCTCCTTCTCCATGAGTTCTGAATCTTCATACAATCTTGCTTCCTAGATTGCCTTCCCGCTCTACTCGCTTGCTCTCATGTGGCATCCTTGCGCCTAATCTCTTTATTGCGCTTGCTCTTTTCTATCATCTTATGACCTTGAAGCCAAACTTTTGAATTGGACTTGTTCAATTTCCCTTGCGCCCAAATCTTCCTGGAACATTGTCCTTGCTTGTTTACACCATCGGCATCACTTATTTGCTTGGTCGGAACCTATTGAGTTGCCCAGTCCTACTTGCTATCTCCCTGTCGCTTCAAGTTGTGCCAATCATGTGTCTCTCGGCCACCCTGATTTCCTTGAACTTGCGATCACTCGGTCCATTGTCCCTCATCCTGGTCGCTCCATCCAATCCCCATCATCTACACCAACCTTAAGTTGTTTGGCCTGTTGCCTTAACTTTGATTGCTTGCTTAGTCGTTTTTTTTTCTACTCGAGTCAATTGGTACACCGCTCGCGTCCCGCTATTTTTTCCCAATATGTTCCATGTCATCCTTCTGCCCATTTGTTCTATCGCGACCTCATCTTCCACTTAGTCAATCAATCCATTGTCATTGGTTTGATTGGTCAACTCTTCTAATACCAATCTCGCGCCTGCTCGCTTCCGCGCCCTCACCATCATCATCAATATTTATTTGGTCGACCAATCTCTTCACTTTTTGGCTCAAACTCATCCGTTCTCCATTATCATCCATTCAATCTCATCAATTATCGAACTCGCGCCCATCTGTCTTTTTTCTACTTAAGTTGTTGCATTCATTCAACAACCTTGGTTCATCATCTCAGCTTCCTCATTGGTCAGTCATCTCTCCTGTCGTGGACCTTGTTCTCTTTGCCGCGGTTTCCCAGCTTGGTTGGTCCTTCTCCATCTCCTAAAAAATTGAGCAACAGCTTCACCATCTTTGCTCAATCATCCTTATCGACCTCGCGCTCGCTTGGTCAGCCACCAACTTATTTTGTTGCCTCTTCGCCGCAACTGTCTCAAATCATCTATTTTTGGTCCAGTAGCTACCTATTAAAGTCTTCCATGATTATTGCTCCCTTTTGAGCTAACTGATCAATAATTGCTGTTACTGTCAGACCGGGGTTCAAAAATTATGATTTGAACATTTGTGTTACTTTTTGATGTAATAGACTCCTTTGTAGTTCAACTGTAGTTCAAAAATCACAAGTTTTCCTTCCTCTCTAATGGAATACACCCTTATTGCAGAGTTCAAACATCTCTCCATTCTATGTTGTAATGTTGGATTTAATAGACATGCAAGAGTCCTGAAGTTCCCACCTCATTATTTTTGTTTAACCTCCCTCAAGCTTCAGTCAAGGGGGTGTGTTAGAATTTTTTTCTACTGTTAGTGTTGCCTGAATCTTGAGTGCAACCTGTCTTGTATTCCTTCACCTTGTGCGGTCTCTGATGGCCCAGTATTGAATATTTCTTATTCATTTCCAGTTATTTGTTCAACCACTTGTCAGCCTCTTTTGTACTTAGTCTACTTAAGCCAGCTGAACCTCAAGTGAATGAACACTCATCTGTTCTTCCCTACACTGAACCGGAGTGCCCCCTTGACACCCAAGATCTGCTCCTCTTGGGGTCACAAGATCTTTCCTCACCTCCTCTTAAGTTTTTCAACCGGAGCCTAAAACTAAAACTTCAACAGCTTCTGCCGTGGCTTGCTCAAAGTTGCTTTCCCAAAACCAATGTTTTCCCCTTCCCAACTGCGCCAAGATTTCTGCCTTCAGTTTTGGCCAATCAAGTTCCTCATATCCTTCCATCTCTTCCACATCCCAAAGCTTCCCTTTTTCCATGACGAAAAGGAAAACAAGAAAGCCTTATCCAAACCCGTTGCACCTTCTGCATCAGCAATTCCTTTGTATTGTGCAAGGAATTGCTCAACGTTCTCAGGGTTGAACCAAATGTGTGGATAGTCCCTCTGCCTGATACAAACAGGCTTGTGATTGGTGCCATTGTTGGAGCAAGGGTCACCATATCCCACCCCTGATGGAGGTTGCTTCCAAGAAACAGGAGGAGGAGGAGGAAGAGGAGTAGGGGTAACGTTGGACAACCTCAAAGTGGTTGATGGGAGGTACTTGGACATCACGCTTGTTATTTTTGAGAGACAAGGAACAAAAGTTTACTTCCCGGCCAGACCCCCAGATGTGGAAATCAGAAGAGGACTTCACCTTTAATGGTTCCCAATTTTGGAAGTTATTTATCCCTTGCATTTGTAAACCCTGAGTGCAACTGTTCACCCTACAACTGAGACATAGAGAGGTAGAGAATAAGAGAAATGAGTGTAAAGCGCCTTCAACCTGATGTGATGATCTCATGTCCTCCTCCCGCCATCCAGGTTGAGGGTGCAGTTTAAGTAGCCTTTCCCTCAACCCTAACCTAAGTAAAACGGCAAGTAAGCAAGAATAATGAATTAAAAACCCTAAGTACAGAACACTACCCCAAACTCTATCCTTCCATCCCCATCCCATGATCCATATCCCATATCCCTTACCCCATATCCCATCTGTATTGCCCGCCTGCCATTACGTCCACCTGGTTTGTCCTTCTCATGATGGGGCCCTTGCCCATGCCCAACTTGGAGCCCCCCATGCATGTCTGCATCCGCCCAACACGCCATTCCAGATATCCAAGGTACATCTGCGCAATCAGATCTGCGTGTTGCAAGACGTGCAATCCCCGCAATCCGTCCAATCTGATCCAATCCGCCCCGCATCTACAGATTCCTAGCCCGCAGCACGGCTTGCTGTGGCAAAGCAGCACCCATTTCTAAGCATGCTGCCACTTCTGAGCCCGCCGCTTTTGCTGAGCGCCCAGCACGCAGCCCATTCTAAATTGCGTCTATAAAAGACTGCCACAATTTCCAACAAACTTTATTTTGCCTTGTTGGTGATAAGTTGAGACAATTCAAAGCAATCAGATCAAGAGATTGCTGCTTTCCAGAAAGCTTGTTTCCACAGTGATTGAACCAGTTTTTAAACAGCAAGAAAGTGAGATTTAGAGGGTTTTTGTTATCTTGATTTTTGGGCCACTCAAACTTGTTCCATGCACTTGATTTTTGAATATCACAAATTTTTGTTGGATCTGATCTTGAGAGATGAGTGGCCCATTCAGAGATTTCTTCTTCAATGCAATCAAGATTTAAAAACCCTTCCAACCAACTTCTGAATTACTGAGTGACATAAACAGATATGGGCTGTAAATAAATTCCCTCTAGGGGAGTTTTGTAGTGGCAGGGATTGCGTTGAGTAGCACCTATTTCATTTTTGGTTCAGAATTGTGAATGTGTATTGAAAAGGTTGCCTGCACACATCTGGGCTCAAGGGGTCTCCTTGTAGGCACATGTCTTGGGAGGATTTGCAGTTTCATATAGGGAAAAGCATGAAGGAAAGCAGATTGATTGATGCAGTACACAGTTCATATTCCCAGATTTTGGAAAATTGTCTTGATCTCTTTGGTTACTTTCCTGTCCAGCCAAATTTTTGATGAATTCACTATTTTCAGGAGGAATATTTGAGCATGTTGACATTTTGTCCAACTGACACCACAGCTCAGGTGCAACCAGGCAAGAAATATAGATAACAAGACCCGCACTGTGAACAGAATGATAAATATAAATTGGAAACTATCTTTGTAAAATCATTTTTTAAATATTTAGATGCCACGCTCACAATTGGATTCATTTTGATTTGGCAAGAGTGGGGTTTATTTGGAATCAGATGATTCATTTGATGAAAAACTGGATAGTTCTCCATTTGAGTTGTGAGCTTGATGCTTGCTCTGGTTAGGCCTTGAGATCATTTGGCCATTAATACGTTGGCCATTGATGTAGGTAAACACAAGACTGGAGCACTTTGAACAGTCACACAGTTCCATATTTTCAGGATTGGAGGGACAGGTTTGGTCTGTAGACATAATTGGTTTCACAAGCTTTGATGATGGTAGCTGATGTCAGTCCAGATGCAAAGCTTCTATGCCCAAAGTTGGAAAGCTGAGGTTTTCTTGTTTTGCTAATTAAATATTTTTATGATGTGTCAAAAACTTGAGGGCAGTCTATTTTGTGTTTTGACTATCTATCCTGTTGTGGCTTGGTTGTAATTGAATATGATCATCCTTCCTGTACTATTAGATATTCAACCAGTTGATCAATTGTTGTTGATGATTATTGGGCTGTTTGAAGTACCTATGTATGTATGTACATACATACAATTGATCTACCTATGGGATAATTATAATCCCATTCCAACTGTTAGATGCCCCAAATAATAATAAGCTGATAATCCACCACCACTGGCCGTCAGCAGTGCTCCGCCATTCCGGGATCCAATCTTGATTATATTGCATAACCAAATACTCACATGATAATCCACCACCTCCGGCCGTCAGCAGGGCTTGGCCATTCCAGGATCCAATCTCAATGAGGAGAGAGAGGGATCCCGGGGAAGGTGGATTCTGGCTATAAGACTATCTACAACTGCTGTGACATCTAAGGATTTGTGACATATTTATGTATTTAGGCTAGTGACATATTTGTGTCTTACCGTGTATTCCAACATCCCCTCCCACCAATATGTCACCATATACCCCTATGGCACGTGCCCCAACGGAGTGTTTGTTGGGACCCAGCGGTTTTGTCATGATGTCAGCAAGTTGTGTCTTTGAGCTAGTCCATCGCGGTTTGATGTGGTCTTTCCGGATGAAGTCATTGACAAAATAGAACGCCCTGTCCAAGTATTTGGTTCTTTTCCTGGAACCATTGCTAGTGGCAACCAGGACAGCGGCCTCGTTGTTGCAGTAGATAGTGGATGGGCAATCAAAGTTGATGTCGGATGAGGTCAGCCTTAGGTGAGCCAACAATTGAGATGCTTCTGAGAGGGCAATATACTCCGCGGCACAAGTAGATAATGCCACAACTGTTTGTTGTTTGGCACCCCATGCAATGGTGTTCCCGTTGTACCGGATGAAATATCCACTCGTCGATCGCTCATGTTTGCCACCGAAGTTGACATCCACCCACATACAAAGGCCGCCCGAGCCGCCGCGGTCATATTGGAGGCATTGCTGAGTAGACCCCTTTAGGTACCCAATGAGGTGATCCAACTGGAGCCAGTGGCTGATGGATGGGCTAGAGCTAAATCTTGCCAATTGATTTACCGCATAAGCTATATCCGGTTTTGTTCTGCAAGCGAGGTACATCAGCAAGCCTACGAAGTGCTGATATGCCTTTGTGTCCATGCCATCACCTGAGTTTGTCTCCATCCTCAATTTGGCCAACGGGGGGCGTTTGAGATGTGCCACCCGATTGTAGTTGTCCACAATTTCCTGAGTGAAAAGCAATTGATCCAGTTTCATCTCATCTCCAGTAGCCTTCACCCTGATCCCCACTATCTTGTTGACCACCTATTTCCACTTAATTTTCAGCTGAATCTCAACCCGTTCCCTGAACTGCGCAAGCATTTGTTCCGAGGACGCCATCACCACCCCGTTGTCAACGTGTAGCCAGACTATCACGAATTCACTACCATCCCGGAAGAGATACAGCAAATCCTCCAGTTCACTAGCTCAAAGACCCGCCTTTTCAACTACCAATTTGAAATTCTTCCACCAGCATCTTGCCGCCTGCCGCATCCCATACATGGCCTTCTTCAATTTCATGACAAAACCCTTCCATTGCGGTCAAACCAGCACCAGCAGTTGGACGTAGAGTTCCTCTCCAATGGGTCCGTAGAGGTATGCCCTGCTCACATCAAAACTAGCAAGTGGAAATCATCCGTGGTGCGCCACGGCCAGGAGCAAGCAGATTGTATTGAGCAAAGCTGTAGGTGAGTAGATCTTGTATATGTCCACCCCCATTTGCTGGCTGCACCCTTTGGCAACATACCGGGATTTGCGTTGTACTAACTTGCCCTTGGAGTTTCTCTTGTGCGCCAGGACAAATTTGGCCCCCAGCACTTTCATTCCCGCATCTGGTCTGACCGGTTCCCATACGTCTAAATCATTGAACTGCTGGATCTCTTCTTCCCCAGATTTTATCCATTCAGCCGCCCATTTGCCTTTCAGAGCCTCTGGCATTGAGCGTGGGACCGCCATCTCAACCATACATGGTAGGGCATTCATGGCTTTCTCCTCCTCTGCCGCCATCCGTTCCGTTGCCACCTCTCCTAGACGTAGCTGATTGATGATATCCATTGTTTTGTCCTCCACAGGTCGGACCGGCAATGCTTGAAAGAATGGAAATATTGCTGAAGCCAAATGGATCACTCTCCTCTCGTCCTCTGACCAAAACAGCCATCCTGCGCCGCCGGATGGGAAACCCAATAAGCGGCAACGCTGAGCTCTCTCCTCTAGTTTCCCCCTGCACTCCGATGGCGTATGTACAATTGCCTCTGCCCCGAATGGGTACAGGTTCGCGGGATTTGGGGCAGTCCCACAAAGCAACTCCAAGGGTGTTTTGCTACCGGTCCTGAAATTTGGTAAGCGGTTCATGATGTATCCCGCTACTTGATATGCAAAGGACCAAAATTTATGATCCATTCCACTTTCATGCAGCATTGTCCTAGAAAGGTCCCCCAGCGTTTGGTTAACCCTCTCAGCCTTGCCGTTTTGCTCTGGGTGGTAAGGCGGGATAGTGGCCATCAGGATACCTAAGGGCTCAACCTTTCGCCTGAGCGGACCCGTGTATTCCGCTGCAGTATTGCTGCGGATGTACTTTGGGTAGCATCCTTTGGTACGTCTGATGTTCTTCAGCAAACCCATGATCTTGCCAGGTACTTCCAATCTCAAATTCAGGATGGCCAAAAAAGTGTAAGTGGTGGCGTGATCCCTGAAGTTCAGAAGGAATCTTGCTCCTATCAAATCCTCCTTGAAGGGACCCGCTACATCCGTGACGAAAAGATCAAGAGCATTCTCCCTGACTATACCAGATTCAGCACCGGGAGCTTTCTGATTGATGCTCTTAGAGATAGCACATCTCTTGCAGAAAAATGACCGCCAGGGGCCCTTAATCTTGTTGGGGTAGTGAGTTCTAAGGAACATTCTCACCACCGCCTCCGATGCATGGCCCAGGCAAACATGCCATTTATAAGGATCAAAAGAAGGCTTTGCCAAGAATTTCATTGCAGTATGCAGTATGTCACAGGTAGGAATTGACCAGCAATAGTTGCGGAAGGAGGTCTTGTAATTGTTTCCCAAAGGGTCTGTCAGCACAGCCCATAATCCTGAGTAAGCTAGCCTCCATCCCTCAGATATCAGGTGTCCCGTTGACAGAATGATTCCTCCAATTTCCGGGCACAGGTATAAGTTCCTAATTGTCATTTTCCCCTTCTTCGTTGGGATGTTTAAGCTTCCAACAGTCAAGGCGGTGACTTGGTGTTTTTCAGCGGCCAGCAAGAACATTTTTGGCTGGTTCAGACGTTGCGTTGGGGAAAAATATCAAGATGGGCCACTCACATGCTCGCTGGCCCCGGAATCTAGAAGAATTTTTCCTCCGTCCAACTCCGGCATGTCAACAACCCTGAGAAAATTGTTTCGCCTAGCTTCTCTTGCCGGACGTTGAGGAGGCAGGTACCACGAGGTGTGATTAGCGTGGTCGGACGGCGGGGTTGGTATCTTGCCCATCCTAACATTGGCCCAGAATACCAAGCAGTCCATGTACCAGTGGCCTTCGGCACCACAGTACCGGCATGTGCACCCGTAAGTGTCAATAAGGGTCTCGGATTTCTGCTTCCCTGCGTAGTATGCAGCGCAATCAACTGACAAATTTGGTTTGCTTTGGGGCTGACCTTGGGCCCAACGCTGCGAAGGTATGTATTGGCCCCTGATGGCCTGAATCTTATCCAGTTCCATTAGGTCAACTCCCCTGACTGCCTTTGGTCGCAGTTTGCCAATAGCCCCTTGTAGGACGTTGGCAACATCAAGGAACTGAGGCGTCAACCCGTTATTGTTCAGCTGTTGGGAGACCAAATATTCGTAAGTCTTTGAATCAATCCCCGGCGGTGCAATCGCGACTGATTGCATCAATAACCCAGCCAATTTGTTCCGCAATATGTCTAGTTTGTTTAGGTTGGCCATGATAGTGTGGAAAGAGGTTATCCAGGCCATGTCTGCTTCAGATGAGGTGAGCAGTGTCTTAATCTTCTCAGCCACCGCTAGTTTATGACGTCTGTCCGATCTTTTGCAGGTATCCACAAGTATCTTGTAAATGTTCTTCCCTAGCTCCACCTGAGACGCTTTGATGATTGCAAAGAGTTCATTGTTGATGGAGTTCCTCAAAAGCTTGACAATTGCTCGGTTCTCCGTCGTGGTCAGATTTGCAAATTTTGCCGGATTGCCTAGGAAGGTAGGGTAAGAATTGAACGCCTGCCGGACAGTATGATCCATGGCCCCTTCCCAAACGTTGAAGTTGGATCCATCAAATGTAAGTACCGGTCTCTTTGTGTTGATTTTCCAATGGAATGAAATTGGATCCTTGATGAACTTCAAGCTAAGCAGGTTGCCGTTCTGTCGAGCCGGTAGGTCTCTATGTGGTGGCACGGGGTTGGCCATGGTTTCTTTTTGGGTTGAAATCCTGCTCACCGCGGCCTCAACTTTCTGGAATTGTTGGGTGAGAGTTGTTTGCAGCGTCTCAAATTGAGTTTCAAATTCTCCTTTCGACACAAAATTCATAGGGGGTTTGGAGGAGTCTCCTATGGTTGGATCAGATGTGGATGTACCCAGTCCGTTGTCACTGGTATGTTTCCTTATCCAGTCTTCCTTTTTCTTGTGATAACGTTTGTCCATAAGCCTTTCCCAGGCTTGCCAAAGAGCTGGCTTTTAACCTGTTAGATGCCCCAAATAATAATATGCTGATAATCCACCACCACCAGCCTTCAGCAGGGATCGGCCATTCTGGGATCCAATCTTGATTATATTGCATAACAAAATACTCACCTGATAATCCACCACCACCGGCTGTCAGCAGGGCTTGGCCATTCCGGGATCCAATCTTGATGAGGAGAGAGAGGGATCCCGGGGCGGGTGTATTCTGGCTATAAGACTATCTAAAACTGCTGTGACATCTAAGGATTTGTGACATATTTATGTATTTAGGCTAGTGACATATTTGTGTCTTACCGTGTATTCCAACACCAACATTTATGCAGAAGCAGCAGACAGTGTTGCACACCAATTTTTCTTTGTTGCAACATGTAAAATATCCATGCAACACTCCAAATGTTGCTGCACTTTGTGCGGCTGGGTGTTGCACGGGAGAATGCAACACTGTAAACCACCTCGTGTGACTAGGGCTCTACCCCTCTTGGGTGTCTTCAGTCTGAGCGTCAGGGGGGGTGTTAGAATTCTGACAGAATGACTCTCAGACTTCACTCACGTTCTATTTCTCATTGTTATTGTTAGAATTCTTGACTACTGTTAGTGTTGCCTGAATCTTGAGGGAAACCAGCCTTGTAGTCCTCCACCTTGCGCGGTCTCTGATGGCCCATTATTGAATATTATTTATTCATTTCCATTTGTATGTTCAACCACTTTTCAGCCTTCCTTGTACTTAGTCTATTTAAGGTCAGCTGAACCTCAAGTGAATGATCATCATCCGTTCATACTCATCCTTGAAACAGAGTGCCCCCTGCGACTCCCTGATCCGCTCCTCTTGGCGTTACAAGCCCATTCCTCCTCATCTCTTCAAACCTTTTGACCTGGAGCCTTCAACTTAAAACTTTCACACGGTTAAAAGCCAAAGCTTCCCTCTGAATTATGTCCACCATCATTGCCAACCAAAAACTTCTCATTACTGTCGACAACTATTATACTTGGTCCATTGCAATTGAAGGCAAATTGGACTCCATAGATGCATTAGAAATAGTTCTCAAAGAATTTCCTTGACCCTTAGAGTCTAACAATGCTAAATTATTTGATAGAATTAATTGCAAAGCTTAAAACCTCATCCTTGATCATATTAACAAGGATAACCTCTCCTACGTCACTGGTTCATTTCCCTTGGCTGAAAAACGTAGCGGTATTGCTCTCTGGGATCTCCTTAGAACTCAATACATGCCAGATGACTTTATCAACAAAACTCTTGCTTTCGCCCAATTCAACAAAATAAAATTTGAAAACAACATCATTGATTTTGTATCAAAGATTCATTTGTCAAACCAAAAAATGAATCTGGTTGGTTTGAAGCTGGAAGAGGAACTTACTATCATCCTCACCTTGTCAAAGCTGCCCTCCAAATTCAACTATCTGAAGAAATACGATGAATGCAAAAAAAAGAGCATTGACTACATCTTGAAGAGACTTGAGAAGGATGAAGCTCAAGCTAAAATCAATCCCTTTGATCAACTCTCAGACCCAGTTCATCATGCACTGTACAATAGGCCGGTTGTCTGCCCTCATTGTATCAAGCCCGGACATCCTGCCAAGAACTGTTGGGCAAAATACCCTGAGAAGGCTCCTAAATCAATGTTGCGTCCCGGTTCAAACAAGATGGACAAAGCTCATTTTTACACCTTCTAGATCTTATAACCCACCTTTCATTGCTCAGTCTTTGGTGATGCTCCTTGTCATTTTTCCCATTTGCTTGCTCTTGAACCTTCCTAAATCTTTGATTCCGCCATCGCTTGGGTCATCATCTTGCCAACTCCCTTCTCTGTTGCCTACTTGATGCAATCGCGCCCTCAACATCTTCTCTGTTGCCTACTTGATGCAATTGCGCCCTCAACATCATCTTTGTCACATCAATCCTCCTGGTCAACTCTTCAAGTACCAACTTTCCACCATCATCGTCACCTTAAGTCGACCAAGTTAGATTGCCACTCAAGTCATTTGGTTACGCGCTACCTCAAGTTGTATGCCTGGTTCATTAGCCACCCCTTTAGACCTCCATTGGTCATTGAAGAGCAATTATTGATTAAAGATCTAACCACAAGACTGAGAGCTGAAGGAAGACAGTTTGATGAGTAAGATATGACAAAGAGAAAAAGAGACATGACACAGAACAGAAGAAGAGTCAGAGTTGAGAGACAGAACCAACAGAAAAGGGGGTCTGCCTAGTTGACAAGTTGAGTCTGAGGGTGAATCAAGAGACAAGATTTGGAGGCTGATATTTGCAGGGCAAAGAGACAGTTCAGATAGAGGCCTGGTAGGATTTAGACGACGAATCTCACCAGGAAGTACAGGGATATTGAGACTTGACGGCATGTTCAAGAGATGATTGACGGGTGAGGAGGAGATTTAAAGAAGGATGTCCGAAGTGATCTCAAGAGAAGGAAGGAAAGAGAACAAAAAGAAAAAGAGGAAAGAGAAACAGAGAGGGAAGTTGTGATTGAGTGATGCAGGAGCTGGGGGAGTTGGCAAAGTAGAATGGTTGTGGTGGTTTGAGTGATTGGGAGAGGGAGAAAGATTGTTGTGAGACCTCCCATGAGCCTTGCCCGGAAGAGTTCAAAGAACGCTTCCCCCGAGTGAGTTTTATGCGGGAACCCAAGAGGACCAGACGCAAACTGGGACTGGTGAGTGAAATCCAGCAAGTGAAATCCCAGCAGAGTGAAATCCCAACAGTCATGCTCCCTTGTGTGCAAATGTTTTCAAGTTTTTTTTTGCTGTTTCTATCAGACCGGGGCTCAAAAATTATGTTTGGAATATTTGTGATGCTTGTTGATGTAATAGAATCCTTTGTAGTTCAACGGTAGTTCAAAAATCACTAGTTTTCCTTCCTCTCTAATGGAATACACCCTTATTGCATAGTTCAAACATCTCTTCATTCTATTTTGTAATGTTGGATTTAATAGACTTGCAAGAGTCTTGAAGTTCCCAGCTCATTATTTTGTTTAAACTCCCTCAAGCTTCAGTCAAGGGGGTGTGTTAGAATTCTTGACTACTGTTAGTGTTGCCTGAATCTTGAGTGCAACCAGCCTTGTAGTCCTCCACCTTGCGCGGTCTCTGATGGCCCATTATTGAATATTATTTATTCATTTCCATTTGTATGTTCAACCACTTTTCAGCCTTCCTTGTACTTAGTCTATTTAAGGTCAGCTGAACCTCAAGTGAATGATCATCATCCGTTCATACTCATCCTTGAACCAGAGTGCCCCCTGCAACTCCCTGATCCGTTCCTCTTGGCGTCACAAACCCATTCCTCCTCATCTCTTCAAACCTTTTGACCCGGAGCCTTCAACTTAAAACTTTCACAGTTATTGATTCTCTGAATTGTTTCTTCTTTTTCTACTTCTTCTCATGACTGTCTGTTACCTCTCATCAATCGACTGTCTTGTCTTAAACCATAGTTGTTTTTCCGTTCTCCACTCATATAACCTGACTGCCATTTTTCAACTGGTTCCAATATAAAAGTGTCCTTCCAATCTGTCTCGTCGACCTTTCCTCATCACTCCACTTGCCTCCTGCCCAGACCTCCTTATTTTGCATTCTTCGCCATCTCAATACCACTAGGGTTCTCACCCTCGTTGTTCACCATTTCAGGTACTCCTTTTTCTTTTCAACATAGTCTATTATCTCATTGCCGTAAATTGAAATGTAAACCTTTTCAGTCTGCTTAACCTAACAGTCTGGTCATCACCCTAGCTGCTGGTCTGGAGCGCTATCACTCTGATACAAATTTTGGCATTGGTATGTATGTACCATCCTGCGCTAAACCTCACTTGAGTTTATTGCCCGGGAATTCATACGGATAGTCCAATGGATTTTCTGTGAACGTTTAAAGTTTTATTCTGCTAGTCATGATGCTTATTCTTATCCCGAGCAGCAGGCGGTTTTAAGTTATGTTTGTTGAGCTCGCCGGGCTTGTCGCCATGCTTGTCGCCGTGCTTGTCGCCATGCTTGTCGCCGTGCTTGTCGCCATGCTTGTCGCCGTGCTTGACGCCATGCTTGTCGCCGTGCTTGTCGCCGTGCTTACCGCCAAGGCTGCCTGCCCTGCCGGAGCCGACGTTGTACCCGCCCGGGTTGTACACGGGAGTCCACGCCCACTCAGGCCCGACAGAAGCTCGTTGGTCATGGCTTGAGAAGCCAAGACGAATGTGCACCGCCAAACACACCGAATCGAATATTAGGAAAAATGGAAACGCATCAACTTCTCATTGTCTGCGTTTGAGGAACCAATCGACAAGCCAGACTTATGAAATGTCGTCGGCGAGGACTGTCGGGACGCCTTCTACTCACGTGTTAGTCTTGTTTGGATTGATCGGCATAGCCCCGACGTGAAATCCAAAGAGCTTATAGTTATGTTGCGAAAGAATTATTTCATCTTTGGGGATTGTGATACGTCCGAATGCAAAACAGGGTGCGGACCGAGAAAACCATTCGTTGGACGATCAAGACAGCTAAATAAGTCACAAACGTTCAAGGATACATTGAGTCTGTCGGGACTTACTCGCGACAAGTAGGAACTTCATCAATAACGGGATCCAATCCATCATCCAGCGTCTGTTCGAGGAAAACTTGCAGCGGCCCATCTTGTTCTCGATCGGAGCGTGTTGACCCTATGCTTCGACTGTGCCGGAAATGTGAAAGCGCTGATACTCAAATAACCCGCGGATGCCCCCCCCCACCCCTCTGCAATTGGTCTCCTGCAAATATGTACAGCAAACATCATGAGCCCACAGAAGTGTATTCAAGTCTTCAATTTTTCGAGTATATTGGGATACAGGCACCCAAAAGCCTGCGAACCGCCGGTGTTGATCAACCATTGGGTAAGTGGTGCGCCTCATAGATTTTGCAAGCGTCATCAGGCTCGTTATGAATTAGAATCGGATTAATGGTGGTGAGAGGTGTCCAGGAGTATGAACTAGTCCTTTACAGTTTCCGAACTTCCTTGAATCCGCACAGTTCTTCCGAAGATTCTCCTACATGTTAGGGTCAGGAGGACGTTGGGAGGAGCGAGGCGCTGCGGAACTTGATCTCATCGCGAACTGTGTAAACCTAGCTAGGTCTCAATGGTAGCTGGCTAAGGACTTCCGTTTAGATCAAGGCGTGGGGTTTCATTTTCCTTCCTCACCCCATCCTTCAAGTTTTGCATGGTCATGCACCGCTTCTAAGTACTTTCTTTTCCTTCCATCTGTTGGAGTATAGAGTTCTTCGTTTCGGCACGACCGACAAACTGCGAAAACTTATCCCTAACTTGAAGCTTTCTTATCTCTATGAGGTAGGTTGTCAACTTTTACGACGTATTTTTATTGAAGCAATCTGAATAACAGTAAAAAGTAACGAAACCAAATAAAACGTGAATCTAGGAGAAAATGAATGTGAGAAAAGAGCTGGAGTTGGTAGGCTTCCCAAATCAAAAACCAGGTCAGTGTAAGGTGCTCAGGTCAGGATGGTGATGTAACAACTGCAAGACTAGTGAGGGAACGATAGTTCTGAGAACAAGGTCAGTCAGGAAGGAATTGAGATCAATCCATCGAAAAGAAACAATAGAAAGAGAAGTAAATGAGAACAGAGACGGAGATGGGATGGCCATCTCGAATATATATGCCTCCACTTGTCTGGTTCCTTCCTTCTCCTGAGCACTGAGACCGTAGCTCTGAAATGTTTAGACTTCAGCAAGACCCGGGGCTTCAAAGGAAACCGTATTTGAGTGCGACTGTTGGAGTTGAGGTGATTCGGACTGAAGTAAGGTGGCAGACGAAAGTGGAGTGGATAACGAGGGACACGACGAGATGGACGAGGGGCCTGGGGAAGGTGAGGAGTAACCGGAACGACGGGGAAAGGCGACGCACTGGACGCGACGCGCAAGAATCCTGGAGAGGGTTGCAGAGTCATCCCCGCACGGATAGGTGACATGTTTTGAGACAGGTTAGGTGCTGGTGGCAGGCATGGGTGCCAGGTTGGAATCAGGTCCCTGTCTAAAAGAGGTTTTCCTGGGACTTGTGTGGTGTATCCACTGAGTTTGGTCGGGTTATCAGCTCCGTGGTTTTTTTAAACGACGACTGGTGGGTGCTCAAAGCCGCGTGGGGGTTAATCAACCGCCACTTGTCAGGTGGTGAACCAATGGGGGTGTGCCATCAACTTGGCCTTGGCGGCTTTCAAGTGAAGCCGCCAAGAGGGGTTTTTCCTCAAAAAAAAGCATAATAGGGCGTATCAGAGTTGCAAACCTGCCATTAGAAACCTGCCTTTTTTTTGACCAAACCCCTCATTTTAATGGTGGGTTTCTGAAATACACATACCTCCTAACTGGTGTATTTCAAAATGGCATGTTTCATGGAAATGGTGGAGTTCAAACATCAAATCCACCATTTATGCATCATCATCCATCCACCATCCATGGCATGCAAAACACCAATCCACACCTCCACATCAGCAAATCCATACCAGTCCCATCTCCATTGCTTCACACAAATCTCATCTCTATTGCTTCAAACACATCTCATCTCCATTGCTTCACAACATCTCATCTCCATTGCTTCACACACATCTCATCTCCATTGCTTCACATCTCCATTGCTTCACATCTCCTTTGCTTTGCATCTCCATTGCTTCACACACATCCCATCATCATCTCATCACATCACATCACATCACCATCTTTCTCAACATGTCCAATCAAACCTCCTGGCAGCAAGTTGAAAACGCAAAAAAGCTGACTGAAATTTCTTTATTATTTGACTCTGATTCAGACTCAGATTTGGAATCAAAATGGTTAGCTTTCAATGCTCTATTACAAAAGCAATACATGGTTCCAAGAAGACACACTCTCCACAACCCTATTTATAAAAGGCGAAATCTTCATCTCCTCTCCAACTTAAGCTTCAAGCAACTGTTCCAAACTTTGTTGCCTTCATTCATGGAAGCTTTGGAGATAATTGAAGACCACCAGATCTTCCAGAACAACTCTTGGAATCCTCAACACAATACAGGTTTCCAACTGGCCATGGCTCTATGTAAATTTGGATCAAATGGAAATGGAGCAGCAATTCATTGATTAGAAAATCTATTCTCAGTGGTTATGGAACCATTGACTTATACACCAAAAGAGTAATGATTGCTATCATATATTTCTGTTGCTCTGTTCTTTGTTGGCCAAACAAAGAAGAACAGAAGGAGATATCTCTAGTAATGGAGACTGAAGGCTTTCTTGGTTGCATTGGTTTTGTTGATGGAACCACTATCCCCTTGAGTAAAAAAACCAAGCTAGATGGCAAGCACTATTTTGATTGGGAAAAAAGGAAATTGATTCATTTCTTTTCTAACACCTCTGATAGACACTGACCAAATATGTTTTATCTGTTTGTTTAGATAATCTGTGGAACTACAACTTGTTTGTGATAAAAATTAGAAGTTCATATCCCTCCAAAATGGTCTTCCAGGTTCTTGTCACAATTCTGATGTTTTCAATTGGATGAGGATTGCCACAAAAATCATAGAAATACTTTGATCACAATCAATACCTTCTAGCCAATTCAGCTTATGCCACTAGGAGATACCTTGTTTGAGCTTATTGGAATGTTTCTTTCAATGATCCACAAAAAACCAATTTCAACTATTTATAGCTCAATCACATGTTTGGATTGAACATGCAATGGGTGTGCTGAATGGAAGATGGGCCAGCTGAAGGGAAATGAAAAACCAGCTTCAAAATCCCAAAGACATGAAAATCCTCATCAGATGGTTTATCAGTTGTATAATCCTTGACAACCTTTTGGTCAAAATAAAAGATGAAATTATTATTATTATTATTATTATTATTATTATTATTATTATTATTATTATTATTATTATTATTATTATTATTATTATTATTATTATTATTATTATTATTATTATTATTATTATTATTATTATTATTATTATTATTATTATTATTATTATTATTATTATTATTATTATTATTATTATTATTATTATTATTATTATTATTATTATTATTATTATTATTATTATTATTATTATTATTATTATTATTATTATTATTATTATTATTATTATTATTATTATTATTATTATTATTATTATTATTATTATTATTATTATTATTATTATTATTATTATTATTATTATTATTATTATTATTATTATTATTATTATTATTATTATTATTATTATTATTATTATTATTATTATTATTATTATTATTATTATTATTATTATTATTATTATTATTATTATTATTATTATTATTATTATTATTATTATTATTATTATTATTATTATTATTATTATTATTATTATTATTATTATTATTATTATTATTATTATTATTATTATTATTATTATTATTATTATTATTATTATTATTATTATTATTATTATTATTATTATTATTATTATTATTATTATTATTATTATTATTATTATTATTATTATTATTATTATTATTATTATTATTATTATTATTATTATTATTATTATTATTATTATTATTATTATTATTATTATTATTATTATTATTATTATTATTATTATTATTATTATTATTATTATTATTATTATTATTATTATTATTATTATTATTATTATTATTATTATTATTATTATTATTATTATTATTATTATTATTATTATTATTATTATTATTATTATTATTATTATTATTATTATTATTATTATTATTATTATTATTATTATTATTATTATTATTATTATTATTATTATTATTATTATTATTATTATTATTATTATTATTATTATTATTATTATTATTATTATTATTATTGTTATTATTGTTATTATTATTATTATTATTATTATTATTATTATTATTATTCTTATTATTATTATTATTATTATTTATGGAATTAGACAAAAAAACCTTCACCTCATACCTCACCAGAGAAGCAGAGGCCCACATGTGCATCCCATTTGGATTATAATTATAAATAGCACACACTGTAAGACTCCAAACGGTGCTAGGACGTGGCAGTTCTGTGGAGGGGAAAGGTGCTGTTTAGGCTGCCCTCCTGAGTGTTACAAAAATATTTAAATTTAACCAAGATCAAAGTCCAGAACCTAGTAAACAAGGGACCAAATGTAAGAGGATAAAGATGATAGTAGTTGGTAGCTGGGGAAAAAACACTATCTGAGGCAAGATGATGCTGGGGAAAAATTGAATAGAAGAAGTCAAGGATTGTTCATATTTCAACAAGACAATGCAATTGTAAGGACAACACCCACAAGCTAATAGCTCTGGTTGTCAGCAGAAGCTTAGGAAAGATCAACTCAATCCCAAACAACCTCCCGGTTCTCAATGAACCTCCCCAACTCTCCGCAATCAAGCGCTTGAAGGGTACCATATAACTGTGGGTGGCTGCACAAGACAAAACTAATTGTTTACAGAAGCTCTAGAAGCGAAAAAATAACTGATTGAAAACAAGGATAACCCAACACTTCTCAGGGGACTCAAGAGTAGCGTGGCGGAATTCAACTTCAAAAGAAATGAAGGGAGGTTTAACACTCCAGGTTTTAAGCTTAATAAAGCCTCTTCAGTCAAACATGACTGGTTCCAGATGAAGAGTTGAAGAACGACTATGATGCCATGGAGAGATGAATGGATGGTTGTAGGCTATTTCATTCCTAGCAACTGTTGCGCCAGACCCAGATCTTTTATCTTGAATTCCTTTTTGAGTGTCTACATGACTCACTCTTTAACATTCCCAATAATGATAATGTAATCAACCCATACAAATAAAATTGCATCCTTTATCACAAAGAGACAAGGATTGGCCTCAGACGTCTTGAAACCAATCTGTATCGGCTTCTCACTCATGGTATTATACCACAATCTAGCTGCTTGCTTCAATCAATAAATGGATCTACACAGCTGGAGGAAATATTCCCCTTTATCTGCTGGAAGAAAACTTCCAACACAGATTTTCTTCATGTTTTCTGGTTTAGTCTCTACTAACCATTCAAAAAAACCATCAGGAACTGACATATAAACAGTCTCCTCCTCTCCAAGTTTTGCATTCAAGTATGCTGTTATAAAATCAGCTTGTCTGATTTCTTCACCCAAGTCCACTTCCAGAGCAATTATTTACCTGAAGGTGCAGAGCCTTCCAGTTTGTGAGAAATTTTCTTGGTAATTGATACCCTCTCTCTTCTTGAAGCCCTGTGCAACGCATCTAGCTTTGAACCTTTTCAAAACTCCATTTGTGTCAAACTTCTTGCTTAACAACAATCTAGACCCCACAATGGTCTTTCATTTTGGAACAGAATCCTGCTTAACCACTCTAAAGACACTATTGTTCTCCATGGAATCAAATTCCTCAAAAATAGCACTCTTCCAGTTGGCTCTCTCATCAGAATTCATAGCTTGGCCAAAGATATTTGGGTTAACCCTGTTACCCATTTCTGAACTCAACTCCAGAAATTCATTGAGCACACACTGTTCCTGAAATTAATCTCCCTTATATCCTGCCGCAGCATGATGGGACTTCCATTCCTGGTACCTGTCAACTAATACTCTCACCTTACAACTTCTTTTAAACGGAGGTGGAGGCTCATTAGGTTCTGAATTAACAGACTCCCCTGAAGCAGGTACTGAACCCTTTAGCAGCACATCTTCCATGTCATCATCTTCTGGAACCACATGTTCCTCAGCCTTTGCTGGTGAAATACGTGCTAATTCTATTTCTTGCTGTGACTTATTCACAACAACATCTTCACTCCTTTTAAGTGGATAGGTAATTTCATCAAATTTTACATCCCTACTACATATAACCTTTCTTGTCCTTGGAAAATAGATCCTATATGATTTAATTATTAAATCAAAGCGTACAAGTGCCCCTGTTCTGGCTCTAGGGTCTAATATCCAAACAATCTCATTATTGTGGACACTATAATACACCAAGCAACCAATTGTTCTGAGGTGTGATGTTTTGGGGTACAACTTCCAAAACTGATAATGAGGATGTTGGAATTCAACAACATGCCCAAATCATTCCATCATTTTCTCATTTCTCCTTTACTCTCTTTTCATTATTTTCCTCATTTTCTGCTGTCTCCCATTCTGTTCTGTGTTTCTTTTCTTCCTTATGCGAATCCAGCTAGTCCCTCTCCATATCTCTCACCCTGCTGTGACTATGATGTGAACCAACTGTCACGTCTCCTCTTGCGCGTACGGCTTCCAACACAAACCGCTGTCAATGCTCCATTTCCAAAGTCCTGCTCGTCCGCTCCACCGCCTCACCAACAAATCAAGGACGGCTCCTTGCAAAACCTTTAACCGGATTCACCAGCCACCGCGACCACTCAAATCAATCACCAGCTACCGCTACCACTCAACATCATCCACCAACTACCGCTATCGATGCAAGCTCACTCCATCTTCTTATCAAGAACAAGCTACCATATGACCCAAGCTCACCCTATCACCCTATCAAGAACACCTCACCAGATTCCTACTCCCCTCCTTGCCGCATCTTCTCCTAGTACCCATGTTGTCTAGTTCAATTCACTGTCTGGTCCTTTTAAGGTGTTTTCTCAGTATTATTTCTTCAATCTTGATTACCTTCAGCTGAAATTAAACAATCCTTTTAAGCTTGTCAAAACTTCAGATTTACAGTCCCAAGCCCGCTTGCTGGACCAGATAGGCTTGATGTCGGATTCAGAAGAACAACCCAACTCGTCCATACTCAACATTCCCCTCCTGAATGACTCTAACTTCCCTTCCTGGAGCCTTCGGATCAAGAGCTACCTGCGCAGGAAAGGACTCCTTGAACTGACCCTTGAGCCCGCCCCTTCACCATTGACCGGACCCCAGAAGAAGAAGATATATGAAGCCGCCAACATTATCATCCAGCATCTTGGTGAATCTGCCTTTGAATCCATTGTCAACGACGTCAACGATGGAGATCCCCATGCCATTTGGAATGCAATCCTAGAACAATATGCCTTGCAATCTTCCAACAACCGTGGTTGCATTTGGCTCAATTTATTTGCTATCTCTTCAAGGGTGACCTGACGACGTACATTAAGGACTGCCAAAAACTCATGAATGAACTCACCGTTGTGAGACTTGAAGTTCCCCCTGACATCCTCAGCTACACCATCCTTGCCAAACTTCCCAGCTCATTCTACCACATCGTTGATTCTCTGATCCTTAACAACGCTCTTCTCCAAAACCCAACCGGGATCATGAACAAACTTTGTGAGGTTCTTCACCTTGAATCTTCCAGGTTGCCAGACAACAACTTGACCTTGGACATCTCTCCTTCAGTCTCACTGCACAAATAAACCATGAAGAAAAGGGCAAAACCCAAACATCCGTGCTCAAAAGGACACCATAACCCCCTTGCCGAACACCCTGAAAGTAAATGCTGGTTTGTCCATCCTCATCTCAGACCTGAATGGAATAAGACTCCCTTGTCAAATCTCCACTCCATCAACAAAAGTCCAACCGTCAAAGATGAAAGCAATTACAAAGGCGCCAAGCTTCATTTCAACGCTCAAATTTACATCTCATCCGATAGAAAAGACTCCCATCTCCCGGTTCTGGATTCTGGCGCAAGCCATCATATAGTCAACGACCCCTTGTTTCTATTTGATTGCACGCCCATCCATCTGGAAGTGGGAACAGGCTCCCCAAACAACTCACTCATTGCTACACATTCTGGATCAGCTAAACTTCTCAATCACCTCGGCTCAGCCATAATTCTTAGGAATGTCCTTCTCATTCCCTCCATTAATTGATGTCTTATTTCTCTCACTCAACTTAACTCCTCGAAGGCAACCTTTTCCAAAGTTGGATACTCGGGGTTCGAAGTGAAACTGGACAAGATCAGCTTTGTAGGCACCACAAACAACAAGTTAACTGCACTGTGTGGAACAAAATTTCTTTGTTGCAGCCAATCCACGTTGCTTCTCAAGGCTCCGGATAATCTTTGGCACTTAAGCCTTGGTCACGCTAGCGCTCAATCCCTCAAAACTCTCAATCTAAACTCCGTCAACTTGAATACCCAACCAACTGTCTGTCAAATCTGCAAAACCTGCAAGCAAGTTTTGACACCGTTCAATCACAAGTTCAAGGCAGCCATTTGCCCTCTTGAAGCAATTCATCTGGACGTTGTCGGACCCTTCCCTATCATCTCAAACTCAGGATTCTCCTATTTCCTCTCCATGACGGATCAGTTCTCCGGATTTTGTTTGGTTTCTCTCCTCAAACAGAAAAGCAATGTGACCCCCGCCACCAAGGACTTTGTGGCACGGGCTGAACGTCAAACCGGCAACACCGTGAAGCTCCTCATCTCCGACAACGGAGGCGAGTTCATCTCATCTGATCTCCACTCCTTCTGCCTTGAAAAAGGCATCAATCAACACTTCTCCCCCCCCATACCCCTCAGCAAAATGGCCTAGCCAAGAGATTGAATTGTCTCATCTTAGAGAAGGCTTGATTCTTGCTGAATCAAAGAAATCTACCGCTCAAGTTCTGGGATGAGGCTGTAGACACCGCCACTCACATTCTCAATGCTCTCCCCTCAAGGTCACGCGGCAATATGGTTCCTTACAAGATCTGGCACGGACGACCATTCAATCTCAACTGCCTACGCCCCTTTGTTTGCGCCGCTTACGCTATCATTCCTAAAGCAAATCAAACCTTCAAACTTCTCCCCACCAGCAGAAAAGCCATTCTGGTGGGGTACGTCAATTACTTCTTTTCATACAGGCTGCTTGATCTGGACTCCTCCAAGGTCTTCATCTCCGCCAATGCGTCATTTGACAAACTCTCCTTCCCCTCTCCATCCGGATCCAACTCATCTTCCTGCTCTGCTGGCCTTGCACCCATGCTAACTCCATCCTCCTCTCTTCCTCCCACTAACAACTCCTTGAATTTTCCCTTGATTACTCTTCCTTCCTCCTTGGACTCTTTCACCGCTCCGCCTGTCCTTCCCTCCCCCGCTTCTGATCTCCCTCCTTCATCCTCTGTTGTCACCAATTCTCCTGCGCCCAATCATTCCCTGTCACACAACAGGCTAACGCACCAGAACATTATTCCCTACCCTTGTTATCCTAGCTCTAAAATAGGTCTTCCGGCTGTTTATCTCATTGTCAACAACAACTATTCCGACCCCATCTCAGTCCAAGAAGACCTCAACTCAAAGTACCAAGAAGAATGGCTTGAGGCGATGAAACACGAAGAGCTCAATCTTCTCGACTATCAAGTCTGGGAAGAGGCTGTTAGAATCCAAAATGTAGTTGTGAACTATGGGATTTGAACCCATGACCTCAACATTCATGAGTGATTCTTTAACCACTAAGCTAAGTGCGCCATTGCCGGATGGCCATTGTGCCTGTCCACTCAACAAGGGTTTGCTTGAGTTTAGCTGTAAAGACCTGATGTGTCGTTTGACAATGCTGTTCAGGCTTTCAGTACCAAGACTTAGAACCCTTGGGTGGCAGTCTGCGTAAGAGCAGATTTGACTCCAACACTCCCCCTTTCTCTGTGCAGGGTGCATACAGCTATTCACAACTCAAGTTTGTTCTGGTCATCTTGTCTTTTTCCACCTGTTAGGGTGCGCCGTTTGGCTGGAGACTCTTGCTACCATGTTAGAATCCAAAATGTAGTTGTGCACTATGGGATTTGAACCCATGACCTCAACATTCATGAGTGATGCTTTAACCACTAAGCTAAGTGTGCAATTGCCGGATGGGCCATTGTGCCTGTCCACTGTGGTGACCAATCCGGGACACCACGGAAAAAAAAAAAAAAAAAATCGGATTTCAGTTGTACCCCTATGGGTACCTTCATTTCCCCCTATCTCTCAACTTCTCCCTGTCCTAGCGGTCTAGGACAGGCCTCTTTCCTGTCTCTCCGCTTCAATCCTCTCTTCCTATGTTCAACTCCCACTTGTCGCGCTTGCGGCCCTGACTTTTGGCAATGCGAGCGATTGTTGAACCACTTTTGACGATCCCTTCTCCTCCTCACACCTCCCTAGGCTAACCCAACCCACACCATGAGCTCCCCACAGCAGGATCCCTATCTCCAGAACAAAAAGATCTCCCAGAATGATCCGACCAGTAGTACCAAGCAAGCTACTAAAGATGCCGCCGCTACCACCACCTACAATCTTGAGCACTCTCATCCTCCCATTGATCCTCTCCATCCACTTCCCAACCCTGCTACGGCACTCCATCAAACCATGAAATATCGTCATATCCAAATGATCTCCATTGGTGGTGTCATTGGTACCAGTCTCTTCTTGGGTACCGCTCAATCTCTCGCCAACGGTGGCCCCCTCGGTCCTTTGATGGGATTCTTGGTCATGGGAACCATCGTTTGGAACGTCATGGCCTCATTGGGTGAAATGATCTCTCATCTGCCCATCGCAGGTGGTCACGTCACCCTTGCCAAGCGATTCGTCAATCCAAGCCTATCCTTTGCCATGGGTTATAATTACTTTTAAAATTGGGCCATCGTCCTACCTACCAAGATCTCTGCCTCAGCTGTGCTCGTCAACTATTGGACTCAAGCCGTTTTACGCAGAATTCAAATTCTGGTTTGCTTCCATTAAGGTTGTTACCATTGTCGGATTGATCATCCTTGGAATCATTTTGGATGCCGGCGGTGGTCCAGATCATGATCCGATTGGTTTTAGATATTGGAACGACCCTGGTCCGTTCGTACAACATTTAGGAGTTGAAGGCTCCTTTGGTTGCTTCCTAGGTTTTTGATCCACCCCAAACCATCTACTCAAATCCATCGCCCATCATCCGATCCGACCAACGACTGCAAGCGACCGCTCGCGGCCGTCGGAACCTTCACCCCTTTGTTGCCGCCGATTGGGCGACGACAGCCGTTGTCAACACCCGCGACAGCTGTCGCGGGTGTCCATCTGGTTGCCCGCGGTCATTCTCGACGCGGGCGACATTTCTTTTTTTCCTCTCATGTAATTTTTTTTTTTTTTTTTTTTTTTTATTTTTTATATTTTCATTTTCCCACACCTATTTGTAGTATCACTTGTACATAGTATACAGGGCCTCATGTCTATAAAAGGAGGGGCTTTCCCCTGCCTTTTGGCCAAGCATCCCATCATCCTATCAGACCATCATCAGTAATCAACTTATCTGTGGGCATCCTTCCACACCTATCTGAGCAATTTATCCGGGTATATCCATGATTGCCCCCTTGATCCTTTGAGCCTCCATACTCAAACTCTGTTCCTTGTGACCTTGATCCTTATCACCAACCAATAGCCTTGCTGGTTGAAGAAGAATTCCTGTCTGTCTGAATTCTTGAGTGTGTTATACCACTCTGATCCCTTTTTCCGACCATACTGGTCTTTATCTCTCCTTGATCATCTTTCTGGAGCCAATCCCGTTTGATTGAAGAGGTTTTATTAAGCTTAAAACCTGGAGTGTTATACCTCCCTTCTTCTTTAAGGTTGAATTTTGCCACGCTATTCTTGAGTCCCTTGAGAAGTGTTGGGATATTCTTGCTCAAATTCGTTATTGATTTGCTTCTAGAGCTTCATAAACAAATTGATTTTGTTTTGTTCAGCCTCCCACAGTTATCTGGTACCCTTCAAGCGCTTGATTGCGGAGAGTTGGGCAGGTTCATTGAGAACCTGGAGGTTGGTTGGGATTGAGTTGATCTTTCCTAATCAGCTGCTGATGACCAGAGTTATTAGCTTTTGGGCGTTGTTACTTACAACTGCCTTGTTCTATTGAACTCTGAACAAACCTTTACTTATTTGTTCAAGTCTTTAACTGCACCATCTTGCCTCAGATAGTGTTGTTTCCATCGCTACCGACAACTCTTATCCTCTTCCCTTACTTTGATTTCTCATCCATAAGGTTCTGGACCTTGATTCCGGTTACATTTAAATATTATTGTAACTCCTAGGAGGGCAGCCTAAACAGCACCTTTCCCTTCCACAGAACTGCCACGGCTTAGCACCGTTTGGAGTCTTACATTTGGTCCCCCGGGCCGGGATCAACCCAGCAACCTTGGAATTTACAGTCCCAAGACATTTAAAATCAACCTCAAAATCCAATCTTTTTTCTCTCCTCAAAATCTGATCCATGGAGGCAACTTAGCCTAGAAGTAAGTCCTCCCAATTTGTGCACTGCTTGGGCAAGATACTTGTTGTTTTTGGCGAAACCCTACTCTTGCCACACTCGTGAGCCACTTTGGAAATCTGCTCTTTGGATCCCCTAGGAACTCTGTTATTCAATATGGCATCTTCCGCTACTCCAACCACCCCTGTCCGACCTAAGATGGTAAAGATCAAACCTCAGAACAAGAACTTAGGCTTCAACGGTACAAATGTCGAGCGATTCTTGGACTCCTACAAAATGGCTGCTGAAGTGGATGGAGCTAGTGAATTTGATATGACTTATCAGTTGCGGTTCTTTATCTCCTCTGATGAAGTTATGGAGGTAATTGAGTCTTTTGAGGGATTTGAATCCCACAACTGGAAGCTTCTCAGGGAGGCTATGTTGGCATACTGGGGTAAAATAGATGTGGCTAGGTTTACTCTGCAGGATTTGGATGCTCTGGTTTCTCAGTGGATCTCCAATGGTGGTATTTCTTCAGCCTCTGACTATCAGATTTTTAGGAAGTCTTGGGATCCCATTCAAAACTATCTTATCCGAAACAATCACATTGACACAGTGGACAAAATTCGAGCAAAGTTCTTCCAATCTTTTTTGTTGGCTGTGCAGGAAAGGATTAAAGAAGAACTGGTCAAATCTGGATCCATGATTACCACCAGGGATAATCAATTCAAGCTCCCTGTTTTTCTCACCCTTAGGAGTACTGTGGATAAAGTCATGAAAGGTCAAACTGCTCTTACCTTTGAAAAGCCTAGAACTACTGAACCAGTACATGCTCCTTCTTTTAAAGAGTCAAACAATATTATGATTAAAATGGAGGCAGATCGTAGGCCTAAAGCAGATACTAATTCCAATTGAGAACCTACTACTATAGATGAAATCACCAAGTTACTTAGAGCCTTTGAGAACAAAATAGATCAAAAGATTTCCTTGCTAGCTACGCCTAAAACTCCTTCTTCTGTCCCCAAATCAACTCTGGTCTGTTACTACTGTCATAGGGAAGGCCATGGAACCGGACAATGCCAAGAACTTCAGAAGGACCTAAAGGAAAAATTGGTAGAGCAGAGGGGAAACAATTACTTCCTCCCTAATGGTGCCCTAATCCCTTTTGACTCGTCTCGTCCTATCCGACATGTGGTGGCCTCTTACCAGCCATCACCTCCTGTGAAAGCATCTCTTGCTTCCTTTGAATTTTGATCATCCTGTGGTACCCTCCAACCTTGGTATCCTCCAGCTATTTCCTCCTCTAGTCTTGCTGGGACTACTTATCAATCTGATCCAGCCAGGAAATGACATGAGGAACCTAAACCTCATAAGGCTCCTTCCTTGCCAACTTCAATCCTTCAAAAACCCGTTAAACGTTGATCATCACTTGAGCCTCCTTCCTCTGATGTAGAAGACATGGAGGTGGAAAAGGAACCACTCATGGAAAGGTTCCCAGATCACCCTGATCCTTCTCTCTCACCTCAACCTTCTAATCCTACCTTAGATTCTGCGTCACCTGAACTTCCTCCCCCCACCCAGCCCAAAGTTCGATTTGAAAGGGGCATCTCCAAGGATCACCCCAATGCTGTGGAGGGAGTATTAAAGAAAATTTCTGATCTCAAAATTCATGATCTATCTGTGGCTGAACTCCTATCAATCTCTCCATCTGTTCCAGAAGGAATGAAGAAATGGGTCTCTCGTTGACATGTGGAAATTGGCCCTGAAGAACTCAAAGTCTCCTCTGGCACTTTAATGGAGGACTCTGGTGGAACCAGTCCTTCTTTAGACTCCAACCTTTATTCCTGTCCCCTTGGCGTTCTTCCTTGTTATCTTGGTGACTCAGCTAAAACTGTTTTCTTCTTGTGGATTCTGGATCTCAGCTTAACTTAATCTCGGATGCTATGGCCTGCAAGCTCAAACTTAGTCCTAGGGTCAGCTTCAACTCTGCAGTGTATGGGATAGGAAATCAAGCTTGTGAACTGGTTGGTATTGCTGAAGATGTACCGGTCAGGATTGGTCAAAATGTTGTTGGAACCTGCCACTTTTGGATTACTCGTTTGGACAGTCCTATGATCTTGGGACGACCCTTCTTATTGGACTTTGGTGCAACCCTGACGTTTTCTGATCAAGTTGGGGAGAGAATTGTTCTTCCTGATGCTGATGGCAGGAAAATTGAAGTTCCTCTTTGCTCTTTGGATTCTGGTCGTTGGGAAAGAGATTTTCCTGGTCATTCTCCCAAATCATCTTTTAAGGGGAAGCAGAAGGATAACTCTAGTTCCTCTCACTCTCATTTTTTAGGGGAATAGTTGATCCTACTAATGGTTGTAGCTCTTTTTAGCCTCAGACTGCAACTCAAGGGTCAACTCCCATCCCTCAAGCTTATTTTTCATTCCTTTCATCATTCTCTTCTGAGCTCAAGAATATTAAAAAACAAAAACACATCAAAATAGAAAAATCCAAAAATATTTCTTCTCCATCTCCTTCTCTCTCTGGATCTGTCATGTCTTCTTTTCCTTCTACTTTTAAGTCTGATCAATCTTCTCTTAGTTCCGGTTCGAATCTCTGCAATGAGTCTAAACTAGATCCTAATTGCAATTCCGTTTTTGGTGGTTTTGGTATGAAGGAACATGGGCTTCAGTGGAGGCAATTTGGGGTACAAGTAAGTCCTCCCAATTGTGCACTGCCAGGGCAATCTTTTACCGTCATTTTCAAAACCCTACCTTGTGCCACACATGTGAGAAACGTATTATCTCCTGGTTCCCCTTTTATGCAAAAGGCACCCTTCAAGGATATTGCAGAACATCGGACTTGAAAGATGTTGGAACTTGGACTCAGCTTTTGTAATCAAGTCTCTCTGGTCAACTCTTGGAGGAAACAAGAAATTCTCTCTTTTGCCACTAAGTATAAACCAGTTGCTAAGAAGATCCAACCAGTCAACCAGCCTATGCCTCTCAACCTCAATCCTCCCCTTATGCGTCCTCCTCTATCTCGCGATCCTTACTGTGGTCTTCCTCAATCTCTTACTGGTCCCTTTGTGCCTAATGAACGGGTCACTGAAGAACGTCTGAAGGTGGTCAACTTTGGTACAGATGGATGGCTTCTTCCTGATGAGTTAAATTTAATCAAAAATGTCTTATCTCTAAGGGAAAAATCTATTTCTTTCTGTGAAGAAAAGAGAGGTCTCTTGCGGGAATCCTATGTCCTCCCTTATATCATCCCTGTAGTTGAACATGATCCTTGGCAAAAGAAAAAGATCCCTATCCCTGCTGCTAAAGTTGACAAATTCATCAAGTTGGTCCGGGAACGAGTTTGAACTGGCCTGTATGAACAGTCAACTTCTATTTACTCCAGCCCCGTCTTCTGTTTCATCAAGAGTAATGGTAAACTTAGAATAGTTCATGATCTTCAACCTCTTAATAAAGTTACTATTAAAGACTCTGGTATCCCTCCTGCTACTGGAGAATTTGTTGAATCCTTTGCGGGAAGAGCTTGCTATGGTCTAGGGGATATTATGGGTGGCTATGACGAACAATCCTTACATCCTATTTCTTGTCCTCTCACTACTTTCAATACTCCTCTTGGTCGATTTCAACTTACTCGATTGCCTCAAGGAGCCACCAACTTGGTTGCAGTCTATCAGGCTCAGATGATGTGGATCCTCCAGGATGAAATCCCTGATCATGCTGGTATCTTTATTGACGATGGAGGAATTAAAGGTCAAGTATCTGACTATGATAATGAGCTCTTACCTTGGCATTCAGGAATTCGTCGTTTTATCTGGGAATATGCTACTACCTTGGAGAGGATTCTGTTTCGAATCGAGGAATCTGGCCTTACTGTCTCTGGATCCAAACTGGCGGCTTGTGTCCCTGCTCTGGAAATTGTTGGTCATGTGGTCTGCAAGGAAGGAAGAAGGATGGCACCAGCCAAAGTCAACAAGATCATCTCTTGGCCTACCCCAATCAATCCAACTGAAGTTAGGGGCTTTCTAGGTGTTGTCACTTATGTTAGAATCTTTATCCCATCTTTATCCAAAATCTGTGCACCCTTGCGTCGTCTAACCAGAAAAGATGCTGAATTGATTTGGACCCAAGATTGTGAATGTGCTTTCCAGCTACTCAAAAGGATAGTTGGTAAAGACATAGTTTTGAAAAAGATCTCTTATAAGCCTGGAGCTGGCAAGATCAAGCTGGCTGTCAATTCTAGTTATGCATCTGTTGGGGCCGTCCTTACTCAGGAAGATGAAAATGGTTGGGACCATCCTGCTCTTTATGAATCTTTGTTGTTTTCAGATGTAGAATCTAGATACTCCCAGCCCAAACTGGAACTCTGTGGTGTGGCTCAAATGATGAAGAAACTTCAAACCGTTCTCTGGGGCCAAATTTCGAATTGCAAGTTGATGCTTGATCCATCATTGAAATGATCAATGCTCTCAGCCTTCCCAATGCTCCTATGACTCGTTGGGTCGCCTTTATCCAGCTTTTCTCTTTTGATATTGTTCACAGGCCGGGAAAATCTTTCACCATGCCTGACGGTTTATCTCGACGACCTCTTGGGGACAACAAATCTGATGTTGGAACCAATTTCAATGAAGAGGAACCTTTAATCCAACCTATTTTCTCTTTTTCTTCTCAAAATTATTCTGGCTTTCAACAAGGCTTCTGGCTTAAATTAGAGCAGTACCTTTCAACTCTTCAAAAACCTCCAGATCTCTCTGCTAAGGAATTTCAATCTCTTAAACAAAAGTCTTCTAATTTTTTTGTTCAAGGTTCTAGACTTATGAAGAGAGGCAATCCTTGTGCTCTTATTGTTGTTACTATTCCCTCTAAACAAGATTCTATCCTTGAAAGTCTCCATGAAGGCCTTGGTCATTGTGGGGAAACTGAAACTTATCGAAGACTATCCAAACGGTTCTGGTGGCCATCTTTGAAGAAACCCATCTCCCAATGGTGCAAGAGTTGTGAAGTTTGTCAAAAACTTGATCTTAGGCGCCAAGCTGAAATTCGTTATCCTACTGGGGAGTCCACTGTCTTTGGAAGGATTGCTATGGATGTGGTTCATATTAAGGCAGGTGGTGCTAAGTACCTCATTGTGGCTAGAGATGATTTTTCCGGATGGGTTGAAGCAAAATTTCTTAAGAACCTTAGCTCTGAATCAGTGGCAGCTTTCCTCTACGAGACCTGGAAAATGCGTTATGGCCTGGCTCGATCTTACTCTACTGATGGTGGCTCTGAATTTGGGGGCAAGCTTGCTGAAATGATCCGATCCCTTCCTGGACAACATAGAATTACTACTCCTTATTATCCTGAAGGCCAAGGCATGGTGCAACAAGGCCATGCCCCTTTGAAGGCTGCACTTGTTAAACTGGCTGGTGAAAGTGGCAAGAATTGTCGCAAATTCCTTCCTCTTGTTCTCTTCTCTGATCGAATCTCAACCAAAAGAACTACCGGCTACTCACCTTATGAAATCATCTTTGGTCAAAGAGAAGTCCTTCCTTTGGATCTGGAAATGGAATCTTTCTTGGGCATCTCTTGGGAAGAGGTGTCCTCAACCACTGATCTGTTAGTTGCTAGATAAAAGCAACTGGAGCAAAGTGAAGACGTTTGTGATGAAGCTTATCAAACAATGATGGAGTCCAGAGAAAAATCTGTCCAGTATTGGGAGGACAAGCACTCTAATCGAATCAGGGAGCCCTTGAACCCTGGTGACCTAGTTTTAGCTTATAATCAATCTTTGGAGACCCAGTGGGGCAAGCTTTTCTCTAATCGTTGGAATGGCCCTTATCGAGTGGTTCATCAAGTTAGAGGTGGATCTTATGTCTTGGAGGAGCTGGATGGTACTCGGTTGGCCAGAAGGTTCTCTGCTGATCAAGTCAAGAAGTTTCATTGTTGTGGGGGCAACTTATCTCAGAAGTAAGTCCTCCCAATTGTGCACCACCAGGGTCATTTGCTGCATTTTTGTTGTAAAACTCTACTGTATGCCACATATGTGAGCAACTGGGACGCCCTCCTTGTTCTATTCCTTCCGCTTCTAGGGCTCATTTGGAAGAATCAAGATATTTTCCTCAACTCTTCAATTGCTCTCAAGATCAAGAAATGGCCAATCTTTGCTTCAATTTCTTTGTTCCCTGTTTTTTTTTAATCCCTTCAAATTTTAGATGCAGACTAGGGACAGTCTGTAAGTTGGGGAGAGATGTGGTGACCAATCCGGGACACCACGGAAAAAAAAAAAAAAAAAAATCGGATTTCAGTTGTACCCCTATGGGTACCTTCATTTCCCCCTATCTCTCAACTTCTCCCTGTCCTAGCGGTCTAGGACAGGCCTCTTGCCTGTCTCTCCACTTCGATCCTCTCTTCCTATGTTCAACTCCCACTTGTTGCGCTCACGGCCCTGACTTTTGGCAACGCGAGCAATCGTCAAACCACTTTTGACAATCCCTTCTCCTCCTCACACCTCCCTAGGCTAACCCAACCCACACCATGAGCTCCCCACAGCAGGATCCCTATCTCCAGAACAAAAAGATCTCCCAGAATGATCCGACCAGTAGTACCAAGCAAGCTACTAACAATGCCGCCGCTACCACCACCTACAATCTCAAGCACTCTCATCCTCCCATCAATCCTCTCCATCCACTTCCCAACCCTGCTACAGCACTCCATCGAACCATGAAATCTTGTCATATCCAAATGATCTCCATCAGTGGTGTCATCGGTACCAGTATCTTCTTGGGTACCGCTCAATCTCTCGCCAACGGTGGCCCCCTTGGTCTTTTGATGGGATTCTTGGTCATGGGAACCGTCGTTTGGAAAGTCATGGCCTCATTGGGTGAAATGATCTCTCATCTGCCCATCGCAGGTGGTCACGTCACCCTTGCCAAGCAATTCATTGATCCAAGTCTATCCTTTGCCATGGGTTATAATTACTTTTAAAATTGGGCCATTGTCCTACCTACCGAGATCTCTGCCTCAGCTGTGCTCGTCAACTATTGGACTCAAGCCATTTTACGCAGAATTCGAATTCTGGTTTGCTTCCATTAAGGTTGTTACCATCGTTGGATTGATCATCCTTGGAATCATTTTGGATGCCGGCGGTGGTCCCAATCATGATCTGATTGGTTTTAGATATTGGAACGACCCCGGTCCATTCGTACAACATTTAGGAGTTGAAGGCTCCTTTGGTCGCTTCCTAGGTTTTTGATCCACCCCAAACCATCTACTCGAATCCATCGCCCATCATCCGATCCGACCGACAACCGCGAGCGACCGCTCGCGGCCGTTGGAACCTTCACCCCGTTGTCACCGCCGATTGGGCAACGACAGCCGTTGTCGACACCCGCGACCGCTGTCGCGGGTGTCCATCTGGTTGCCCGCGGTCATTCTCGACGCGGGCAACATTCCTTTTTTTCCTCTCATGTAATTTTTTTTTTTTTTTTTTATTTTTTATGTTTTCATTTTCCCGCACCTATTTGTAGTATCACTTGTACATAGTATACAGGGCCTCATGTCTATAAAAGGAGGGGCTCTCCCCTGCCTTTTGGCCAAGCATCCCATCATCCTATCAGACCATCATCAGTAATCAACTTATCTGTGGGCATCCTTCCCCACCTATCTGAGCAATTTATCCGGGTATATCCATGATTGCCCCCTTGATCCTTTGAGCCTCCATACTCAAACTCTGTTCCTTGTGACCTTGATCCTTATCACCAACCAATAGCCTTGCTGGTTGAAGAAGAATTCCTGTCTGTCTGAATTCTTGAGTGTGTTATACCACTCTGATCCCTTTTTCCGACCATACTGGTCTTGATCTCTCCTTGATCATCTTTCTGGAGCCAATCACGTATGATTGAAGAGGTTTTATTAAGCTTAAAACCTGGAGTGTTATACCTCCCTTCTTCTTTAAGGTTGAATTTTGCCACGCTATTCTTGAGTCCCTTGAGAAGTGTTGGGATATTCTTGCTCAAATTCGTTTTTTGATTTGCTTCTAGAGCTTCATAAACAAATTGCTTTTGTTTTGTTCAGCCTCCCACAGTTATCTGGTACCCTTCAAGCGCTTGATTGCGGAGAGTTGGGCAGGTTCATTGAGAACCTGGAGGTTGGTTGGGATTGATTTGATCTTTCCTAATCAGCTGCTGACGACCAGAGTTATTAGCTTGTGGGCGTTGTTACTTACAACTGCCTTGTTCTATTGAACTCTGAACAAACCTTGACTTATTTGTTCAAGTCTTTACCTGCACCATCTTGCCTCAGATAGTGTTGTTTCCATCGCTACCAACAACTCTTATCCTCTTCCCTTACTTTGATTTCTCATCCATAAGGTTCTGGACCTTGATTCCGGTTACATTTAAATATTATTGTAACTCCTAGGAGGGCAGCCTAAACAGCACCTTTCCCCTCCACAGAACTGCCACGGCTTAACACCGTTTTGAGTCTTACACCACTCAACAAGGGGTTGCTTGGATTTAGCTGTAAAGACCTGATGTGTTGTTTGACAATGCTGTACAGGCTTTCAGTACCAAGACTTAGAACCCTTGGGTGGCAGTCTGCATTAGAGCAGATTTGACTCCAACACTCCCCCTTGCTCTGTGCAGGGTGCATACAGCCATTCACAACTCAAGTTGGTTCTGGTCATCTTGTCTTTTTCCACCTGTTAGGGTGCGCCGTTTGGCTGAAGACTCTTGCTACCATGTTAGAATCCAAAATGTAGTTGTGCACTATGGGATTTGAACCCATGACCTCAAAATTCATGAGTGATGCTTTAACCACTAAGCTAAGTGCGCCATTGCTGGATGGGCCATTATGCCTGTCCACTTAACAAGGGTTTGCTTGGATTTAGCTGTAAAGACCTGATGTGTCGTTTGACAATGCTGTTCAGGCTTTCAGTACCAAGACTTAGAACCCTTGGGTGGCAGTCTGCATAAGAGCAGATTTGACTCCAACAGAGGCAACTCTTCCTGACGACAAGCTAGGGCTCAAATGCGTCTGTGTCTTTCGGATAAAACGCGAAGATCTAAACCAAATAGTCAAATTCAAAGCACGGCTCTGCGTTCAAGGATTCAATCAGCAGTACGGCATCAACTTCACCTCCACCTTTTCGCCAACTGGGGACAAGACGTCCCTGCGGATGCTAATTGCTCTTGCTGCTCACTTGAAGCTCAATTTTCACCAAGTCGACGTAAACGCCGCCTTTCTGAACGCTCCGTTGCACAAAGAAGTCTACCTTACTCCTCCTCCCCACATCTCCGTCACAAATGGCAAGCACCTTAGGCTCAAAAAGGCTCTGTACGGTCTCAAACAAGCTCTGGTGGCCTGGTATGACACGCTCAGCTCCTGGTTGACTTACGGTGGCTTCCACAAGAGTGAGTCGGACCAGTGTGTGTTCTGGAAGGATTCAACTTATCTCTACGTGCATGTTGATGACATTGCAATATTCAGTGATCATCTGGAGATGTTCATTGCTCAGCTCGGCTCCAAATTCAAAATAAAGGACCTCGGGCCTGCCTCCCTGCTTCTTGGAATGAATGTCAGCCACCTTCCGACCGGCTACAAGCTTTCCCACAGCTCCTACATTAAACAAGTATGCGCGCAGTATTCACTTCCTCCTCACAAGACATTCTTGAATCCCTTCAAACCTCACAGCAAACTATATGCCTCAAGTGAAGAAGACCACGAGGAGTTTCTCCTATTGGGCGCCAATTACAGAAAAATCTTTCGGGAGCTGAATCACATAAGCGTTTGCACAAGGCCCAACATCACTTTTGCTGTCAACTACCTAGCTCAATTCCTCGTCAAGCCAAATCTCCACCACTTTCAAGCGGCGCTATACGTCCTTCAATATCTCCAACACACACCAAACCTTGGAATCAACTTCATCTTCTCCTCTTCTGCCTCTCAACTCAAAGCTTACGTTGACGCTGACTGGGCGACCTGTCCCACCACTAGAAGATCAGTCTCCGGCTTGTTTGTACGATGGCTCGGAAGTGTTGTTGCTTGGAAGTGCAAGAAGCAACCAACCCTATCTTTGTCCACTACCAAAGCTGAATATAAGGCGCTGGGCGACGCCATCAAAGAGGTAAGCTGGGTAAAATCACTTATGAGCAAGTTTTGGCCAGAGGAAGCAACCAAACCAGCCAACATCCACAAGGACAACAAAGGCTGCATCAAGCTGGCTCTCAATCAAGCTAACCATGCCACGTTCCACACAAAGCACATGGGGTTGAGATTCCACTATGTACAAAGCAAGATTCTCAAAAACGCCTTCAACCTTCAAAAAGTATCCTCCAAGAAGAATTTGGCGGATTTCCTCACCAAACCTGTGACACAAATATCACTGTTCCGTGTGTTGGACGCGCTGAACATATCAGAATGATTTAAGCAAGGGAGGCTGTTGGAATTCAACAACATGCCCAAATCATTCCATCATTTTCTCATTTCTTCTTTACTCTCTTTTCATTATTTTCCTCATTTTCTGCTGTCTCCCATTCTGTTCTGTGTTTCTTTTCTTCCTTATGCGTCTCCAGCTAGTCCCTCTCCGTATCTCTCACCCTGCTGTGACTATGATGTGAACCAACTGTCACGTCTCCTCTTGCGCGTACGGCTTCCAACACAAACCGCTGTCAATGCTCCATTTCCAAATTCCCGCTTGTCCGCTCCACCGCCTCACCAACAAATCAAGGACGGCTCCTCGCAAAACCTTTAACTGGATTCACCAGCCACCGCAACCACTCAACTCACTCACCAGCTACCACTACCACTCAACATCATCCACCAACTACCGCTATCAACGCAAGATCACTCCATCTTCTTATCAAGAACAAGCTACCATATGACCCAAGCTCACCCTATCACCCTATCAAGAACACCTCACAAGATTCCTACTCCCCTCCTTGCCGCATCTTCTCCTAGTACCCGTTTTGTCTAGTTAAATTCACAGTCTGGTCCTTTTAAGGTGTTTTCTCAGTATTATTTCTTCAATCTTGATTACCTTCAGCTGAAATTAAACAATCATTTTAAGATTTTCAAAACTTCAGAGGACTCTTCCCATTAACACTTATAATGTTGTGCAACAGACAGACTTTACACAAAAACTCAGCCCATAAAAACTTTGGTAGACCAGATTGAGATATAATAGTTCTGACTTTGTCCAGTAAATTCCTATTCAATCTCTCAACTATTCCGTTATTCTGTGGAGTGCTTGCAGTTGTGACTATATGAATGATACCATAATATTTCAATAAGTTCTCAAACTCTTTACTCACAAATTCACCCCCTCCATTGGTAATAACCCTCTTGATCTCCTTCATCAGACCACTCTGTTTCCAGAATTTGAAGATTACAGAAAAATCCTCTGTGTTCTGATCCTTAGATTGAATTGGTTTAACCCAAACATAATTAGTTGCAGTATCCACTAAATTAATGAAGTATCTTGCCCAACCAAGGGACTCTGGTGTAAGTGTCCCTGCCAAATCAATGGAAAATTCCTCTCTAGGAACGTCAGTGCAATCTCTACTCTTAGAGAACACATTTCTAGTCTTATCCCCCAAGGTACAACTCTTGCAGTTGCTGTCATTTACCTTATGGCCACTTCTATTATGAGCAACAGTGCTCAGAGCTAAGAATTTGAAGAAGCTTTCACACAGAAGCTTATTCCAAACTTGTCCACTAAGAAAAGTTCTCCCATCCATATAAATAACAAACCTATCTTCTTTAAGGTAACAAATCTGGAAACCCTTTCTCCATAACAATCCAAGAGACACAAGGTTATAAGGCAACTCTGGTACATAGAACACTTTTTCAAAAGAAATTTTGAAGCTTAAGTGATTTGCAAGAATAACTTTTCCAATTCCCTTAATCTTAATTTTTCTGCCTCTCTGACCAATATTTACAACTCCATCATAATCTCTAAGATTTGAAAATAAATTAGGTTCAAAAAACATGTGATCTGTACAACAAGAATCAATTGAAAAAAGAACATCCTTCTTCAATACCATCAATAGGAAAGAAGCTTTATCAGTCACTGATAAGTTCTCATCTTTGAGGTTAAGATTACTCACTTCATAATCAATCAAGTCCATTTCTTGATCCTCACCAATTTTGGCCTTCTTGTTGGGAGCTTCTTCCCTAACAACCTTTCAAATTGGACCATCCAACGCCACCATTGCAATTTTTTCTGCAGTGAGATTGACCTCCTTGTCATTCTCTTTGGACTTCTTCCTTTTCTTTGCATCCTTGAAATCCTTAGCATCATGCCCCTTGTTCTGACAATTATGGCATAAGACCTTGGACAAATCCTTTTTTGCCCTCTTGCAAGATTTTCCAGTCTTTTGCACAAGGGCTGTTCCGGGGCCCCCTTCATCTTGAACTGAAGATCATCCTTTTCAATCCTCTCCAGCACATCCTACTCCCCAGGAAGAGGATCCAATTGAGAAATAATTCTGACTAAACAATCAAACTCATTTGGTAGCTTCTGAAGGATTAAGAGTAACAAACAATCAGGATCCATGTTCAGTCCTGATGACTTGAACTTAGCTATGCTAGACCTAGCCTCTGCAAAAAACTGCTTACAATTCAAATATTGTAACTTGAATAGTTTATTAAAGGCTATACCCTTCTGGTGAACAGAATCGCCAGCATACTTGGACTTAAGCAACTTCCAAAGGATTCTGCCCCTCCTTCTCTCATCTTCCCTAAGAGTATCAGCAAGCCATGTGACATGATTCTCATCAAGATTCCTAACAATGAGATTATCAGATTTTTTATCCACTTCTGAACTGATCAAAGTTTCATCTGCATCCATTATCTCCCCACAACAGATGTTGTCCAGCTCACTATCCATAAGGACAGCCCAAGCATTATAATTCTGACTTTTCAGAACTATCATGGTGGAGCTAATATCAGGGATATAGGACATCTTCTTGGAAAACTTGAGGTCTTTGAGGTTCTCCAGAGTCAGGTAAAAGGGTCTGGATGGCTTGGAAGTAATGATGATGTTGGTACTGATAATGGGTTATAATTATGGCCACCAATTAGCTTAGGCAAATGAGCATTATTTAAAGAAAAAGGAATGATGGACACCTGGTGTCAATAGTTGCTAATGGGCTCTGAAAATGGGGCAATATGTTGGATGATATCAGTGATGAATTCAATTGGATGATGAATAAATGATGGAAAACAGTAGGGAGAAGAGCTCTTAAGTACAAACAATTGGCCTTTTTTGAGACCATGATAAAACAAGCCAAAAGGCAAATTTTCCGCCCCAAAAGAGCTCTACAGGCCTCTACTGGCCTTTTTACTTTGTTTGGGCTAAATCATCCCGCATGGAATCAGTCCCTGTACCCTTGCAACCACCCTATCCCGGTCACTTCTGGTGTCTCAACCATTATGTGGCTGAACCAGTCCCTATACTGTTCAATTCCCTGGACGGTTCTCTGTTACAACCATCCCTTTTACCTCACATGCTGGCTGGTGGCCTCATGCAACCAGCCCCTGGTCATAAAAATGGCCGGGTGGGACCCAGGACACACCTGGATCCGGTCTCAGAGTCACCTGGGGGGGTGTGACCGGCAGACATGCCGTCCCCCCCCTCTTTCTCACAAATCCCTGGAAGGGGTGGTCAAATCCCCCTCCCAGGGGCCCTGGAGGTCAATACCCCCAGGGCGTTGTCATAGGTAAGTGGGCTGGGGGGGTGGTCAAATCCCCTCCAGTCCTTCGCTCCTCCCCCTCAGTAAAGGGGGGGGGAGAGTGCCCCTTGGACCCATGTTGCTTTGATGATGGAGGGGTGATCAAACCCCTCCCGCTGCCGGTTGCCTTTCTGCAAACTGCCCAGCCATCCTCCTGGGTGAGGGGGGATGGAATCCCCCTCACCCTGACCTGTTGCCCTCCTGCAGCCAGTTGCTGGCTGGTTCAACCCACCCAGCCATCTCCTTCCCTCTTGCAATGGCAATCAAGGGGAGGGAGGGGAGCCGGGGCTGCTGGCCCCTGCTCCCGCGGCGCTGACCGCTGGTTGCAACTGGCCAGGCCCACGCGGCTTTGCACCGTGCGGGATCCCTTGGCGGCCGCGACTGCCCCTCACGGGCAGTTAGGCCCCGCATGGGCCAAATTGAGGGAGACACGCGGCCCCAAGTGGGCTGCAACATGGGCAGCAGCCCCAAATGGGCTGTGACACGGCTGGTGGCCCCATTTGGCTTCCCCAAGCCCAAAATGTGAGTTTAACATACTTTGGTGGGCCAGCCCATCTGGCCAAGTATTTTGAAAACAAACCCTCGGGCCCAATTATGCCCATACAAGCCCATATGGCTGTATTTGCCCATATACCCCTCCGGGCCCAATAGGGCCCTTGCACCAAAGGCATGTTTTGAGCGTTTTGAGGAAAATTTCCCCAAATCTGTGATTTCCACACAGGCCTGTATGGTCCATGTGTGTGTCCAATGGGCCAAAGAGTCCCACATGTGCATCCCATTTGGATTACGCTTATAAGTAGCACACGTGCAAGTGAATAAGTATTTTAATACAATGTACTATAAGGAAATTCTTGGATGATTGTGGGCACAAATGGGAGAGAATCAGTGCAAGGAGAAAAGAAAGATAGTAAGGCTAAATGCAAAGTGAAAATTGATGGTTTGATGACTCAGAAAAAAGCAAGATGGAGGATACTGTTCCAATGGAAGGAAGCTTAAGGCCAAGCCCAATGTGATGAATTAATCTCAGAAAAATGCAAGAACTTATGAAATTGAATAACTGAGGAAATAGTTTTAAGGAAGACGGTGTATGTTGATATTATGGCCAGCAATTAGCTTAGGCAAATGAGCAGTATTTAAAGCAAAACAAATGCTGGACACCTTGTGTCAATAATTGCTGATGGGCTCTCACAATGGGACAATATGTTGGAAAATATTGGTGATGAATTTGATTGGATGATGAATGGATGATGGAAAACAGCAGGAAGAAGAGCTCCTTAATTACAAAAATTGGCCTCTTTTGAGGCCATGATACAACAAGCCAGAAGGCAAATTTTCCACCCAAAAAGAGCTCTACAGGCTCTACAGGCCTTTTTACTTGGTTTGGGCTATATCAGCCTGCATGGCATCAGTCCCTGTACCCTTACAACCAGCCTATTTCCGTTATTCCTGGTGTTTCCACCTCAATGGGGCTGAACCAGCCCCTTAGCTGTTCAAATCCCTGGTTGGTTGTCACCTCACAGGCTGGCTGGTTTCCTCATACAACCAGCCCCTGGCCATACAAGTGGCCAGGTGGGACCCAGGACACACCTGGGTCCCGTCTCATACTCACATGGGGGGGGGGGTGTGACCAGCGGACATGCTGTCCCCCCCTCTTTCTCACAGATCCCTGGAGGGGGCAGTCAAATCCCCCTACCAGGGGCCCTGGAGGTCAATACCCCCAGGGCGTTGTCATGCTAGGTGGGCTGGGGGGTGGTCAGGTCCCCTCCGGCCCGTTGCTCTTCCCCCTTGGTAAAGGGGGGGGGGGGGTAGAGTGCCCCTTTCAATGGTGGGGGGGGGGGGTGGTCAATTCTCCCCCACCGCTGGTTGCCTTGATGCAAAAGGCCTAGCCGCCACCTTTGGTGGGGGGGTGATCAAGTCCCCCCCACCATGACTGGTTGATCCTTGCAACCTGTCACTGGCTGGTTCCATCCAGCCAGCCCTCCCCTCCCTCCTTGCAATTGCAAGTGGGGGGAGGGGGAGGAGCCAGGGCCACCAGGCCCATGGTTGCCACCCAGCACGGCAGCTGTGGCGGGCTCAACAGCTGCAACTGGGGTGGGGGGGCTCCATTTTGAGTCCGCCTCCCCCCTAAAATGGCCCTGTGCGGGCCGTGAGCAAAAACAGCGGCCCCAAGCGGGCCGCAACACGGGCGGCAGCCCCAACCGGGCTGAAACATGGGCGGAAGCCCCAACTGGGCTGCAACACGGGCGGCGGCCCCAAGCCCAAAAACTAAGTAAACCATACTTTGGAGGGCCAGCCCATCTGGCCAAGTATGTCCAAAATAAACCTTGGGCACAATTATGCCCATACAAGCCCATCTGGCTGTATTTGCCCATATATCTCACCAAGCCCGTGTACCAATAGGCCTTTTTCAAACTTTTTGAGGCCAGTTTCCCCTAAATCGGTGACATCCACACAGGCCTGTATGGTCTGTGTGAGTGTCCAATGGGCCGGAGAGGCCCATATTTGCATCCCATTTGGATTATACTCTTACGTAGCACATGTGTAAGTGCATATGTATTTTAACAGTGTAGGCCTTATAAGGTAATCTGGTGGTGACTAGATACAACCTGATGTAAATTCCCCTACAGCTAGAGAGAAATAATGCAATGAATGACAGTAAAAGAATGGCAAAATGATATGAACTGTAAAATGGTTTCCAAGGTCATAGTTTGAGTGTGAGACAATAGATTGTGCAAGTACACAAGCTTAATGGGTGAGAAATGGAAGGAATTGCATTTGAAGAAAATGCAAATGGATGGATTTAATGATTCAGGGAAGGGAGCTAATCCATTGGAGGAACTATAAAGCTGTTGCGGCTGTTTATGCATATGTGCAAACTAATTTAGTTGTGTGACCTAGAATGGAAGTGCAAGGACTTGAGAGTTGCTAGGGTAGAAAAGCAAAGCTTGAATGGATGGTCAACCTGATCAAGTTTAACTACAAAGATTGCAATTATAGAGTTATTTTCCAAGATTGGAAGGTCTTTTGCACAAGCTGGAGGTATTATGGGGAATGCACCATTGATTTTGTGCTTTTATTTGTGTCACAATTACAGACTAAGGTAGATGGTACTGAGGAAAGGTATATGCAAAACTGTTGAAGAAAATAACTTTTGACCTTGGAGTATGAAAGTTGCCTGGGTATACAGCTGTAAGCTCCTGAAAGCTTCCTTGATGAATTACCATTGATTCCAAAGTTTTTACCTTACTATATAACCTTATAAATTTACTCCTTGATTAAATAGATTTGAATTAAATATGTAAGGATCCTTGTTTTGCAGTTGCAGCAATTGTGTTTCCTGCAACAACTGCTGTATACAAAATACTGCTTCTTGTGCAATTTGAGGAAATTGAAAGAATTTTTGCCTTTGAGACACAGAATATTGCTTTAATTTGAATATAGAGTCAATTATTGATACCCCAGAGCCTTCATCAAGTGAGGGTCCAATTTACAGGTCTGCACCAAGAGTGAATTATCACATTCCTCCAGTGCCAGAGGTTGAGTTCCTTGGAGTTCAAAATTCATGTGAGAAAGGTGTAGTACAAGTTAAATAAATGAAATAGAACTGATAAAACTGGAGTGTTTTCTTCTTAGTGTTACCAAGTTTTAAAAGGTACACAACTAATACACCACCACTACCACCACCATATTTTGGACCACCAGCCAAGTCCCAGATGAATTTAGCGGAGACCAAGGTGCAAGGTGAAGATCAAGAAAAGGTGATTAATGAGGAAAAAAGGGAAGAAGGAGCAAAAGACAAGGAAAGGAATAGAGTGGAAAAGACAGAATAAGAGAGAAGAAATTAAGCAGAAGGAAATGAGACAGGAGGAAATGGAATGGAAGGCCAAGTCAAGGGAACCAAGGTCTCAGTTGTGGTGCCAATAAAAACTGATGTGAGGTGGTTGAATAAGGAAATTGGTGAGGTTTGTTGCTGTTTGGACAGAATTGATCTCATGAGGATCTTTTAAAGGCAGATGAATGGAATTACAGGCCAAAAAGGGCTGAAATTGCAAGATGCAAAGAGATTGTTGAAGAGGCTTTGGTTGCACAAGCTCATCTGATGCAACAAATTTCTATTTTAAGCAATGATCAAGGTTTTGAAGAAATTAAATAAATTGCAAGGGAGTTAAATGCAAACTGGGAGAATTTAGAAAAAAATGTTAAAGACGGTTTATAATGTATTGTTTTATGATATTATTTGATTTTATTTTCTGAATTTTAATTATTATATTTATATATATTTTTCACTGAAGAATTAAAAAATTTGTTTTAATAAGGATAAAGGAAAGGGAAGAATTGAAGAGGCATAAATTAAGGTATAGAAAATAGATTTTATTGGTTGTAATAAAGAAATGGAGAATGGAAAACACAAAATGAAAGTGAAGGAAGTAGAAAGTGGATTGGGTGGAAAATTTGAGGATGGAATGGGATTGGATTTAATGGGATTGAATGGGATTTTATGGGATGGGATTAAGCTTGGAAAGGTTTGCAACGGTATTTTTCATGGAAGTCTTGGACCCAGTCAGGAGAGTTGCAAAGGTGATGGGCTGGTTACCACAAGGTGCAATCTTTGTTGGAATGTAAGCCAGTAAATTCAAGGAGGTATTGAATTTTTCCATTGCGTAACCTGGAATCTAGAATAAGGCTCAATTCTTGCTCTGAGAGGTCTTGAACATTAACAGGTTCTGGAGGTGGAGGAGTCTTGCCCAGGTACAGGACTAAATCTGGCTCTAGGATAACCACATGAAAGATCAGGTGTATGAATTTCCATTTTGCAGGAAATGAAAGTTTGAAAACATTAGGGGAGATTACTGACTTGAACTCAAAGGGTCCAAGTTTATTCTATGAGATTTTTTGGGTTGCAAAGGTACTGAAAATTCTTTAAGTATCAAGTCATACCTTATCTCCAACTGGAAAGGTTGCTTCCCTAGTGCATAGTTTGTCTTTTTTCTCCTTGGAGAGTGCTTTTACTGCTTTGAGTTTGGTTAAAGTTGCAATTGTAGGGATTTAATAAGAGTGAGGTAATCAGCAGCAGGCTGAGAAGCTGCTACATCAATGGAGTCAAAATTTTGGCTTCTTCCATAAAGATTATCAATGTTGTGGTGGTTATTTATAGGCACAAAAAGAAATATGCTCAGCAGGCAAAATTTGACCCAAGAGGTTCAGCAGTGGGTGGATGGTCCACAGCACAATAGCATTGAGAAAGAATGTTAACGGATTGCCTGTTCTCTCACAGGAAATTTTTAGGATCATTATTTTTGTGGCACATGTTTCTGCAGCACAATAGTGAGGCTAAGCCAGAGTTTTGCCTTTTGCCAAATGATGGTTGAAGACTTACCTTTTGGGGAAAACAATTTTGGTCAAGGATAACTTCCCCTCCGCAATTATGGATTTAGGGATGCAGAAGCAAGTGGTTGGAGCTATTTAGTATGTATTCAAATAATGGCAATGGGGTATGCATTGAGGTTGCAGAGGATAAGTAATTGTTGGGACATTCAACACTGAAGTCAAAGAGGCCGCATGTGGATTTATAGGGATCTGTTAAGAAGGTTGATGATGATCTAAAATTATGCCGCATGCAGGATTAAGGACAATCTGCTAAGGAAGATTGAGGTGGATCTGTAATTACACTACAAACACTGATTATTCTAACCTAGTGTTTAAGAAAGGTGTAACAAGTAACAAATTTGTAAAAATTATTTCATTTTTCTGCTTCCTAGGTTTTTTTTGAAAATTTGTTTGTTTATCTCTTGTTTTTTTTTTAATTTCAATGACAAAATTAATTTAGATGGAAAATATTCATATTTCATTATTTAAACCATCAAAATTTTTTCTCCAAACAGTGCAATGAAAATTTAAAAAGCACAATTGAGATGCATTGGAAACAGTGCAATTTCAATGAAAATCAACATTTTTTATTTCAATGCACTTCAAACAGTGTGATTTCAATGCACTGCAAAAATGGAAATTTTAATGCACTCCGGCCAACCACAAAATTGAAATCCATTGCAAAACATGCAACTTCAACAAACTGAAAACTGTGCAATTGAAGTGCCTTGCAAAAAGTGCAATTGAAGTGCACCGTTTGCAGTGCATTTGAAATTAACTTCAAACAGTGCAATTGCAATGCACTGGAAACAAGTAAATTGAAATGTGATGCAAACGGGGATATTTCAATGTAATGCAAACAGTTCAATTTCAATGCACTTCAAAAGTTGCAATTGAAATGCACTTCAAAAATTGAAATTACTATCACTGCAAAAGGTGAAATTTTGATGCACTGCAATCAGTGAAATTGCAATGGAATTCAAATAATAAAATTGCAATACACTTCAAATGGTGAAATATAAATGCAATAAGAAGAGTGCAATTTGAATGCAATGAATACAGGAAAAATTTGTGAAATGAAAACAATTCAATTGAAATTCACTGCAAACAGTGCAATCTCAATCCAAACAAAACAGTGCCATTGCAATGCACTGCAAAAATTGCAATGGCAATGAAATGAAAATTTTACTTGCATTGTACTGCAAAATTTGCAATGGCTATGCAATGGAAAAAGATAAAATTGAAATTCAATGAAAACAATGCAATTGCAATTCAATGAATTAAGTGCAATTGCTGTGCAATGCAAATGGGTCAATTGAAATGCACTGAAAAAAATTTTAATTGCAGTGCACTGAAAAAGTGAAATGGAAAAGAAATGCAACCAATGAAAATGAAATGCACAGCATGTTGAGATTGAAAAAGCTAAAAGCCAACGTATTTCAGAAAAAAGCTAATAGAGACAATAACAGAAAAAATGCAACTGGAGAAAAGGAAATCACCTAAAATACCAAGAAAAATCAGGAGACTAAGCACAACTTGAGACAACAACTACTTAATTAAAACAACCAGGTAAACTCTTACTCAACACCACTAGATTCATGACACCTGTTGAGGAACTAAGAAAGTCAATCAGAAGACTTGAAATGAGGAGAACACAAAAAATGGGCTGATTGCCACACTTACCTGATCCAAGAACCACCACTGCTGTATCACCTAACTAGTAAGGTGATGAACCTCAGAAACAGTGCATCCAAACCAGGTATGCAAGTTAAGTTTATGGTTCCTTCATATATGGAGTATTTGCACTGGTGGAGTGCTTCAATTTGAAATGAAAATAGTAATAGATTTCTGCGCGTAGGCAGAGGAATCAGGTGACAGTCACAAAGGAAAGAAATTTGGAACAAGATGAGAAATAGGATGGTAAATAGGATTTTCAGCATTTGGAAACTGAAAAATTCACCCAATGCAATTGAAATCCACTGCAACTGATGCAATTGCAATGCACTGCAACCAGTGAAATTTTGTTGCACTGCAGCTGATGCAATTGAAATTCAATACAACTTTTGTGATGGAAAAGAAATGTATAAAGTTACATTTTAATGCAATGCAAGCAGTAAAATTTAATGAAACTCAAACAGCAAAATTGCAGTGAAATGTAAAAAGTGCAATTGAAATGAACCCCAAGAATTTTAATTTCAATGCACCACAAAAATTGAAATTGCAATGAACTCCAAAAATTGAAATTGCAATGCACCACAAATAGTGCAATTGAAATTATATTAAAATGGGTAAATTGAAATGCAAGGAAAAAAATTGAAATTAAAATGAAATTCAAGCAGGTAAATATCAGTTAACTTCAAAACTTGCAATTGCAATGCACTCCAAACAGTGCATTTGAAATGAAATTTAAAAAGTGAAGTTTAAATGTACTGCAAACAGTGCATTTAATTTAAACTGCACTGTCTGCAGAACAGTTCATTTCCAAGGAACTGCACACAATACAGTCACAATGCACTTCAAAAGTTGAAATTGAAATGCAATGAAAAAAGGGCAATTTCAATTAACTTCAAACATTGGAATTGAAGTTCAATGCAAACAGTGCAATTGCAATGAACTGCAAACATTGAAGCTGAAATTCAATACAAACAGTGAAATTGAAGTTCAATTCAAAAAGTGCAATTTCAATGAACTGCAAACATTTTACTTGAAACCAATGCAAACAGTGCAATTGAAATGCAATTAAACTGGTGCAATTTCAATGCACTGAAAACAGCAAAAGTGCAATTCAATGCAAAAATTTCCACTGAAATGCAATTCACAGAAAATAGTGAAATTTTAATGCACTTCCAAAGTTAAAATTGTCATGGGCTTCAAGAGTGAAATTACAATGCTCTTCAACCAGCGCAATTGAAATGCACTGGAAGCAGTTGAATTGTGATGAACTGGAACCAGTTTAATTAAAATTATGTGAAATAAGGGAAATTGAAATTCTATTGAATCAGTAAAATTGCAATGCACCTCAAAAATTTAATTTAAATTCAATGCAACCAGTGCAATTACAATGCACTGAAGCCACTGAAGTTGCAATGCCCTGCAAATAATATCATTTCAATTGCAATAAAAGCAGTGAAATTTCAATGGAATGAATACAGGATCATTTCAATGAATGACAACAGTGCAAATTCAATGCAATCAAAACAGAGTAATGCAAATGTGATGCAAATGGTTCAATTAAAATTGAATGAAAAGAATGAAATTTCAACTCACTGAAAACATTGTAATTGAAACTCACAGCAAAAATATGAATTGTAATGCACTTCAAACAGGCAATTTCAATTCTCTTGAAACAGGTGCAATTTGAATGTAATAAAAACAGTCAAATAGCAATGAAGTTCAAACAGTAAATTAATTTGATGGTGACAGAATACATTGGAATTGCACTGTATAAATTGAATTTCAATTGATCTTTTTCATTAGTATTATTGTAATTGCACTGTTTGAATTGGGTTTAAATTGAATTGTTTGAATTGAATTGCAATTGAAAATTTTAAAGTGCATTGAAATAGCACTAATTGGAGTGCATTACAATTTTACTCTGTGAAGTGCACCACATTTTTGATTTCCTTAATGCATTTAAGCTGCAGTTTTTGCAGTGGATTGCAATTTTGATGCCATTTAAACAGTGCTATTTTTATTCATTGAAAAATGTGCAATTTGAATGCAATGAAGAAGCTGCAATGAGAATGAAATTAAAAAACAGAAATTAAAATTCACCTGCAACAATGAAATTACAAATCATGGCAAACATTAAAATAAACTTTCAAAGAATATAGATCAATTTAAATTCATTTAAAACAGTGAAATTGAAATAAAATTCAAAAAGTGCAATTTCAATTTGATACAAACAGTTTAATTGATATTTAATCAAGCATCTCTATTGAAATTCAATTCAAAAAGTGGATTTTCAAGGCAATACAAAAATTGAAAATGCAATGCAATGCAAGGTGTGAAATGGCAATGTGTTGCCAAAACTAAATTAACAATTCTATGAAAACTGTGCAATTTGAATGCAATTATTTCAATGGGGAACTTCAAAAATTGCAATTTAAATTCACTGCAAACAGTGAAAATTCAATTTGATGAACTGCAAACAGTGAAAATGCAATTCAATGCACTGCAAACAGTGAAAATGAAATGCAATGAACTGCAAACAGTGAAAATGCAACTGAATGCAAAATTGTGATTTCAATGCAGTGCAAACAGTGAAAATGCAACTGAATGCAAATATTGAAATGAAAATGCACTGCAAACAGTGTAAATGCAATTAAATGCAAACATTGCAATGGAAATGCACTGCAAAAAGTGTAAATGCATTGAAATGCAAAAATTGCAATTGCAGTCCAATTCAATGCAAAAATTCCAATTGACATTCAATGAAATGCAAAAATTAAAATTGCAATGAAAAAATTGCAACACAATGAAAAAAGTGCAATTGAAAGGCGTGTCAAATGGTGAAATTTCTATGAAAAAAACAGTAAAATTTAAATTAAATCAAACCAGGACTTTTTCAAAGCAATGAAAACAGTGCCCCCAGAATGCAATGAAAAAATTGCTATTGAACTTCACTTCAGATATTCCAATTGGAATTCACTTCAAGCAGAGCTATTGCAATTTACTGAAAACAGTGAAATCATAATTCACTGCAAGAAGTTCTATTGCAATTAATTGGAAACAGTGCAATTGAAATTCACTGCAAGCAGCGCAATTAAAATTCACCACAAGCAGTGCAACTGAAATTCACTGAAAGAATTGAAATTCTAATGCACTGAAAGGAGTGAAATTGAAACTAACTGAAAATATTGCAATCAAAACACACTGCAAAAATTTCAATTTTAAGGTGTTGGAAACAGTCAAATTGTAATTCACTGCAAAATTTCAATCTCAATTCACTGGAAAAAGTGAAATTTCAATTCACTCATGACAACAGTGCAATTTGCAAGCACCGATGAAAATAGTGAAATTTAAATGCACTCTAAAAAGGGCAATTGAAATTTCCTTCATACAGTGAAATTACAATGCACTCCACTTATTCATATTTAGATGCAATGGAGAGAATGCATTTTCAATGAAATGGAACAGAAAAATGTCAATGAAAAAAAATTCAACTGCAAAACAATGAAAAAATGGTATTCCAATTCACTGAAACAAATGCAATTACCATTGACTGCAAACAATGAAATTGCAATTAACTGCAATTCACTGAAAGCAGTGAAATTGAAATTCACTGCAAGCAGTGAAAAATCAATTCACTGCAAGAAGTGTAATAGCAATTCACTGCAAGCAGTGAAATAGCAATTCACCGCAAGGAGTGAAATAGCAATTCACTGCAAGCAGTGAGATGGCAATTCACTGCAAGCAGTGAAATAGCAATTCACCGCAAGGAGTGAAATAGCAATTCACTGCAAGCAGTGAGATGGCAATTCACTGCAAGCAGTGAAATAGCAATTCACTGCAAGCAGTGAAATAGCAATTCACTGCAAGAAGTGAAATAGAAATTCACTTCAAGCAGTGAAAAAAGCAGTGAAATTGCAATTCACTGCAAGCAGTGAAATAGAAATTCACTGCAATCAGGGAAAAAGCAATTCACTGCAAGCAGTGAAATTGCAATTCACTGCAAACAGTGAAATTTCAATTCACTGCAAACAGTGAAATTTCAATTCACTGCAATTCAAAACATGAATTTGGAATTGAATGGAAAAAGTGCAAGTGCAATTCAATTCAAACATTGCAGTTTCACTCCAATTCAAACAGGGAAAATTGCAATTCCAGGAAAACAGTTCAATTTCAATGCAATGAAATGAGTCCAATTGCAATGCAATTCAAAAAGTGCAACTTCAATCAACACAAAACAGTGCAATTATGATGCAATGCAAACAGCAAAAGTGCAAATTTTAATTCAATGAATAAATCAATTTTAATTCAATGCAAAAAGGGAAATTGCAATAAAATGAAAACCGTGCAATTGCAATTCAATGGAAAAATTTCATTAAAAATTCAATGAAAAAAATGCAATTGTAATTCAATGGAAACATCTCATTCAAAATTAAATGAAAATGGTTCAATTGCAATGCAATCAAAAAACTGCAATTGAATTCAAACTCAAAGGTTTAAATTGAAAGTGAATGCAAAAAGTGGAATTGTGTTGAAACTTTTGCAATATCAAAATTGATTGAACAATTGGAAGCCTATTGAAATTTTAATTTGTTCAGTTCTTTCTAATTTAAACATTTGAAGTGCTTTCTAAATTCACCATTTGAAGTGCTTTCTAACCTCAAACTTTGAAGTGATTTGCAATTTCACTTTTGGAAGTTCATTGAAATTCCAATTTTAGAAGTAAATTGCAATTCCAATTTCGGAATTTCATTTCAATTTCATCATTGATCAGTTATATCTTGATTTTTCTAAATTTCCAGGGGTTAAATTATCTGTTTTCAAATCCAAGGTTTTTACTAATTGAACTTGTGGAGGATTATCCCCATCCAAAAATTATAGACAAAGAGCCTTCCCTTCTCCAATATCCAAAAAAGTGGCACTAGCAGTCCAGAAATATCTTGATGGGACTTCAACATTCTGAAAAATTGATGGATATTAAGAACTGATAAAAATTGGTTGTAAAAGTGCAAATGCAGTGCATTTAAATTTCACTTTCTGCAGTGAATTTAAGTTGCACTTTTTGCTGTGCATTTCACTTGCACTTTTTTCAGTGAATTTCAATTGCACTTTTTGAAGTGCATTGCAATTGAACCTTCTGCAGTGAATTTCAATTGCACAGTTTTTAGTGCATTTCAATTGCACTGTTTGAAGTGCATTCTAGTTGCACTTTTTGAAGTGTAGTGCAATTGCACTGTCTGAAGTGCATTGCAATTGCGCAGTTTGCAGTGAATTGCAATTGCACTTTTTGAAGTGCATTTCAGTTGCAGGTTTTGCAGTGCATTTCAATTGCAATTTTTTTAGTGCATTGCAATTGCACTTTTTGCAGTGCATTTCAATTGCACTGTTTGCAGTGCATTGAAATTTCACTGTTTTCAGTGCATTGAAATTGCACTGTTTGCAGTGCATTGTAATTGCACTGTTTTTAGGGCATTGCAATTGCACTTTTTGAAGTGCATTGCAATTGCACCTTTTGCAGTGCATTGCAATTGCACCTTTTGCAGTGAATTTCAATTGCACTGTTTGCAGTGCATTGAAATCGCACTGTTTGCAGTTCATTGCAATTTCACTGTTTGAAGTGCATTCAAATTGCAATTTTTTGAAGTGAATTTCAATTTCACTGTTTGCAGTGCATTGAAATTGCACTGTTTGAAGTGCATTGAAATTGCACTGTTTGCAGTGAATTGCAATTGGACTGTCTGAAGTGCATTGAAATTACACTGTTTGCAGTAAATTTAAATTTCAATTTTTTCAGTGCATCACAAGTGATCTTTTTTCATTGAATTGCAATTGCACTGTTATCAGTAAATTTTAAATCTAATGTTTTCATTTCATTGCAGTTTCTTTCTTTTCATTGAAATTAAAATTTCTCTTTTTTATTGAATTGAGATTTCATTGTTTGCAGTGCATTGCACTTGCAATGTTTGGGTTGAATTGAAATAGCATTGTTTACAGTGCATTTCACTTGCCCTGTTGACAGTGCATTGAAATTGCACTGTTTGAAGTGCATTGCAATAGCATTGTTTGAATTGCATTGCAATAAGTGCATTGCAATAAAACTGTTTCAGTGAATTTTGATTTCACTTTTTGTAGTTTATTTCAATCACACTGTTTGCAGTGAATTTTGATTTCACTGTTTGCAGTGCATTGCAATAGAACTATTTGAAGTGCATTGAAATAGAACTGTTTGCAGTAAAATGAAATATAACTGTTTGAAATGCATTATGATTGCACTTTTTGCAGTGCATTGCATTGAAACTGCACTGTTTTCAGTGAAGGCCATTGCAACTGCACTGTTTTCAGTGCAGTCCATTGCAAATGCATTGTCTTCAGTGCAGTGCATTGAAAATGCACCGTTTTCAGTGCAGTGCATTGAAAATGCACTGTTTTCAGTGCAGTGCATTAAAATTACTCTTTTTGAAGTTCAGTACATTGCAATTGCATTGTATGAAGTGCATTGCCATTCCACTGTTTTGAGTGCATTTCAATTGCATGGTTTGTAGGGAATTTTAATTGCACTGTTTCAAATGCACTGAAATTGAAATGTTTGATTAGCATCTTAATCTCAAATTTCAAATTTCAATGTCACTTTTTACAGGACCAATTTGGATTTTCCAACCATTAAGATGTAATTAATGGAATTTTAAAAAATCATTCCATCAAAATTGACAAAAGAACTATTTATAAACAAAAAGACTTAACACAAGACACATGAAGAATCGGAAAAATGAAATAATTGTCAAAAGTTTGTTAATTGTTACACCTTTATTAAACCCTTGGGTAGACTAATCCATGTTTTTAGTGAGCTAGTAATGCATCAGCGCAAATCAACTTTTAGGGTTACTGGAGACTACAATAGTATCACCACAATTTTGTATGTGGGCATATCAGATGGGTAGATCAGGACTAATGGAAGGCCAGATAATTGCAGAATGCATGGAGGAAGATAAAAGGGAAAAGTAATTATTTTTTTACTTCTTTTGTTTCAGAGTTTTGATTTTGGGTTGTACATAAAAAGGGGTATTTTTTTGGAGCGTTTCAGGTGGGGATGGGACTTTTTTACCTATCATGGGAGTCTTTGTTTATATTGCGTTTTGCCTTCTGGAGTAAATTGGAATCTTAGCCAAGAATAGTTCAAGTGTGGAGCTTTTCAAAGTGTAAATATTGTTTATTGATTTTATTTAATTGCATGTTAGCTTAAGGATTGTCTGACTAAGTGTGGAGGTGGTTTCATGGATAGCACAAAGGGAATTTGGGCCAGTCTTCCAACCGCTGCGGACTGTGGTCATTTCTTCTTGCACAGAAGATTTAAATTTCAGTTTTTAGGAGGTACATGATTGTAACTCAAGGACTAGTGAAGTTTCTGGAACTGGAGAGGGATTTTGCATGGAATTTTGAATTACACACAATCTATTTCCACAACGGGAAACTGTTGGGTGGAGCAATGAGTGGAGTTTTAGAATGCAAATCTGGCTAGTGAAGGCAATCTTGACCAGTTTTCCTGTTGATAGGAGACATAAATTCAAATTTATTGTTTGATGATTTGATTGAATTTCTTGGTCTGCCCATCTGTTTTGGGGTGGTAGCCTTTTGAAAAATTACAAGGGATCTTTAATTGCTTGCAGAGAGAAGTCCAAAAACTAGAGACAAACAAAGATCCACAATCACTAAAAATTTTATCATGGAGACCATGTTTTGACAAGACATATTCTATGAAAAGATTATCTATGTCTTCCCAAGAGGTGGTCAGATTACTGCAAACAAATAAAGCAATTGTAAAGAAGCAATCTACTACTACTAAAATAGTGTAATAATCACTAGGAATAGGTAATTGAGAAATAAAATCCTTCAACCAAAAGTGCCAAGGAATAGGCAACATGTGAAAGTGGATGCAGCAGCACATATTTCTGGTGATTTGATGACTTGTTAAAATTGCAATCATAGCACATGCTAACATAGTCTTTTACTTACTTGATCCTAACAGCCCATTAGAAGCCTTGTGCAATCAACTTGTAGGTTTTGTCCTGAGCAGAATGACCAGGAAGTGGAGATTCATGCCAATAATTGAAGATATCTAACTTAATGCAAGGATTATTTGGTATTACTATACAATCTTTATAAACTGAATATAAATTTTAGTCAATGCCATAATTTCTTTTTAATGTTGTTGCACTCTAGCAAAGTTTTTTACACATGGGGTTTTCAAGTTATTAATTTTGAAGTTCAGAAGGCTTGTCTCAACGGTGGGTGATGATTGAAATGAGCTGGGAAGACTGATTAGAGAAAATTGTCCTAAAGCTTTAAGGGTTGTTAATGGTAAAGGTGCTCCCTAACCCTGTTTAAACCTTTTCCCAACATGATAAAGCATCAGGGGCTACTTCTTGTTTCCTGGAGCAGTATTTAATTTTAAATTTGAACTAAGAGAGGGATTTTGCCCATTGGACCTGTCTGTGTGTAAGTAATTTTGAGCTCATGAAATATTTCAGAGAATTGTTATCATTTAAGAACTTGAAAGGCTCCATAAGCCTCAAAATTAATTGACACAATTTCTTCAAGCAATAAAGAATTTCAAGAAGTTCCTTGTCATGAGTTTCATAGTTAAGTTTTGCTCCTAGCATTTTGCAAGAATCAAAGGCTATGGGATGAAAAAGATTGGAAGAAGAGGAAAACTGCAAGATTAATCCTGAAATAACATAGTTGCTTGTGTCTGTTTCAACCAATTTTCAAGCTGGCTTGTTTAAGTGAGTGAGTATTGCAGCAGTGGTAAAAGCTTTCTTTAGAGTATTAAAATTCAAAGCAGCTTGATCAGTTAAAATAAAATGAGTGTGATTTTAAAGAAGATTTGTAAGATTAAAATTCTTCTGGGTTAAGTTCTCAATAAACCTCCTTTGAAAATTAATAAATCCAAAGAAGACTTGAATTTATTTGACTGAAGAAGGTTCGGGCCAGTCAAATATAAATTGGCTTTTGACTGGGTCCATAAATAGTCCTTGTTGCAATACTAAAACACCTTACAATTGAAGAGAATGAGTGTGAAATTTGAACTTTGAGAATTTTGAAAACAGGTTATTCATTCAAAGTTTTTAAAGAACCTCTTGAAAATGTTCAATGTGATCCTAAAGATTTTTTGAGTAGACTAGTATATTTTCAAGATACACCACAAGGTATTTCTCTATAAGGTCAGAAAAAATGTCATTTATAAAATTTTTAAAAGTGGAAGGAGTGTTGCCAAGGCCAAAAGTCATGATAATATACTCATAAATGCCAAACTATGTTCTAATTGCCATTGCCTTTTGCAATGGAAAAAGTTTATAGGTGCACCAAAGGTCTAACTTGGAGAAAATAAAAGCTCTTTAGAAGAGAGTGAGGAGGGGGAATATAGGAAGTACTGGTTAGGCATTCCTCTGGATTACCTGGTTAATTTTCCTGTAGTAAACTCAAATGAAAATAATTCCAGCTTTCATAGGCATAAATAGTATGGAAAAGCCAGTTTTCAAATTGCTTGGTCAAAGAAATCCTTTTGATACATTTTCCCCAATGTATTCTTGAAGTGCAGTCAATTCTTGCTTTGAGAGAGAGTAAACTGGTCCCAGTGGGGGAGGTGGGAAAGTGAGTTCAATTCTGTGATCATAAGAATGGGATGGAGGTTGTTTATGTAACTTTACTTCTGAAAAGACTTCTGAAAATTCATGGTAAACCAAAGGTAAATATTCTTGAATGATTTCTAAATATTAAATCTTTCAATTATCTTTGATCACAGGGTTCAAAGTATTAGCCCAATGCAACAGGATAAGGGAGCTGAAAATACACCTTTTAATATGCAACTGTTTCTCTTTGAAGAAACAAGGAAGAGGTTATATGGAAAAATAAGCAATGACTCCTAAATCTGAAGAGGGAAATTGCAAATGAAGGTCAGGATATTGCAAATCTCCAAGAAAAAAGGTTTAATTCAAATAAATAACAGTTTCAGGTAGGCTGTTTAATTCCTGTTTGAAAAAATGGTTAGTTTCCTGGGGTTGCAAGGCTCAAATTTTGATTACCCCTTCTTGCCAGTACACATACTGATATCAGGAGACCAGAATGTTTTGGCCTAGAATGATTTTTTTTGTTCCAGGGATGTCCAAGAAAAATAAGTCCCATTCAAAGCTGGGGAAATCGGAGAATGAAAAGTTTCATTTTGTCTTATGGGCAACCCAATGGGACAGATTGGTTGCACTAATTACAAAAAAACGGGAATCAATCTATCTTGGAACACATAAGTGTAAAAAAACAAAATTTTAAAAGAAAATCAGTGCCAGAATTGAGTACAACAGAATAACAAGTATTGTTGGAATGGAAAATAAAAAATCCCAAACTTGGAGCATTAAGTGACTTGCAATTGCAATAAATTTCTGATATTTAGATAATGATTAGAATTCCTTGCAAGTATCAGAAAAACTAAAAGATAATTTTTTGACATCTTAGCTGCTTCACGCACTAGCTGATTTGAAAAACTAATAAAATCATTCTTTCCTCCACAATACATATGTAACACTTCCTTTTACATCCTTTACTATTCCTTGTTCTGGAGCATACTGGTTTCTTTATCCAGAAACTTTGAATGTTTGGAAACAGCCTTCTCTTTTGGGTTGAAGATGAAATTTGAATTTGGTTTGGTCTTCAAGTTTTGTTTTGAAAATTCATCTGACTTGGTAGCCAAGGCTGAGGATCAATGGTTTTTTAGTCAAGAGGGGTTCTTGCTGTGATAGCCATTATCAAGCTTGATAACCCAATCTATTAAATGCTGAAGGAAGGTTTTCTTCTGCCAGCCTAGTGCAAGCTGTTTGATTAGGAATTCCAGTAAACCCTTTGGGAAATGACATAAGATTGCTTCCTTGTTCTATTGGATGCAAGACATCAGAGTTTTAAATTGAGATATATAAACAGAAACCCTACTATTCTCCTTTATTACTAGGTTGTTCAGTTTGTATTCAGAATTTCAAACTTTTTTGGGGTCACCAAACTGGGGGAAAATGTGTTGCTTAAACTTGTCCCAATTGTTGAGAATAAAAGTGGGATTTTTATTGGATAATAGTTCAAATTAAGGTTCAAAACAATGCAAAAATCTACTCCCTAGGAAGGAAAAACCATAAATGAACTTGTGTCTGTTGAAGGGAAAGTTCTTGAGATTTTTGGAGAAGATTATTTTAAAAGACTGCAAAAAGGAAATAAGCTTATGGAAATTTTCACCCATAAATTGATCAGGTTGCTTTATGCCTGGAGTGCAAAATCTAGGCCCACTTGTGCTAGGCTGCAAGGCAGTTTGATTAAGGGCCTGGATAAAAGAAGATACAAGGGTCAAGGCTTCCATCTTGGGAGCATTTGTGAAAACTCTTGAACTACCACAAGTCAAGGTTTCATTGGAGGAGGTTTCAGATTCCTTGAGTTGCTCAAGAGGATACAACAAGGCTTTGGAGCTAGGGGGTCATCAAGAGGTTCCACCAAAGGAGATTTAGAAGAAGGAACAGGATCTAAGGTTTTTCTATCCCATGGAGCGCTGGATCCCCCTAACCTATTGATATTGTCATTATAGGGGGTGAGGGCAGGGTTCCTGGTCTGGAAAGTATGCCAAATTTTACAATAAATATACTATAGGTGGCAAACTACAATAGATGAGTTGAGTTAGTTAATTTAATGTCACACAACAACCCCACTTACAACGGGTAAAATCCCAGATGATTGTGAGCCCAAATGGAAGATACTGAGTTCAAGGGGAAATTCAAGATTGTGAGGCTAACTGCAAAGGGAAAACATATGGTTTGATGAATTAACAAACAGAAACATGGATGAAATTTTTCCAATGGAAAGAAAATTAAAGGCAAAGCCCAATGTGATTCATTGACCCCGGAAAAATGAAAGAATGTATGAAATTAACAAACTGAGGAAAAAATCTGCAGGCAGAAGGTAACCCTTATAAGATTACATGGTGGTGACTAGATAAAACCTGATGGAAAGTCATGTACAGCTAGAGAGAAATGATGAAATGAATGAAAGGAACAGAATGGGAAAATGAGATGAACTGTAAAATTTGTTTAAGTGTCACTTGCCTATTGTCTACCCTAGTCACCTGCTGAATTATCAATTGCCTTTTGTCAACCTCAGTCACTCACTCAGTTCCCTGATCCCACAAAGAATGGGCCCCATTACATCTTACCATCATCTCACCATCTTGATTTCTTCTTCTATTCTTCTTTCTTTCTTCTTTCTTCATTTTCTTTTTCTTCTTTCTTTTGTTCCTTCCTTGTACTTCTCAACAACAAACCTCAAAAACTTCAATCAAAACCTTCTGGAAACCTCAAGTCCTCAAGTCTCAGGTCATGACTGGTGAGAGCTAATCCCTCTCCTCAACGCTGGTCTGAATCTAATCCACTCCTTCAATCAACCCCTTTTCAACACATCCAGCTTCCTCAATGATTACCTAACTGTTGGTTGAATCAATTCCTCACTGCCTGCACCTTTGGTTGATCCTCATCTCTCTCAACTACACCACTGTTTGCTTTCCTCCTCTTCATTCTTTGTTCTGACTCATCTTGTCATTGATCTGTTGGTTTTAATTCATCTACATTTATCAGATATTTTCATGGTGTGGTGGTTATTTTTAGACAGGGAGGCACGTAGGCTCACAACTGGAAATTTGACTTAGATTGCCTCAGGTTTGGTTGGAATTTCGCAGCACAATAGGCTCAGAAAAGTGCATTGGACGACCTTCCATTCTGGAGTTCCTTAGCTAAGGGCTCAGCATTGGTGCGGTGTGCGCTTTTTGTGGGCAAAATGACAGGAATGGGCTGGAGGTCTTGCCTTTTGCGGACATTGTGTGGTCAAAAATAACTTTCCCTCCGCCGATGTTGGTTTACTAATCCCAAAGCAAGTTATCAAACCTAAGTAGTATGGATTAGGTCAATTATGGGATATGCATTGAGTTTGCGGAGCTGTGGGGCAATGAAAGCTAAAGTTGAGGAGGCGGCATGCAGGTTGTTGGGGATTTGTAGTTATGCTGCATGTGGGATTTGGAGTGATCCGCTAGGGAAGATCAACAACTATCTTTTGTTGTTTATGCATCTGCAAAACTCAACTGTTAGGGGGAATTGGCAACAGGATCATAGAATCTACTGCAAATCATTGGATTGGGTGAGGATTGGAATATAAGTAAGGAGGATCAGTGAAAATGCAGGGAGGCAGTGGGAAAAGGAGTCTTTCATTAGCATTTTACGTTCCATTGTTATTTGTTGTATATATAAGGAAACTTTTCTTTTGTGGTATTGAGGAAAAAGGGGGGATATCAAATCATCATTATAGGAGATCACATCATAATTATTGGAGATTATCACCGCCAATTATAGCTTGATTCTTTTCTTCTGTTAATTTGGAGTGTAATTACCAGCAAGAGTTCTTGGAGGTCATATTTAGGGAAATATTTCAAGTGCAGAGCTCTTTGGGGAGTCCAACTTGTTTATTTACTATAATTTCATCGCAAGTTAGCTTTAGTGGTTTCCAGCTTGGGTGCGGAAGTGGAGTTCAATTAGGAATTGCGGAGGTACAGGAGTGTGACTCAAGGTCTTGTGGGCTTTCCAGAACTTGGAGCAAGATTTTTGCGGAGAATTGCTTATTGTTGCGGGGATTTGTTGAGGGGAATTTAACAAACACACAATCTCTTTCCACAAAAGTTAAAATACAAAAGGATCTTCACAAAAACCAACAGAGAAGGGAACAAGGGAATTAAATCCATCAAGCACCTTCTGAAACAATGGATTCCAGCAGGAAATGCTCAAAACAGCCCTGTAAAATATTCCCCTACTTTCAGAGGACACCTATGGGATCTGGTGTGACAAGATGAATGGCCTAATCAGGCTCAGGGGAGTTCTGTAAATCCTGGAATCCACCTCCAAACAACTCTCTTAACTCAAAAACAAAAAGGTTCAATTCCTCCTCATCTCAAAGTTTAACTCAGTGACTGACAATAATGTCATCAGGGAAAAAAATTTCAACTCTGCCAAGGAAATCTGGCAAGGAATCAAAAAGCGTTAATCCTACTTGGAAGCTTCAAATCAAGCCATTATTTTCAATGACTTCCTGCACATTTATGTCAAGGAGGAAAACATCACTAACTTTGGCACAAAGATCAGGAATTCAATTAAGAAAATTGGTGATTTAGGCATTGACCTTCCTCCAGACATCCTGGCCTACCTCATTGTCTTCAAATTTACTGCCTCCCTCTACAATCTCAAATGCCAAATGATGAACTCCAACAAGACAATCAAAGTGAATTTTGTGTGCAATCACCTCATACAGTACAACAATGAAGTGAGAGCCAAGTCTACTGACAAGGTGATTCCAATTGGCAAGGAACCTCTGGTTTTGAGCAACGAGAAATTCAAAACTCAGTCCACAAGCAGATTTTCTCCAAACCTTACCACCCTGAGCACAATGGCAGGGTAAAAAGGGCTAATCAAACAATCATCAAAAGTGTGTTTACCTCCCTCAGATCCTCCATCCTGGCTAAGATGTTTTTTTGGAGATACTCAAGGCCTGATGTCTTGCATTGAACCAGATCCCAAATGAGGGAAATGGCTTATCCCCCTGGGAAATGATGTACAGCAGTACCATTCCCCTCTCATGTTTCAAGCCACTTGGGAATTCCCTCATTTATCTCAATAAAATCAGATTGAAGGGAAACAAGTTACACCCAAAAGGCCTTGAAGGAAAAATGATAGGATATAACCCAGACTTTGATTCCTACAGGATCCTGTGCCCCAACGGTAAAAGAATTTCAGAGCTGGAAACCAGGAACACTGTTTTATGCATTTAAATCACGGTTATACAACAGTATGATCATCACAATAATGTATAAAAGAGATCAGGGGATAAGAACACAAGTTTAACCAATGTTGACGTTACAAGCTAGTTGCACTGGGATCTTATTGATTCATAAGATGGACTTGAGGAATGGAATGATGATCAGGATTTGATGGATGGCAAATAGCCCAATACTGGTAGAATAGCTGGAAGGGTCAGAATGAGTTGACTTGAGATCTAACCAACTTATTGTACCAGAGACTGTTCTGAGCTTGAAGGTGATCCAACACTGGGTGGAGGTGGCAACTGGTGTGCCGTTGGATGATGGATGTGACAAAGATTAAAGAAAAATGAGAACAATGGAAGAGCCAATAGAAAGGCGGAAGGAGGGACTCCAGAGAGGAGTGGTGTGGTGTTGATGCAAGGTTGTGCCAATGCTCTGGATATAGAGTGTTTGCTGTGGCTCAGCCACGAGAGGTTGATGATTTCTTACACCCCTCCTTGGTTGGAGATCAAGTCAGGTCATAAAATGCTTAATTAGCCATTCTACTGAGATTTGGATGCGGCCTTGGTTAGAGCGTCCGCGACCATTTAATTGGAGGTTATGAGTTGTAATTCTATTAATCCTCTGTTGCGGTCTTCCCTGATACCTGTGGTTTTAAGATTGATAAACTTGGTTTTGGAGTTGGTTGCAAATTTGATGACTTTATTGTCTAGTCCTTTGTTGTTGATGAGGTGAATTTTGGGAGAACTTCAATTGGGATCAGTTCTTGATATTTCCCCTATCAGGTTTTTGATCCAACAACTTTCAAGTTGTCCATTGCTCAGGGCGTTTAACTTGGCTTGGTTTGAGGAATAGTTGATTTTTCTTTGTTTTCTGCTGGTCCAGAACAGTGGTGCTCCATATAGAGAGCACAGGATGCCAGACTATGATTTGTGAGTTGTGGGATCATCACCCAAAGTTGTGTTTCTGTAGCAGATGAGATTGGGGCAGTTGTTCTTTTTTGAGGCAGTCAGTCTCAAATGCTTGGTTGCATTCAAGTACCTCCATGCTTGGATGACTTCATTCCAATGGCTCATTCCTGGAATCTCAGAGTAACAAGCAATGCTGGATACTGAAAAGGAGATGTTGGGTCTGGAAAGTCCCACAATGAAGTTGAGCTTCCCAAGGTAGGAGCAATAATTGTTCTTGAGGGCCAGGAGTGAGGCAGGCTCTGATTCAGAGGCTGGCAAGAGGTGTATTTCTGGGGTTCAGGGTATTGAGATTGGTTTGCTCTCAGTCAGGTTCAGCTCTTCTACGCCTTTGCAAATGTGGAGTGGTAGGGACAGTGAGATTGAGGACTCTTTGCGATCCATTTTCATGCCAAGGATTGTGTTTGGCTTGTGACTGGAGGAGTTGGGGAGTTTCTTGAGAAATTTTTGCTCAAATTCCCTTGTGTTGCCAACTACTAGTAAGTCATCTAAGTGAAAGAAAAAGGAGGAGGTCTCAGTGAAGTGATTGGATACACAGATTAGAATCTGAAGGCATCTAGCAAAGTGATTCAATCCAGCTGCTGAGGGTTCTGTACCAGTTTTGGTGTGCCTGTTTGAGCCCATACAATGACTTCCCGAGTTTCAAGATGGGTGATTTCCTCTAGCTCCCTTTTGGTCTGTGGATTTATAATTATTCATTGAGATCGGCGTTCAAGAAGGCACCCTTGACATCCAATTGCAGTATTGGGAGGTTTTTATCCAACGCAAACAAAAGAAGCCTTTGAAGGGAGGTGGTTTTGCCGTTTGGTGTGTATGTCTCAAAGTAGTCAATCTCAAATTTCTGGTTGAACCCCCGCACATATAGTCGCGTCTTTTAGGTTTGCAATGAGCATTGTCCTTGATCTTGAAGACATGTAAAGTATCAAGCACATTGGGGGCTGTGGGTCCAAAGTAATCTTCCCACACTTTGACCTCTTTGCAGTTGTTGTGTTCCTTCTTCACAGAGTTTGCCCATGGTGGTAAACCAAGAGCCTCTTCAATGTTTCTAGGAGCTACAGTGGCTGCAAATCTATATTGATCTGGGGGTTGGAGTGAGTTTCTATTTCTGAGAGTTCTTTTGTTTTTGGGTTTGGTGAGCAGTTCATTGATTTTTCCTTAGTCGTTTTCTTTGGACAGGTCAGAGGAAGTTGGTTTTTCTTCAAAATTGATGGAGATAGCTCTCTTGTCTAGGTTCATTTCAGATTCTAATCCCGGGGTGACAGATTTTGATGTCTTATTGTTGGGGATGGAGTCTGGTTTGAGGTTTTCTTCTATTATTTCAAGTCTATTGGACATAGGATTTGCTGGATTAGCTTCTGATTTACAAATATTTATGTGCTTGGATTGGAAAATTTCCCTGGATTAATTGACAATCCTATAGGATAAAAGCCAGGGAGTGAACCCCAAAATCTTTCCCAGAATTCCCTTCTCATCAAATTTTCAAAGTGAGTGTTTTTCTTTTTGGTTCAGGTAGACTACAGGAGTTCCCAGCGGTTGAAGATAGTTGTTAGGCAGTTTAGATCCGCGCATGATCACCCAAGGAGACTGCTCACCATTGTTCCTAGGGATTTGATTCAATGCAAAGGAGCAGCCTTTTATGGTTTCATTCCACAGGTTCAGTGGTAGCTTGGAAGTTGAGTGAGTAGCACGCACATATTCTTCTATAGTCCGGTTGGCCCTCTTGGCTTGTCCATTATGCTTGGGATGATAGGGTTCCAAACAAATTCTTCTTATGCTGTTTTTCTCAAGGAAGTTGGTCAGGGTCTGTTTGATGAATTCCCCTCCTCCATTGCAGCAGAATTTGCTCGGGAAGTGACCTTGTTTGTGGTGTTTTTATTGATAATGAAGATAATGGCGTCTACTGCATTGCTCTTGCGTATTAATGGAAACACAGCTATATAGGAGGATTAATCATCCAACAGGGTCAGGGAGAATCAATGATGACCTTTAGACATTGCGGAAAGAGGTCCCATGAGACCAACATGAATTCCCTCAAACACCTTTGAGGCAAGTTAGGATTGTTGGGTGAACAAGGATTTGGTGATTTTGCTGAGATAACAGCCGGGACAGGAGAATTTCTCTTTTAGTTTGGTGTTGATGGGCTCCCCAATAAATTTCTCCATCCGTCCAAGACTTGTGTGAACCAGTTTCCGGTGCAGAGTTTTGACTTCATCTAGGTTTGTCATGTACATGGATTCTTTGTTGGGCGTGTTCAGCACAAGTAAATTGTTGATTATCAAGCCTTGCAAAAATGTCTATTGATGCCATTTCAGGGTGAATTGGGGATGTTTTAGGCCCTTCGTCACAAGGATTTGACAGTCTTGCTGTAGGAATTTTCCAAAGGAGAGGAGATTTAACGTCTCTTCCAGCATGTAGCAAGCATCTGTTAGCTCCAGATTGATTTGACCAAACTTGATGCGTACGGTTCCTCTACCTAGTATCTTCAGTGCTGCGCCAGGTTTACCAGTCTCTATGATCTCAGTGCCATAAAGAGATTTCATTTGGATGAAGTAATTCCTAGAGTTGAGAAGATGAACTGAGCAACAAGAGTCAAGTATGAAGGAGTATTGGTTTAAGGATTTGATTGTATTAAAGCCAAAAAAGAAGAAGAAGAACTGGGCTAATTCATCTTCTTTCTTTTCAGATTTATTTCCTTTTTGGTTTGGTGGTTGGAGATGAGGAAATTCCGCGCAAAAATGCTCTTGTTTGTGATTATATCACTTTTTCATTGTGAAATCTATTTGTGCATTGTGGGTAGGAGAGATTGCCTAAGCTGAGCTCTGATTTGGTTTCTTCCTTTGTTGCTCAAATTTTGTTTTTGTGTTGGATTGGGTGGTTTAGAAGGAAATCAACCATGATGATCTGCCTCCCCTGCATGATTTGGGATTGAATTGGTTTCAGTGAAGTTGGGAATTTGAAAAACACCAACTAGGCCAAAATATTGGAAGGCAGTTCTATTCCTACTTTGGAGAGCTGGTTCATATGGGTTCTGACTGTGGTCATGAATTTGTTGATTTGCAGTTCATTGAATGAGAGATAAAGGAAATTATTGAAGACCCAAGCTTGATTCCCAGATTGGGATGATGCAAAGTGGGTTTTGGCTGAAATACGCTGTTCTTGTTATCTGATGTTATAATGATGGAGTGCATTGCAGCCTCTAGTCTTCAAAGCAGTTATGCTGTGATCTCTTGGTTGAGGTCCTCGTCCAGTTCTATCATTTTGTCCTCTGAGTTCATGACCGTTAAGATCTTGCATAGGGGAAAGAGATTTTGGAAATTTGAGCCCCAAATGGAATAGTATTCCTTGTTTAGAAGAGGAATGGATTTTTAGATACCTTTTAGTTCTAGCACTTTTGAGGATTTGCCCCCTGGTCATGGTGACGGTGAAGCCATGGTGTTGTGTTGGTTGGTTGATGGATTTTTGGCTTTTGACCATATATGAATTTCAGAGATGGAAACCAGGACCGCTGGCGTATGCATTTCAATCAAGGTTATCCAACATTATGAGCATCAAAATAGTGTAGAAAAGACATCAGGGGATAAGAAAACAAGTTTAACCAAATTTGAAATTACAAGATAGTTGCACTGGGATCTTATTGATTCTGTCACACGACCACCCCACGTACTATAGGGCAATTCTTAGATGATTTTGAGCGCGGAGGAATGCTGAGTGCAAGGGCAAGTGCAAATAGCAAGGCTCAGTTGCGAAGTGCGAACTTAGTTATGCCACTCAACAAACAGAAAGAGGAATGGAGTGTGTTCTGAGAAGAGAAACTCAACCTGAGTCCGATGTGATAACTAGTTTTTAGCAAAGTGCAAGAACGTATGAAATTAACTAACTGAGGAGATAATCATCAGGCAAGGGGGTAGACCTTATAAGGTAATCTGAAGTGACTAGATACAAACTGGTGGGGAGCTAACTACAGCTGAAGGCGGTGAGGCAATGAGTGACAGGAATGGGATAGAAAATAAAGCAATAGTACAATCATATCCAAGGCCATGGCGTAAGTGCGAGAAAATAGAATCTGAGCGTACAAATGTATGATGAATTGGGACAGGAGCAAATGACTTTGAAGGTCATGCAAGTGAGAAGCAATAGTGTATGCAGGGTAGGGACTAGTCGAATTGCAAACTGTAAAGTAATGATGGCTTAGTTAGACGCAGATGCAAACTAACAAACAGTGCGTGACCGCAGATGGAAGTCCAAGGCATTTGATGGGCCAGGGAAGGAGATTGAATCTTGTAATGGATGGCCGACTGGTATGGAGTTAAACGCAAAGTTTTCAAGTATATACTGAGTTGGTAGCCAAGATTGGAAGGTCAACGCAAGCCAGAGGAAGTAGCAGATAGCACCATTGATGTTGTGCTTTATTTGTGTTACGCTTATAGACTGAGGTAGATGGTACTGAGGAGAGGAAATGTTGAAGTGATGAAGAAAATTATTCCTAAGTGCGAGGCATGAAGGTTGCCCGGGTATAAAGAGGCAAGCTCCTGCAAGTGTTCAGATAAATTTTCCCATTGATTTAAAGTCCTTACTAATACTGTATACCCTTTAATTCATTACTTGTTAGATTTATAAGTTATAAAATGTTGTCATTGTCTTCCCCCCATTGCAAAAACTGTATTTGTCAAAACAAGCAATGTATCCCTAGGACTGCCGTCGGAGGTCTTTGAGGCAAGTGCGAGCAATGTTGTCTTTGCAAGGTCGCCTGTAATTTCCCTATAAATATTGGGTTGACTGTTGATGGTCCCGTGGATTCATCAAGGGAGATGCCAAGTCGTAGGTCCGCGCCAAGGGTTCATTACAAGATAACACCGTTGCCTGAGATTGAATTCTTGGGTAATTGAATTCCTGGTGAGTACCAATTGGGACTGACTAGTGATAAAGAAGGTAGTGACTAATTTCACTCGTCTTGCTAGTGTTGCCTTGTTTCCGGAGATATACCACAAACACACCACCGCCACCACCGCCTTACTGGGGTCTGCTGACTGAACTTCCGGGGGCCCAGATGAATGCCGAGGTGCAAGATGAATTGCCCGGTGCAGAACCGGTTGGGGTCATAACCAAGGAAGCAAGGGAGGAAGGAAGGAAAAAAGCGGAAAGAGAATTGGGAGATGGAGAAGATGGAGACAGAAATGGAGGAAGAGAGAGAACGGAGCGAGAAGAGGAGGCTGTAACCGAAGACTTGTGAGAAGGGAATGGAGGAGATGGAAGGGATGGAATGGATGGAACGAAAGGAATGGAGGGTTGAGGCGAAGCAAATCCGTTGCGAGTCATAGGGCCAATCAAAACTGATGCAAGGAGATTGGCGGGCAATATTGGGGAAGGTTCATTGGGAGGCCAAAGGAAAAGAGCATACAAAGAACTCTTGGAAGAAGGTGGATGGAATTCTTGCCCAAAGCAAGCTTGAATTGAAAGGTGCAAGGAGATATTTGAGAGGCACATTGTAACAGAGGTTCTCATTCTTCAAAGGATGTCCCCACTGATAAATGATGAAGACCCTGATACCTTTTGATCCATGGTTGCGGAGTTGACTGCTAATTGGGAAGATGCAGAGAAAGAAGTGAAGGAAAATTTGTAACTTATTTTTTCAAATATATATATATATATATTTTTATTTTTATTTTTATAAATAAATTTTTCTTTTTCTTTTTTTTTTTTGTAAGGAATGGAATTGTATTTGGTAGAAATGAGAGGGGAATAAGAAGAAGGAATAACACAGTGAGATGAAGGGTTTGATTGATGGAATGATGATGTGGAATGGCATGGGGTTGGATGAGATGGAATGTGGAATGGAATGGGATTGGATGAGATGGAATGTGGAGTGAAATGGGATTGGATGGGATGGAATGTGGAATGAAATGGGATTGGATGGGATGGAATCATGATTGTCAAGGTTTGCAAGGGTAGCTCACATGGAAATCTTGAATCAGATTGGGAGAGTTGCAAAGGTGATGGGCTGGTTCCCATGAGGTGCGATCTTTGTTGGACTGGAAGCCAGACCATTCAAAAAGGTATTGAAGTTTTCCTTTGCGTAACTTGGAACCCAGAATATGGCTTACTTCCCACTCTTTATGATCAAGGACAGTGACCGGTTCTGGAGGGGGATGAGTCTTGCCCGGGTATAGGACTCAAGCTGGCTCTAGGAGAGACACATGAAAGACCGGGTGGATACTTTTCCATTTTGCAGGTATGGTAAGTTTAAAAGCGTTAGGGGAGATGACTGATTCTACTTTAAATGGGCCAAGCTTTCTTTTGGAGATTTTGCGGGTTGGGCAAGTACTGCAAATATTGCAAGCATCAAGCCACACTCAATCTCCTACTGCAAAGGTTGGAGCCGTAGTGCAAAATTGGTCTTCTTGCTCCTTAAAGCGCTGGTTTGCTTCTTCGAGGTTGGTTTGAAGTTGCAATTGAAGGTATTGAATTTGTTCAAGGTAATTGGTAGCAGGTTGAGAAGGTGCTACGTGAAGGGAAGAGAAAGTTGGTTTTCTACCATAAAGAGTTTGGAAGGGAAATTGTTTGGTGTAGGAATGAGTGGAGTTGTTGTAGGCAAAATTGGCTAGTGGGAGCCATTGCGACCAGTTTTCTTGTTGATAGGCAACATACATTCAAAGATATTGTTTGAGAATCTGATTAAATTGCTTGGTTTGCCCTTCCGTTTCCGGGTTGTACACCGTTGATAAATTGCGAGTGATCTTCAAATGTTGGCATAGCAAGGTCCAGAAGCTCGAGACAAACAGAGATCCACAATCAATAACTATATTGTCAGCGAGACCATGTTTCAAAAATACATATTCTATGAACAAGTTAGCTAAGTCTTCTGAAGAGGCAGTCACATTACTGCACAGAAATAAAGCCATCTTTGAGAAGCAATCTACTAAAACTAGAATAGAATCATATCCACTAGAAGAAGGTAATTGAGAGATGAAATACATAGAAAACAAGTGCCAAGGATGAGGCAGAATTGGGAGTGGCTGGAGCAGCCCATAATTCCGGTGTTTCAAGGACTTGTTACAATTGCAATCATAGCACGCGCTAACATAGTCTTTTACTTCTTTGGTCATACCAGGCCAGTAGAAGTCTTGTGCAAGCAATTGGTAGGTTTTATCCTGCCCATGATGACCAGCAAGCAGAGAATCGTTCTGTGACTCAAAGATATCTAACTTAATGCAAGAATTATCTGGTAATACTATACAATTATCATAGACTAAGAAGTCATTTTCATCAATACTGTAACTACTATCTAATAAGTTTGCACTTTTGCAAAGTTTGATGCGCTTGGGATTGACGCGTTGAGCTTGTCAGAGTTTGGAAGCCAAATCTTGTAAGTGAGCAATGATCAAACTGAGTTGGGAAGATTGGGTTGAGAAGAGTGTCCTAACATTTTCAGGGTTGTTTTTGGCGGAGGTGCTCCCCCCCCTGGGTAAACTTCATCCCAACATGGAAAAGCATCAGGGACTACTGCTTGTTTCCCAGGGTGGTACGTGATTGTAAAGTGGGACTTGGAGAGGTATTCTGCCCATCGTGCCTGTCCACGTGTGAGGACTTTTGAGCTCATGAAATACTTTAAAGAATTATGGTAAGTTAAAACCTCAATGGATTCCTTAAGGCTCAAAAGGTATGAATGCCATTTCTTTAACAATAAACAATTGCAAGAATTTCCTTTTCATGAATATCATAGTCAAGCTCTGCAGCAAGCAACTTGCAAGACTTGCAAGCTACGGGATGAAAGAGGGAAGTGGAAGAAGAGAACTGCGAGATTACTCCTGCAATCGCATAGTCGCTTGCGTCTGTTTTGACAATAGTGCAAGCCAGTTCGTTGAAGTGAACGAGTATTGGAGCAGTGGTGAACGCTTTCTTCAGAGCTTCAAACTCCAAAGCAGCTTGTTTGGTAAAAACAAAAGGAGTGTCTTTTTGAAGAAGGTTAGGAAGGTTCACGGTTTTTTTGGTGTAATGCTCAATGAATCTCCTATAAAAATTACTGAAACCAAGGAAAACTTGAAGGGATTTAACGGAAGAAGGTGGGGGCCAGTCCAATATGCGTTTGCTTGTGGCTGGGTCCATTGATAGTCCTCGCTGCAAGACTACGACACCTGGAAACAAAAGGGAAGAGGAATGGAATTTTCACTTAGAGGCTTTTGCAAACAGGTCATTCTTGCAAAGTCGCTGTAGCACCTCTTGCACATGTGCAATGTGATCTTTGAGGTTCCTTGAGTAGACTAGTATATCATCTAGATATACCACAAGGTATTTACCTACAAGATTAGAGAAAATGTCATTGAAAAAATGTTTAAAAGTGGAAGGAGCGTTACAGAGGCCAAAAGGCATGACGGTATACTCATAAATGCCAAACCGGGTTCTCATCGCGGTCAAATACTCATGACCTTTCATAATGCGAATTAGGTTATAGGCACCTTGGAGGTCTAAGTTTGAGAAATAAGCAGCTCCATGGAAGAGGGTGAGGAGATGTGACATAGGAGGTACTAGATAGGCATTCTTCTGGGTTACCTGGTTCAGTTTCCTGTAGTCAACACAAAGGAAAAGTCCACTGTCCTTTTTTGGAACAAATAGGAAAGGTGAACCGGTATTTGAATCGCTTGGTCGAAGAAATCCTTTTTCTACATTTTCCGCAATATAGTCTTGAAGCGCAATTGATTCTTGCATCGAAAGAGAGAAACCGTTCCTGGTGCCGGAGGTGGGCCAGTAAGTTTGATCTTGTGATTGTAAGAACAGGATGGAGGCAGTTTTTGTGCTCTTGCAGCTGAGAAGACGTCAGTGAAGTCATGATAAAATGAAGGTAAAGACTCTCAAATGATTTCTAAATTTTCAATCTTGTAATCTTTGAGCACCCAATTTGAGGTGCTTGCATGGTGCGAGAGGATTAGGGAGCTCAAGATACACCGTTTGGTTGTTGTCTGTTTCTCTTTGAAGGAACAGAAAAGAGGTAAACTGGATAGGTAAGCAATGACTCCTAAATCTGAAGAGGGAACTTGGGAATGAAGGTCAGGATATTGCAAATCTCCTGGCGGAAAAGTGTCATCCAACTCAATGACAGTGTCAGGTAGGCTGTTTAACTCCTGTTTGACGGAAAGATTAGCGTTCTGGCGGTGCAAGGTTCAAAGGTTAATTACTCCCTCTTGCCAATTCACATCCCTATTCCAGTAAACTAGGAAATAATGGCCTAGAATGGTATCATCCATTCCGGGTATAGCCAAGACAAATAAATCCAATTCAAAGCTGGGGAAATTGGAGAATGCAAAGGTCCGTTTTGCCTTTTGGGAGACCCAATAAGACTGTTCAGTTGCACTACTTACTAAATAGATAGGAAATTTATCTATCTTGGAACGCGTAAGATTTTTGGAAGTGGCAAAAGATTCACTGATGAAGGAAACATTAGCGCCAGAGTCAAGTAAGATTCAATAAGGGGTGTTGTTGGAATGGAATAGGATAAATCTCAAACTAGGAGCACCTAGTGACTTGCAAGTGCAAAGATTTACTTGCGGTGATTTAGATAATGTTGTTAAAGTTTTCAGTATTGATCTGCTGTTGTGCTGCTCTGCACGTTACTTGTTGTTTCTGTTTTCTATATTTTCATTTTATTCTTTCTTTTTGTTTTATTTCTTGAACACATATGATTCTGCCTGCTCTGCAATGATCAGCTATAGTTGGAGTGACTGTGGATACTCCATATTCAGTCACCACCCGCGAGTCTCTATCCCGGCTTCACTTTGTTACTAATCGCGGATCATTTCAAATGACAACCAACTCAATCCACCAATCCACCAATTCAAGCACCTCAACTTGATGAATCTCAAATCAATAATCTCAAGAACTGAAGTTAATCAAACCAACTTATATGAATATACAAGATATCAACCATCCATATCAACTATCATCTTCAAGCACACAAACAAGTCAAGCATCCAGTTCAAGGAGTAAGAGGTTCAGAGCAACAGTCTCAACTTCTTGCTCATCTCACTAACTCTTTTCTTTTCTCAGTTATTCAAGGCGCTTAATCTCTTCTATTGCATCATCTCAACTGGCGTTGTCACTCCTCAATCTGGCCGTATTACTTGAGCTTAATCTCATATCTTAATTTCAGACTTTTCACCAGTGTTATCTTGTTGGTTGTTTTTGTATTTCATTTCTGTCTCAGATTCTATACTTATAACTTTAAACTTTTGTTGAAATACATTCAGCCTGGTCTTGGTGACCTGTTCAAATTTCCTCAAATGTGTAGTTTTCCTTGCAAGTATCAAAAAAACTACAAGCTAATTTTTTGACTGCTTAGCCGCTTCACGCGCTAACTGCTTTGCACAGCTTTTTTTTTTTTTTTTTTCTCCACAATACATACACAGCCAATTCTTCTCCCTCCGTAGCCGTTCCTCTTTCCGTAGCATCCCGGTTTCTTTGTCCAAGAACTTTTGAGTTTTGGTGACGGTTTTCCCTTTTGAGTTGGAGTTTGAAGTTGGGGTTGGTTTGGATGGTTTTGGGTTCCTTGCGTTTTGCTTTGAGGAGTCGTCCACCCTTGGAGCCGAGGTGGATGGTCCATGGTTGTTTCGCCAAGAGCAATTCTTGTTGTGATAGCCATTATCAACCTCAATCACTCAATTGATTAGCTGCTGGAGCAAGGTTGTCTTATGCCCACCAACTGCAAGATTTTTGATTAAGCGTGCCAGTAGACCCTTTCGGAAATGGAATAGAAGAGCAGCCTCATTCCACTGGATGCAAGACTGCAAGGTTTGAAAGTGGGAAATATAAATGGAAGCTCTACTATTTTCCTTCATAACTAGACTATTAAGTTTGTGTTTGGCGTTTCAAACTTCATTGGGGTCCCCAAACAGGGTGAAAGATTTTTGCTCAAACCTGTCCCAGTTGTTGAGAATACACGTGGGACTGTTGCTGGACAAAATTTTGAGGTACGGTTCAAACCACTGCAAGGCTCTTCCTCCTAAGAAGGATGAAGCATACATAAATTTATGCCTATTGGAAGGAAAATTGTTGGAGTCGTTTGAAAAAATGATTTTACAAGACTGTAGGTAGGATCTAAGCTTATGAGGGTGTTCTCCTGTAAAGTGATTGGGTTGCTTCATGCCCGGTGTGGAAAGAGTAAGGGTTATCCCCCTATAATTGTCCCAAGGTTTGGAAGTTAACGGTTCCCTGCGTTTGAAAGGAGATGAGGATGTCCGAAGTTGCACTTAAATGAGAAATAGAAATAAGGAGATAAAGAGATAAAGAAAAGTAGAGAGAGAGAGAGAAATCGCCAATCCTTCAATCCTAAGAACTTTCCACCTGGATGTGTATCCGGTATGAGTTCCTTTAATCTCCTGGTGAGATGAGTGATCCAATCCGATGATGTGATGTGATTCTTCCTCCTCCCATGCATGCCCCTCCTCCAACCCAGAGTTGGGAGTGAGGATAAGTCCTCCCCCTCCACCCTAACCTAAGTACACGCGCAAATGACAGTATGACAAAGAAATAGAAAACAATCCTGAAACAGAAACCCTAGCCTCCTCTCCCCACCTCCTCCATACCAAACTCCCCCCATTGTCTGTACACCGTTCCATCCATCCTGTTTTTCCTTCTCATGACGCGGTCCATGCACCGCGCCCTACTTCAAGCACCCCGCGCCTTTCCGTATCCGTTTGTCCACTCCCGTCGTGGGTTTTTGGTAATATCCGTCATGATCCGTGCGCTTGCACGCGCGCTCCATCCGTTCCTTCATAGCCCGCGGATTGCTATGCCCCTACGTATCCAAACCAGCGCGCCCGCAAACCTAGTCGAGCGCACTACCTTCCGAACCCAATCTCTGGGGTGGATCGCCGCCCACGCCGCATTCAATGCTGAGCCCGACCCGTCCACCAGGTGCGGAGCCAAACAGGGGCTGCTGCTGAGCACTCCGCATACTCTAATGCTGAGCCCACTTGCCCCCAATGCTGAGCGCGCAGCCGCGAGGCAGTTCCCAATCCGTGTCTATAAATTGACACCACACCGGGGTGCAAAAGCTAGAAGTATTTGGACTAGATGGCTGGGAACCATGAGTGAGGGCCTGGATCAATGTTGAAAGCAGGGTCAAAGCATTGGGCTTGGGAGCAGTAGTGCAAACCCCTGGTCTACCAAAAGTCAAGGTTTCATTGCAAGAATGGTTGTAATCTGCAAATTTGGCAAGAGGGTCCGTTGGAACATCCTGTGAAGGAGTCCAAGGATCATCAAGGGGTTCAACAGATGGCAATTTAGAAGGAGGAACGGGATCTACGGGTTGTTGGGCTCAAGGAGCGCTGGTTCTCCCTACCCAATGGATATCATCATTTTAAGGGGCAAGGGAAGCGTTCCTGGTTGAGCAAGTACGTGAAATCAAGAAGAAGAAGTCTACTATAGGTTGGCCAGCTACAATAGATGAGTTTAGTTAGTTAATTTACTGTCACACGACCACCCCACGTACTATAGGGCAATTCTTAGATGATTGTGAGGGCGGAGGAATGCTGAGTGCAAGGGCAAGTGCAAATAGCAAGGCTCAGTTGCAAAGTGGGAACTTAGTTATGCCACTTGACAAACGGCAAGAGGAATGGAGTGTGTTCCAAGAAGGGAAACTGAACCTGAGTCTGATGAGATAACTAGGTTGTAGCAAAGTGCGAGAACGTATGAAATTAACTAACTGAGGAGATAATCATCAGGCAAGGGGGTAGACCTTATAAGGTAATCCAAAGTGACTAGATACAACCTGGTGGGGAGCTAACTACAGTTGAAGGCGGTGAGGCAATGAGTGACAGGAATGGGATAGGAAATAAAGCAATAGTACAATCATATCCAAGGCCATGGCGTAAGTGCAAGACAATAGAATCTGAGCGTAAAAATATATGATGAATTGGGACAGGAGCAAATGACGTTGAAGGTAATGCAAGTGAGAAGCAATAGTGTATGCAGGGTAGGGACTAGTCCAATTGCAAACTGTACAGTAATGATGGCTTAGTTAGACGCAGAAGCAAACTAATGAACAGTGGGTGACCGGAGATGGAAGTCCGAGGCATTTGATGGGCCAGGGAAGGAGATTGGATCTTGTAATGGATGGCTGACTGGTATGGAGTTAACCGCGAAGTTTGCAAGTATATACTGAGTTGGTTGCCAAGATTGGAAGTTCAACGCAAGCCAGAGGAAGTAGCGGATAGCACCATTGATGTTGTGCTTTATTTGTGTCATGCTTATAGACTGAGGTAGATGGTACTGAGGAGAGGACATGTCAAAGTGATGAAGATAATAATTCCTAAGTGCAATTCGTGACAGATTCATGAGATGGACTTGAGGAATGGAATGGTAAGCAGGATTTGACTGATGGCCAATAGCGCAACACTGGTAGAATATCTGGAACAGTCAGCATGAGTTGACTTGAGATCTTACCAACTGATTGTACCAGAGAACGTTATGAGCTTGAAGGTGATCCAATGCCGGGTGGAGGTGCTGACTGGTGTGCCTTTGGATGATGGATGTGATAAAGATGAAATAACAATAAGAAAACTGGAAGAGTCAATAGAAAGGAGGAAGGTGGGACTCCAGGGAGGAGTGGTGCATTGTTGATGCAAGGTTGAGCCAACGCTCTTGATATAGAGTGTTTGCAGTGGCTCAGCCATGAGAGGTCAATGATTTCTCACAAACAGTTCTATTGTTTCAACCAAGCATGTCAGATTTGAAAAAAATGCATCAAAAACCTTCAGAAGAACAGCAAGTTGGACTTGGAAATTTCAATTGACAAAATGAACCCCAAAAACCTGAATGAAAACCTGACTAAAGAGAAGCAGAACCTTCTGAAAAAACTAATCTTCCTGAAAAAAAAATTCACCAAATACAGAGGATTGCCAGATTCCCTCCTATCTGATTATTCTAAACCAATAACCGGCAAGGAGAGCCTCTCAGACTCCTCTGTATCTCCAAACAGAGATAAACAGCTCCCATCCTGTGCAACTCTAGAAACACAAACTAGCTCCATTCCGACTCAAGGCCTGAGGAATTGCACAAACCTCAAACCCCCTCAATACTATGGGTTCCACCACTACTTCAAACCAAAAGCATACATTAAATCCATAAACTGCAAAGAAGCCAAAAAATGGAAAAAAGCAATCAAAAAGGAACGGGAAAAATTCAAATATCTTGAAGTATAGGAAGAGGAAAATGGACCTGAGCCCATCAATCAGGTGGAAACTACGTGGGTATTCAAAATAAAAAACAACTTCCATGACAATGCACTCATCTTCAAGGCCAGAATATGCGTTGAGGGCTACAACCAGATTCATGGACTTGACTTGGAGGAAAATTTGCCCCCACAGGCAAAATATCCTTTCTCAAAGCCATCCTCCAACTAGCCCAGAAAGACAACCTTGAAATAAAGAAGTTTAACTTCAAAACAGCCTTCCTCCACGTGCCTTTTGATTAAGAATTCATAATCAGAACTCCAAACAGGTTCACTAAAAATTCCAGGTAACTCAGACTAAAAAAGAGCCTATAAAGTCTGAAGCACGCACCCAAGAATTGGTACCAAGAATTGATGGACTGGATCAAATCAACTTGATTCAAGGGATTAGACAGTGACCTGTTCCTGTACAATTGAAAGAAGGGAAATCCCTCATATTTTTCCACATTGATGAACTCATCCTTTTAGGTGATTGCAACAACTTTAAAGGAAAATTTATTTCCAGATTGAAAAACTCTCAATGCCATTCTCCCAACACCATATTGTGAATGAAGTTTGAAAGAAAAAAAATTCTAAATCATGCTGAGCCAGCCAAAACACATAGATCACAGGTTAGAAGGACTGGGCCTCACTGAGGCCAGAGGTGTCCAGAATCCTCTAACACCTCACCTCAAACTCACCAAAGCTTCAGAAAAAGACCTTGAAGAGCTCAAATGTCTCAACATCAATGATTGATCTGGAATAGGTCTCCTAAACTACATTGAATCAAGTACCCATCCCAAACTAAGATTGCAGTGTTGAGTATTGCCAGGTTCCAAAAAAAACCTGGACTGAATGATTTGAAAGAACTTGAGAGAAGGTGGAAATACCTGAGTTACACTAAATACCTCATACTCACCCTGAAACACAATGCCTCTGCTGAGCCTGTGGTGTTCACAGTGATTTCTCCTAGGGAAAAGATACAAACTCCAGGAAACCTCAATCTTGGTATCTGGGCTTTTCATTTGGATCCCTAATCTCTTGTAAAGCTTCAAGAAATGCAATTTTGCTTACTACTCAGCTCAAGCCAAACTAAACCCCTCTTAGATTCACCACAGAATAATGGCTGCCACCTGTATTCGGGTGGCATTTCTGTGTCCCATTGATACCTCAGGGTTATGTGATGCTGTATCTCATCATTAAATTTCAGCAGGTGGTGAAATATTGTGACTAGAGATCAGCATTTCCTAAATTTCTATCACATGAGTACATAATACATTGTCAAGGGAAAGCTAGATATGAACAAAGATGTTTCTTCAAAAGCAATCCACAAATCATCCAAAAATTACTGCAGTTGGTGTTTGGGAATTCCTTCAAAGTAAAATTCAAAAATTCCAGAAGAGGCTGATTGTTTCCAGACTTGAATTTCCATTAACTGGTCTACAACTGGGTAAGTACTATTATTAACTGCCCAAAATTAAGTGCATCAACATGTATTTAGGATAATACTAACACACCATGCTAATTAACTGTAAAAATATTTCCTTATATAAATCAGAATTCATGGCTTTTCTTCTGATGGTTTCTTATTCAATAACCTATGTTGGTGTGATTTTATGTTTTATACTTCTACTTTCCATCAGGGAAAATACAGAAAGCCCAGCCAAAATTGTTTGTTAAAATTTCAAAAAATGAAGAATATTTGAAATGGAAGATGACAAAAGACCAAAGAGAGGAAAGAAAGGAAAAAGAACCAACAAAGGGAGAAAAACATTCAATATCCTCACTTAGATATGTTGATCACCATCCCTGGTCTACACAAAAGGTATTTTGTTTTTTGAGGGAGAATTTTGACACCAAGGCAAGAGGAAGGGTTCTTTTTGCATTGTAGCCAAGCAAGAGTAGGTGAAATTTATTAAAATGGAAAAATGCATTCAACTAGGTCTGCCTGAGCAGGAAGAAAAAAAAGACATGAACTTGTGTGGGAATAGGGCTAGTCACCAAGGCATGAAGTCAACAACCTCATAGGTGTTGACTACCAGCCCTGGTACAGAACAAAGTGTCACTCAATGAAAAATTAACTTATTAAAATTAAGCCATGAGAGGAGTCTTTAACATAGGAAAAAGGTAAAATTAGGGAACATAAGAGTTAAGCAAACCTGCCATTTTTTAATGGTTGGTTTGCACCCAAATCAACCATTTCAAACACACCATTTAAAATCAAAAAAACCACTTTTCACATCAGACCTGTCAGAGTTACCATAAAATAAATGGGTTTTTTCAAATAAAGGAGTCAAAGGGTTTCACCACCTCAACCCATCATTCCACATCATCACCCTTGGTTTCAACCTCAAACCTTGGAAAAATTCTACCTCCAACCTGATCCAAAATAAAGTTGATTCATTTCTCTTCATCTCTTCATGGATATCCTAATCACTTCATCACTATCCTCATCAATTCATCACTCTCATCACTTTATCAATTTAATCACATCCTAACTATCAATCACTTCCAGAAAAAATCCAATGGCATGCATGCAGCCAGCCAAGGCTTCTGTGTTCATCATGCTGAGTGAATTTCAGTTTTTTAACATTTGGTACAAGTCAGAGACAATGTTGCAGAAAGTATCCACTTGTGGAGTGTTTTTGGGGGCCTTCAAACTGTGGTATTTAAGAATGAAGTAGGGCTGAAACTGGCAGTTTGTGAAAGCATTAACCAGCATGTGAGAGCACATCCATGGTAAGAAAAAATGATTGGGTGCAAGATTGTCCCGCAATTTCACAAAGTATGTTGGCTCATCACATTCTTTGCAAAATTTCTTCTGGCATGGTTGAAAGTTGTGTTCCTTTTGGATGTAGAAGTAACATTTGAGTTTGGTTACCTGTGTCTAATTCTACAACAAGAGGTTTTGATGAATGTTTTTTATTTTTGGAATCCCCTGAAAAGCCAAGCTCATCACAACTACAAAATGTGTTTCAGGATGAAACCCAGGAATCACAAAATGAATCAAAAAAAAAGAAAAATAATGCAGAATCAAAAGTTCAATTAGTAATTTTATTGTTGAAGGATATTGAGGAATAAATTGTAAATACCGTACCTATTTTTACCAGAAATGCTTTCATTCAATTAAATCAAGATTGATATCTAAAAGATGGATATCTAAAAACATTGAATACCCTCTTCATTTTTTTTTTAAAAAAAACAAAGAAAAAGAAAGAAAAAGAAAAGGTTAGTTACAAATGGGGTGGTTGTTGTGGTGGATGAGGTGGATGAGGTGGGTGGTGGTGGGTTGTGGTGGGTTTTGGTGGGTGGTGGTGGGTGGTGGTAGGTGGTGGTGGGTGTTGGTGGGCGGTGGTGGGTGTTGGTGGGTGAGGTGTTTTGCCTCATAGTAGGGCAGGACCCCAAATTGGAGCTGACAGACACCAAGTGTGGTCCAGGTGACTATTGGGGGGGCTAGCCTGGAGGACATGCATGGCCCCCACCCTTTTTGACCAACACGTGGGGAGGGGATTTGAAAACCCCCCTGTTAAAATAAGTATGCACTTATGCATGTGCTACTTATAAGTGTAATCCAAATGGGATGCACACATGGACCTCTGCGGCCCATTGGACACTCATACAGACCATACGGGCCTGTGTGGATTTTGCTGATGTGGGGAAACTGGCCTAAAAAAGTGTGGAATAGGCTCATTGGTACACAGGCCCTATTGGGACTGGTGGGGGATATGGGCAAATACAGCCAGATGGGCTTGTATGGGCATAATTGGGCCCAAGGTTTATTTTGGACATACTTGGCCAGACGGGCTGGCCTTCCAAAGTGTGTTTGTCTCAGGTTTTGGGCTTGGGGCGGCCCATTGGGGCCGCCACCCGTGTTGCAGACCAGTTGGGGCTGCTGCCCGCGTTGCGGCCTGCTTGGGGCCACTGCCCGTGTTGCAGCCCGCTTGAGGGTGCTGTTTTTGCGTTGGCCCATCTATGGGGCCCAACGGCCCGCACGGGGCCATTGTCACAGCTGCTGGGTTGGGTGGCGGCCGCAGGGCTGGTGGTTCTGGCTCCTCCCACTCCCCTTGCTTGCCATTGCAAGGGGAAGGTGGAGTGTTGGCTGGTTGTAACCAGCCAGCAACCAGTTGCAAAGGGCAACCGGTCATGGTGGGGGGGACTTTATCACCCCTCCACCAAATGAGATGGCCAGGCTGGTGGCATCAAGGCAACTGACAGTGGGGGGGGATTGACCACCCCCCCCCCCCACCATGGAAGGGGTGCTCTCCCCCCCCCTTTACCAAGGGGGAGGAGCGACAGGCTGAGGGGACCTGACCACCCCCCAGCCCACTTACTGTAGCAATGCCCTGGGGTTATTGAAACCCAGGGCCCCTGGTAGGGGGATTTGAATGCCCCCTCCAGGGATTTGATGGAAAGAGGGGGGGGAAGGCATATCTGCCGGTTACACCCCCCCCAGGTGAGATTCTGGTCGGACTCAGGTGAGTCCTGAGTCCTACCTGGCCCATATGAGGGGCCAGGGCTGTACAGGTGCTAAGATAAGTAACTGGGCTGGTTGTAACGGACAACCAGCCAGGGTTTAAAACAGCTAAGGGGCTGGGTCAGCCCCATTGAGGTGGAAACACCAGAAACAACTGGAATAGGCTGGTTGTAAGGGTACAGGGACTGATGCCATGTGGGCTGCTGTAGCCCAAACCAAGTAACAAGGCCTGTAGAGCCTGTAGAGCTCTTTTGGGGCGTAAAAATTTTCCTTTTGGCATGTTTTATCATGGGCTCACAAGAGGCAAATCTTTTGTAATTAAGGAGCTTTTCTCTCTGCTGTTTTCCATCATTCATTCATCATGCAATTGAATTCATCACTGATATCATCCAATATATTGCCCCATTGTGAGAGCCCATTAGCAATTATTGATACCAGGTGTCCAGAATTTCTTTTGCTTTAAATAATGCTCATTTTCCAAAGCTAATTGGTGGCCATAATTATAACCGATTATCAGTACCAACATCATCATTACTTCCAAGCCATCTAGACCCTTGTACCTTACTCTGGAGAAACTCAAAGACCTCAAGTTTTCCAAGAAGATGTCCTATATCCCTGATGTTAGCTCCACCAAGATAGTTCCGAACAGTTAGAATTATAATGCTTGGGCTTTCCTTATTGATAGTGAGCTGAACAACATCTTTTGTGGGGAGATAATAGATGCAGATGACACTTTGATCAGTTCAGAAGTGGAGAATAAGTCTTATCATCTCATCCTTAGGAATCTTGATGAGAATAATGTGACATGGGTTGCAGATACTCTTAGGGAAGATGAGAGAAGGAGGGGCAGCATCCTTTGGAAGTTTCTTAAGTCCAAGTATGCTGGTGGTTCTGTTCACCAGAAGAGTATAGCCTTCAATAAACTATTCAAGTTACAATATTTGAATTGTAAGCAGGTTGTTTCAGAGGCTAGGTCTAGCATAGCCAATTTTAAGTCATCAGGAATTACCATGGATCCTGAGTGTTTGTCCCTCTTAATCCTTCAGAAGGAGTTTGATTATTTAGTCAGAATTATTTCTCAATTGGATCCTTTTCCTGGGGAGCAGGACGTGCTAAAAAGGATTGAAAAGGATGATCTTCAGTTCAAGATGAAGGGGGTTTCTGGAACAGCCCTTGTTGGAAAGACTGGAAAATCTTGCAAGAAGGCAAAAAAGGATTTTTCCAAGGTCTTATGGTATAATTGTCAGAATAAGGGGCATTATGCTAAGGATTGCAAGGAGGCCAAGAAGAGGAAGAAGTCCAAAGAGAATGACAAGGAGGTCAACCTCACTACTGAAAACGTTGCAATGGTGGCCTTTGATGGTACAATGGAAATGGTTGTTGGGGAAGAAGGGCCCAAAAAGAAGGCCAAAATTGATGAGGATCAAGAAATGGACTTGATTGATTACAAAGTGAGTAATATTAATCTCAAAGATGAGAACTTATCAGTGATTGATAACGCTTCTTTCCTATTAGGAGGATTGAAGAAGGATGTTCTTGTTTTGATTGATTCTGGCTGTACAGATCACATGTTCTTTGAACCAAATTTATTTTCAAATCTTAGTGATTATGATGGAGTTGTAAATATTGGTCAGAAAGGCAGAACAATGAAGATTGAAGGAAGTGGAAATTTTATTCTTGCAAATAACTTGTTTTTCAGAATTTCCTTTGAGAAAGTGTTCTATGTAACAGAGTTGCCTTATAAACTTGTGTCCCTTAGAGTGTTATGGAAGAAGGTTTCCAGATTTGTTATCTTAGAGAAGATACGTTTTTTATTGGTATGAATGGTAGAACTGTTCTTAGTGGAAATGTTTGAAACAAGCTTTTGTGTGCAAGCTTGTTCAAAATCTCAGCTTTGAGCACTGTTTCTCACAATAGAAGTGGCCATAAGGTAAAGGAAAGCATTTGTGAGAGTTTTACCTTGGGGGCTAAGACTAGAAATGTGTTCTCAAAGAGTAGAGATTGCCCTGATGTTTGGAGAGAGGAATTTTCCATTGATTGGCAGGGCCATTCACACCTGAGTACCTTGGTGGGGCAAGATAGTTCATCAATTTAGTGGATCCTGCAACTAATTATGTTTGGGTAAACTCAATTCAATCTAAGGATCAGACCACATAGGAGGTTTCTGTAATCTTCAAAACCTGGAAACAGAATGGTCTAATGAATGAGATCAAGAGAGTTATCACTGATGGAGGTGGTGAATTTGTGAGTAAGAAATCATACAAGCTGATTTTGTAACAGCATACTTGAATGTGAAACTTGGAGAGGAGGAGACTGTTTATATGTCAATCCCTGATGGTTTTTGTGAATTTTTAGTAGAGAATAAACCAGAAACCATGAAGAAAATCTGTGTTGGAAGTTTTCTTTCAGCAGATAAAGGGGAATATGTCCTCAAGCTGTGTAGATCCCTTTATGGATTGAAGCAAGCAGCTAGGTTGTGGTATAATACCATGAGTGAGAAACTGATACAGATTGGTTTCAAGACGTCTGAGGCCAACCCTGGTCTTTTTGTAAGAAAGAATGCAATTTTGTTTGTATAAGTAAACAAAATTATCATTATTGGAAATGGTAAAGAGAAAGTCATGGAGACACTCAAAAAGGAATTCAAGATAAAAGATCTTGTTCTAGCGCAACAGGTGCTAGGAATGAACGTCAGTAAGAGCAAGAATGGCATTAAGTTAGACCAGAGCCATTACGTGGCAGCTATTCTTAAGTAATATGGCTTAGAGGATGCAAAGGAGTTTGCTAATCTTATGCAGTCAAACATTTGTTTAGAGAAGTCTACACATGAGGAGTATCTGGAGTTTGTTCAATATGGGAATGCCTACAGGTCAGATGTTGGATTGCTTAATTATTTGGGGCAGTTTAAAAGCCCCAATATTTCTTTTGCAATTGGTGTCTGGTTGCAACACTTAGGGAAGCCAAGCATGAGGCATTGGTCAGCATTTAAGAGAGTTATGAGGTATCTTAAAGGAACGCACAGTCTGGGACTGTTGTTTACAAAGTCAGCAAACTTTGATTTGGTTGGTTATTCCCATGCAAGTTGGGCAGAGGGTAAAACTAGGGAATCAGCAAGTGGTTTTGTATTTATCTTAGGTAAGAATCCGGTGTCATGGATGTCCAAGAAGGTGTTGTAAATAAGTCTTTCATCAACAGAGGCTGAGTATAGAGCTTACTTAGCAGCTTCACAGGAAGCAAAATAGTTGAGAAAAGTCTTAGAGGATACACATAAACCACATGGGTTTTCATTGTTGTATTCTGATTACCAGAGTGCCATTGCGTTGGCACAAAACCAAGTGTTCCATTCAAGAAAAAAACATATCAATGTTCAATATGACTATATTTGCAATGCAGTCAACTGCAAAGAGATTGTTTTGAGGTACAAGCCCACTGGAGCAATGGTTTCGGATATCTTTACTAAGGCTTTAGATAGGAACAAGCATCAAGGCTTTGTGACAAACATGCGGATGTTACACATTTTGGATTAAGGGGGTGTGTTATAATACGTATGCACTTGCGCCTGTGCTACATAAAAGTGTAATCCAAATGGGATGCACAAATCAACATCTCCGGCCCATTGGACACTCATACAGACCATAAAGGCCTGTGTGGATGTCACTGATGTGGGGAAAATGGCCTCAAAGCATGTGAAACAGGCTCATTGGTACATGGGCACTAACAGGCCGGGGGGTGATATGGGAAAATACAGCCAGATGGGCTTGTATGGGCATAGTTGGGCCCAAGGTTTATTTTGGACATACTTGGCCATACAGGCTGGCTAGACAAAGTGTGTTTGTCTCAGGTTTTGGGCTTGGGGCGGCCCATTGGGGCTGCCACGCATGTTGAAGCCTGGTTGGGGCTGCTTCCCGCGTTGCAGCCCGTGTTGCGGCCCGCTCCGGGCCGCTGTTTTTTCCATTGGCCCATCTATGGGGCCCGACGGCCCGCGCGGGGCTGTTGTTGCGGCTGCTGCGGGGCTGGTGGTCCCAGCTCCTCCCACTCCCCTTGCTTGCCATTGCAATGGGAAGGGGGAGGGCTGGCTGGTTGTAATTAGCCAGTGACTGGTTGCAATGGGCAACTGGTCATGGTGGGGGGGACTTGATCACCCCTCCACCAAAGGAGATGGCCAGGCCCGTTGCATTGAGGCAACCGGTGGTGGGGGGGGGGGATTGACCACCCCCCCACCATGGAAGGGGTGCTCTCCTCCCCCTCTTTACCAAGGGGGAGAAGCAATGGGCTGAGGGGACCTGACCACCCCCCAGCCAACTTACCCTAGCAATGCCCTGGGGGTATCGACCCCCAGGTCCCCTGGTAGAGGGGAATTTGACTGCCCCCTCCAGGGATTTGAGTGAAAGAGGGAGGGGAAGGCATGCCCGCCGGTTACACCCCACCCAGGTTAGATTTTGGGTGGACTCAGGTGAGTCCTGGGTCCCACCTGGCCCATATGAGGGGCCAGGGCTGTACAGGTGCTAAGATAAGTAACAGGGCTGGTTGTAACCAACAACCAGCAAGGGTTTTGAACAGCTAAGGATCTTTTTTAGCCCCATTGAGGTGGAAACAGTAGAAAAAACCGGAATAGGCTGGTTGTAAGGGTACGGGGACTGATGCCATATGGGCTGATGTAGCCAAAACCAAGGAACAAGGCCTTCAGAGCCTTCAGAGCTCTTTTGGGGCGGCAAAATTTGCCTTTTGGCTTGTTGTATCATGGGCTCACAAGAGGCCAATCTTTTTTACTTAAGGAGCTCTTCTCCCTTCTGTTTTCCATCATTCATTCATCATCCAATTGAATTCATCAACAATATCATCCAACGTGTTGCCCCATTTGTGAGAGTCCATCAAGCAATTATTGACACAAGGTGTCCAGTATTTCTTTTGCTTTAAATAATGCTCATTTGCCTAAGCTAATTGCTTGCCATAATTATAACACTCCCCACCAAGCCACTGCCTTGCCCCTTGTTTTCTCACTAGGTGGGGAGGGGATTTGAAATCCCCCCCACCAAGCCCCTCCCTCCCCCCTTTTTTGCTCACTAGGTGGGGAGGGGATTTTAAATACACCCTTTTTTGCTACTAGGTGGGGATTGTATTTGAAATACCCCCCACCAAGCCCCTCCCTCCCCCCTTGTTTACTGACTAGGTGGGGAGGGGATTTGAAATACCCCAACTAAGCCCCTCCCTCCCCCCTTTTTTGCTTGCTTGGTGGGGGGGGGGGTGTGATGAAATCCCCCCACCAAGCTGGCCACCCCTTTTCCGCTTTCTTGCTGGGTGGGGGGGTGATGAAGTCCCCCCCATCATGAGCTGGGGGAAACCCCCCTTGCTTGCTTGCTGGGCAGCGGGGTGATGAAGTCCCCCCCAATTCAAGCCATGCCAGCTTGCTTGCCAGGCGGGGGGGTGATGAAGTCCCCCCCACCGTGAGCCGATGGCTTGCCCCTTCTTTCTCACTTGCTGGGTGGGGGGGGGGGGGTGATGAGGTACCCCCCACTGCAAGCCCCACTGGCTTTCTCCCCCCTTGCTTTCTGGCCAGGCAGGGGGGGGGGGGGGTGGTGGTGAGGTCCCCCCCACCACAAGCCCCACCAGCTCCTCCCCCCTTGCTTGCTTGCTGGGGGGGGGGGGGGGGGGCTGGGTGATGAAGTCCCCCCCTGAAAGCCAGTGGCTTGCTCCCGCCTTGCTTGCTTTCCAGGTGGGAAGTTGATGAGGACCCCCCCACTGCCAGCCCCACCGGCTTGCTTGCTGAGCTGGGGGGTGATGAGGTCCCCCCTCTCCCCCCTTGCTTGCTTGCTGGGTGAGGTCCCCCCTCTCCCCCCTTGCTCACTTGCTGGGCAGGGGGGGGGGGGGGGTCTGATGAAGTCCCCCCCCACCGCAAGCCAGGCGCTTGATCCCCCCTTGCTTGCTTTCTGGGCGGAGGGGTGGATAAGTCCCCCCCACCGTGAGCCTGTGGCTTTCCCCCCCCTAGCTTGCTTGCTGGGTAGGGGGGTGATGAGGTCCCCCCCACCATGAGCCCCACTGGCTACTCCCCCTTGCTTGCTTGACGGGCAGGCGGTTGATGAGGTCCCCCCACTGAAAGCCCCACTGGCTCCTCCCCCCTTGCTTGCTTTCCTGGCAGGGGGGTGATGAGGGCCCCCCCAGTGCAAGCTGGTGGCTTGCTCCCCCCTTGCTTGCTTTCTGGGCGGGGGGGGGGTGATGAGGTCCCCCCCATCGCAAGCCCCACCAGCTTGCTTGCCGGGGTGGGGGGGGGTGATGAGGTCCCCCCCACCGCAAGCCCCACTGGCTCCTCCTGTTGAAGTTTCACCCAGCTCTCTTGTCGCTCCCAACGTCCAGATTACATAATCCGTGGCACCCCAGAGAGAACCGCCCTAACCTGAGGACCTCACATCCTGGAACTCAAAACTTGGGGGGAATGTGGAACTCTTACTTTCTTTTTCATTATTGATATAAATGATTCCTCCATCAATTCTGTTTCATCTTTCTCTTCTTTTTCTTGTTTCCTATTCTCTCTTCTTCCTAATGTCCTTATCCACCTCAAGCTTCTCAGACCTCTCAACTTTGATCTCCATCAACTTCACGCTCCTCAGACCACAACCGCTGACTGCTCAACTTCAATCAACTCAATCATTTGACTCCTCAATCTCAACTTGTGACTGGTGAGAGTTGCTCCTCCATTGTCATTGCAACCTCTGTCTGACTCCTCCTTTAGCTTCTCAATCTCAATAATCTCAGCCTCTCCATGATAACCCTTCCAAGTGAACCAACTTCTGGCAACTCTCAAAGTGCCTCTGCCAGTCCCGTTGGTCATCTTTCATATCTTTCAATTCTATTTTCCTCTCTTCTTTCTGTTGTGTTTTCCTTTTCTCAAACGTGTTTCTGATTCAATTGCCTCAGTCTGTTGGTTGTAATTCATCTCAAATCTCCCAAAAGTTATACGGTTAAAAGCCAAAAGGCTCACCACGACAGCCAATGGAGGAACACACAATGGCGGAATCCTCCAGAAACTTCTCCAATCATGGATTCCAACAGGAAATGCTCAAAACTGCTCTGGAAACCATCCCCCTACTCTCAGACAATAACTACGGCATCTGGCGTGACAAGATGAACGGTCTTCTCAGACTCAGAGGAGTACTGGAAACCCTTGAATCTAGCTCCAATCAACTTTCCTCATCAGATAATGACAAAATCTGACTCCTCCTCATCTCCAAAGTCAACTCAGTGACACACAACAACATCATCACTGCCACCAATGTCGACTCAGCTAAAGCCATTGGGCAGGCAATCAAGGAACAGTACTCCTCATCTGAGGCCTCCAATTGAGCCCAGATCTTCAAAGACTTTTGTTAAATTACTGAAAGATAACTTGATTGATATTGATCAAAGAGGGCTGAGCCAGAAGAGTCATCAGTTAGGAAACAACCAAAAAGTAAATGAAGAAAGAGAAGAAAGAGAATGAATGTAACAAACATCTAGCACAAGACAGCTGTAGCGAGTGGTAGTTGGGTTGATTGGAAGAGAAACAATGGAATAAAGAACAGCACAATTGGAGAGACTTTGATGAAAAAGGAGAAGCTGAGAGTTAGGTTTAGCATGTATTGAAGAATTGGCAATGGACAAAGGTCTTACCAGTCAGTCTAGGATTGGCAAGTGATTTGTGAAGGGTTGGAATTAAAATGATAAAACACAAAAGAAAAGTAAGGAAAAGAATAAAGAAATGAGAAATGAAAAAAAGAAAGATAAGGAGAAAAAGAAGAAAGATTGAGGTTTGATTGAGTGTCGAGTGATGATCTTCAGAGTTGAGGTGGTGAAGTTGAGAGTTGAAGTGATGATTTGATGGAGTTTGCTAATCGTTGTATGTGGTGAGATCTCAGAGGAATTGGGATCCCTGGGCAGGCGCGCAAGGATTGGTGAAAGGTGATAGTGAGTTCAGGGTGAGAAGTATCACAACAGAGGAGCGCCAAATGTGGAAGAGGAATTTATTTGACACCCCCCGTGACTGGTAAGACTTGAGTTGGAGCTGTGGAGGTGGGGTCTATAAGCTGGAGGAGAGAAGAGAGAGAAGAGAGATGAAGAGCTTTTGTGAGTCCATTGGATTTCATGTTGGAAGCTGGAATCAGTTTGATGATTAAATTCCCAAGATTGAGTTCTTTGCAAAGAGCCTTGGTCTTGATGTTGATATGGCGAGTTTTTGAGTTACACCCAAACTTTTTAAGCTTGTCATCTAGACATTTGTTGTCTATGAAATGAAGACTGGGAGAAAAACTTTTCTTCCAGAGCTCAGCCACCAGGTGTTGCATCCATATGGCTTCCAAGAAAGAGTTGGCGAGGGGATTCAATTCAGCTTCTGTTGTCAAGTGAGTTACATTGCATTGTGGATAACTGCTCCAAAAAATGAGAGAGTTGAAGAGAAGGGAAAGATGGCTAGACTGAGAGCGTCTTTTTTCCATGTTGTTGCTCCAAGTAGCATTGCTGTAACATTCAATTTGAGTGTTGGAGCTGTTTATTTGCAAAGTGAGTTTCAAATTTTTTGTGGCGTGTAGATACTTCCAGAATCTTTTGACTTCCCTCCAGTGACTGATGCCCGGTTCTTTGCAGAATTGGGCAAGACTGGAGACTGCAAAGCTGAGATCTGGATGAGTGAGACACGCAATGTAGTTGATGAGGAAGACGGCGGATCAATAGTTTATATTGAGCAACTTGAATTCTTCATGTTCCTCATCAGAGGCTGGCGTGAGGTTGAGATTGGCTGAGAGAGGGATTGAGGACGGTTTGCAGTCAGTAATTTTTAATTCTTCCAATCCGTGTTCTATGTGTTTGGGTTGAGAAAGAAGTATCTTGCTGCCAACTGGTTCGTATTTCATAACTAAGATAGTATTTGGATTGTGGTGACTGGAGTTGGGAAATCTTTTGAGGAATTCATTTTTAAAATTGTTTCCAGGACCAACAAGTATAAGGTTTTCAACATGAAAGAAAAGAACAAAGTTTGAATCGCGGTGAATATATAAGCAAGGATCAAATATTGATTCATGGAACCCTTTTTCTTGAATCCAAGAGGTGAGTGTATGTAACCAGTTGGCCAGAGCTTTTTTTAGACCATAGAGGGATTTTCTTAAGATGAGGAACTCCAACTTTCTTTTGGAGCCTTGAGGTCTTCTAATGATAACTTTTTCGGTAAGCATTGTGGAAAGAATAAAGGTTATCCCCCTATAATTGTCCCAAGGTTTGGAATTTAACAGTTTCCTGCGTTTGAAAGGAGATGAGGATGTCAAAGTCGCAATTAAAAAAGAAATAGAGATAAGGAGATAAGAGATAAAGAAAAGTAGAGAGAGAGAGAAATTGCCAATTCTTCAATCCTCAGAAATTTCCACCTGGATGTGTATCCGGTATGAGTTCCTTTAATCTCCTGGTGAGATGAGTGATTCAATCTGATGATGAGATTCTTCCTCTTCCACTTCTCCGATGCCTCCTCCTCTCCTCCAACCCGGAGTTGAGAGTGAGGATAAGTCCTCCCTCTGAACCAAAACCTAAGTACACGCGCAAATAACAGTATGACAAAAAAACAGAAAAAAATCTCAAAACAGAAACCCTAGCCTCCCCTCCCCACCTCCTCTGTACCAGACTCCCCCGTTGTCCGTACGCCGTTCCGTCCATCCGGTTTGACCTTCTCATGACGCGGTCCTTGCACCGCGCCCTACTTGGAGCCCCCCACGCCTGTCCGTATCCGTTTGTCCGCGCCCATTTTGGGTGTCCAGTAATATCCGGCATGATCCGCGCGCTTCATCTGTTCCTTCATAGCCCGCGGATTGCTCCGCCCCTATGTATCCCAACCGGCGCGCCCGCAAATCTAGTTGAGCCCACTACCTTCTGAATCTGATCTCCGGGGCAGATCTCTGCCCACGCCGCATTCAATGCTGAGCCCAACCTGTCCACCAGGTGCGGAGCCAAAAAGCGGCTGCTGATGATCTAGCAGCTGCCACTGCTGAGCACTCCGCATACCCCAATGCTGAGCCCGCTTGCCCCCAATGCTGAGCGCGCAGCCGCGACGCAGTTCCCAATCAGTGTCTATAAATTGACACCACATCCCCCCCCAACTTGAGTTCTGTCCCCAGAAGTTTCCCATCGCTTAGCCATACCACCACCTTGGCTACTTCCGCTCCACCCCCACCACTTCCCACTACTACCTTCCCCGTTTTCCTTCCTACCCGTTGCCATCATGCTCCCATGCAAGTTCTGCGCTTGGAACGGGCACGCCTGTTTGATCATCCCCATATTTGCGCCTGTGTAGCTTGCCGTCGCGGTACTTGTTGCTGCTTGCTTAGCAACAGCTTCCCTTGGGCTCCCCCCCAATCTGGCTTCCGCCCCAGGCCCCACAAGAGGGCCTGTCCGGACCCAAGGGCGGAAATGGAGGAAATGATGAAGATGGCGTAGGCGCATTGCCCCCCCTTTTCCCCTTCTCCCTTTCCTCTACTTTCTATCTTCTTGTTGTTGTACCGCGCTTCCCTTTTCCGTTAAGAAAATACATGTCTCCACGCAAGGTCCTATCCTTCTGAGAAAAAAGTGCATGGCCGCGCTTTGAGAGAGTGAGTCCAAGATTGAGTCCGCGCCCGCGCGCTTGCTTCGTGAGCAACCGTAAGTGACTAGCTGTTCCAAAAGAGGCACCTGGACCGCCCCAGACAAACTGCCACACAGTTCCCCATACCCTTCCTGTAACAAACGCAACAACCAAAACACCAGTGCGCGCCACTGTAAGGGAAGAGAGAGAGAGAGAGTAGGAGAATGGACATTCTGGGGTGTCTAGTTGTCCCAGCTGTGAACCGGCTAGAGCAACCCCTCACCAAATCAAGCTTAGTCCCATAACAACCACCCATCCTTGAGATATCCTGAGAGAAAGAAAAAGAGAAAAAAAAACCAATAGAAAAGAACACTTTTTTTTTTGCGCAACGCCCGTAGACCGCCCGCAAATCGCTCTTTGTCCCGCTCCCCCCATCCGCAGGATTGCCCACGCGTCCCGGTTCCGCGGGGCTTGTCCTTGCGTTTATGGACCCGGCTTTGCGCCGCGCCCGCGTTTCCTGCAAAAACCCCAAACCAGCAAAGACCCCACAATCCAGATATGAAAGAAACATAGAGAAACAAACATTCTGGGGTGTCTAGTTGTTCTGGCTGTGAACCGGCTAGAGCACCCCCTCACCAAATCAAAACTTATCCCCTACCCCTCTACCTGCCCCCCCAACTTGGCCACTTTCCTCAGCTGGTCGCAACCGCCTACTCCGTCACAACGGCACGGCCTCCGCTTCTCCGCCCGAAGACAAATCCCCGGATTTCCTTCCTAGACCATCTCCGCACTCCACACTCCCCTTGTCCAATCCTTCACCCCCTTCCGCCGTTTTGTCGAACAAGGTAGATCCTTGCGCAAAGAAGCGCTTGACATGCAAAGCCGCCGCCTTCCGTTTCAGCGGAGTACCGTATAATTCCTCCAACTGATAGCTGCCGCCCTCAAACTTGGACGACACGCGGAACGGGCAGTTCCACCGGTTAGCAAAAAACTTCCCCCACTGAGACTCCAGACTTCGGTTGGACAGGAGCACCAAATCCCCCTTCCGCAAGGGATCCCGGAGAGGATGCAAGCAGCGCTTGTCCCAATAGCGCACCGATGCAGTCCAAGTCTTCTTTAGCCGGTCCGCGGCCTTTGCAAGCATTACGTCCCATCAAAGGAGCTGTTAGGCGCAAGCCTCAAGCAATTCGGCGGAAGTCTTCACCTTCCACCAGTCAACCCCCAGGAACGTCTCCAATTCAATGTCCACCGGAAGCACGGGGCGCCCCCAAAAAATTAACTCTTACGGCGAGTAGCCTTTCGACCGCTTCACCAAAATCGGATCTGCGAACAGCACCATTGGAAGGGTCTCCTTCCAGCGCTTACCATCCTCCCCGCACATCTTGACCAGGGCCTCCTTGATTGGCTGATGCCTGCGTTCTATCATGCCGGCCCCTTTGGGATAGTACTCCGTTACTCGGCCAAACTTGGCTCCACAACTCTTCACCAACTCGACCAAATGGCCGCAAACTCAGCCCCTCCGTCCACTGTGACCAGAAAAAGCAACCCGTACCGCGCGAACCAGTCTTCCTCCAGAAATAGAGCAACTTTGTCCGCCGAGAGCTTGACCAACGGACGCGCTTCTGCCCAACCGGACAGGTTGTCCCACGCGACGAGCAAGTAGGCAAACTTACCGGCCTTGATGTGGACAAAATCAAGTGAGAATCGACCAAAGAGGGCATCTTCCCCTGTGGGGTTTCCAACTTCCTTGGGCAGTCTTGCGCTCTGCCGTTGACAGGCTTTGCAGGACGCCAGCCATTCCCGCACCACACGCACTACACCCGGCCACCAGAACGGCTCTTTGACCCGCCTCCGCGTCTTGACCTCTCCTCGATGACCAAGATTGTCGTGAAGGCTCCGGAGGATAGCTTCCTGATCGGCTCTTGAAGTGGTAACCACAAGAGGAACCGGAGTCTTCCGCCGCCAAAGCTGCCCCTCCTGAATGTAGAAATTCCCCGTCCGCCGCTTTGCCCATTGCATGTCCTTCTCCGTAGCTTCATCAGGAAAACAAAGGTCCCGCAAGTAGTCGCAAAGGATCGCGTACTGCCCGGTCTGCCGGAGCGGCAGCTGAACGCCTGCCTCCACAACCCTTACCTTGACAACCGGGGCCTCCACATCGAGCAGTTCCGCTTCCTCAAACGGGTTGTCCCTTGGATACCGCAACAACGCGTTGGGAATAGTGAACGCTTTCCCCAGAACATGAACAACAGCAAAGGAGAAAAGTTGGAGAAACGCCACCCACCTGGTCATGGGAGCATTGGACAACGCCGGGGAATTGATCATCCAGGCCAGCGCCTCCGCGTCCACCAAAAGCTCAAAATGGACCCCCCACAAAAGATACTGGAGCCGCCGCATGATCTTGGTGACACCACACAACTCCAACTTTGGCTGAGAGTACCGGCTTTCCGCCGGAGTGAAGGTGACCGACTCGTAAAGTACCGGCCTATCCTTGCCGTTGTCCTCTTGAGTGAGAACCCCCCCCGCGCCGAATTCTCTGGAATCAACCGCTAGCCTAATTCCTCCCGCGTTGTAGTCAAGATCGCGGAGCACAATATCACGTCCCACAATCTCCTTGAGCTTCCGGAACGCGGAATTGAATTCTTCCCCCCACTTCCACTCCACGCCTTTCCGCGTTAGTGATTGGAGCGGGCTTGCCACCTCCGCAAACCTCTCAATGAACATACGGACATAGCTACATAATCCCAAGAACTGAAGGATATGCAACACCGTCCGCGGGGTTGGCCATTCAAGGACCTTGTTCCTATTTTTCTCTGAAATGCGCCGGCTGTCGGAAGCAACAACATGGCCAAGAACTTTGAGCGCCGGGACACAAACCGCCAAATTCTTCCCCGACACCGTCAGTCCTGCCTCCTTGATGCAAAACAGGATGCGTTCCAATGTCTGCGCATATTCCCACACAAAACGTCGGAAGCTGGGAACTTCAACCAGCTCCGCTCCCCCGTAATTGGATTTCGGACCTTTGATGCCCGCGTTGTCAATGAAGATTTGGACTCCCTCCGGAAGATTGTCCTTCAGTATCCAAGCCATTTGCGCCTGGTACACCGCCACGGAATTGGTAGCGCCTTGCGGGAGCTGAGTCAGCTGCATTCTTCCCAACCCATTCTCAAATGCCGTTAGAGGCCCTGAGCGAGGATCCAACTTGCGCTGGTCGTATCCCCCCATCACATCCACTAATCCGTAACAAGCGCGCCCCGCCATTGACTCAAGGAACTCGTCAACGCAAGGGGGCCGTCCTGCGTCCAGGATTGTAAAGGAGTTGAGCCGCTGTAAATCATGAACAATCCTCAACAAATTTCTTTCCTGCTTAACCACTGCAAAGATCGGGCTGGAGTAACTAGACGTTGACTGTTTGTAAAGGCCAGTCTTCACCCACTCCCGCACCAACTCCAGAAACTGCTCCCGGACCGCCTGCGGTATTGGAATCAGCTTGATCTTCCATGGCTTGTGATCAAAAGTGGGGATGACATAGGGGTCGCCAATGCTGTTTTTCAGGAGCCCCCGCTCTTCCAGTCCAAACGCGAGCGCTCTTTCCCGAAGAACCAGAACCTAAATCAGCAACTCGCGCTCCTCCGTATTCAACCATCCCGTTGGGCCAAAATTGAAAGCTGCAATCGGCTCCTCTGTGATCCGTGCCAAACTAGTAACCCACCCCAAAGCCTTAATCGGCGTGACCCAAGGGTCTTGCAACCAAGCAATCGGTTGAAGCGGTCCTTTCAGTTCCTGGGGCATTGGCTCATTCCTTGGTCGGACCTTCCGTGACACCGGCTTGTACTTTCCTGCGTTGCACCGCATCATCCGCACGCATCCTTCGCTGTAAATCTTTCACAGAACGGAACCGCGGCTTTTGCCTTCGCTGACAAGTGTGGCACGACAATAGGGTTTTCGAAGCGTAGTACCCTTGGGCAATGCATACTGAGAAAAGGGACTTACTTCTGCGACGTGCGCGCCCTGCACTTTCCTTCCACCCCCTCCCTGCTCTTCATTAGTTGACCGCCTGCGCAAGACCATAGCTTGTTCCGTGGGGTCTCCTTGGTTGACTAGAAAAAATCCTCCAAAGGTTGCCCGTTGCAGACCAACTCTGCGTCCGGTTCCTCCTCATACTTCAACACTCTCCTCCGCTTCCCTTGCCCATGATCGCAGATAGTTGTCTCAAACCTTCCGCCAGACAAATCCTCCTCCATCAACGCCTCCGTTCCCGCCTCCGGATTGAAAACCATGCATGCTCAAAACCCAAACATGAACGGCCTTCCCAAAATCACATCCGCACAATAAACCGAAAGAAAAGAAAGGGGCCTACGGAACCTTGAGACCTCAACCTCCTCCTCCTTGACTACTCCATCCACACAACACTCCCCTCTGTTAAGCGCGCAGAGACCCATCCCGCATTTCCGCCGAACCAACCCCAAATCATCCACCATCCGCGATGGCAGCAGGTTCACCATTGAATGACTGTCCACCATAGCCCACACCTTCCTTCCCACTATGACCATTAGAACGTAAGCAAGCGGAGTTGAAACCCATTTTGACTTGCACTCCCCACACCACCTGGACCCGCTGCACCGTCTGAGGTACCCGGCCCTGACTGCAATCCCGCAACTCCTGAACCATCTCGTCTACCACCACCGGAGACACGGCCGCCAGTTCCCGCAAGGTCAGCAGAACCGGAGTCTTGTTGCCCATCACCCTTTGCACAATGTCCGCCGCTTTCTTCTTTCCTACAGGGTTCGCTTCTGGCGCCTCCGTTCAAGGCGCGCGCGGCTGGTTTCGGAAAGGCCAACGGGGGTTGCTCCTTTGCGTCCACCTCCATTTTATGGGAGACCACCACCTTTTACTCCGTTGCCACTAAACTTACCTCAGCTTCAACCCGAGGTGGTTGCCACAATCCAGGACCGGTAACAATGCCCAGTGACGCTTGCGCCGTCATTCCCGCCTCCTGACCCCGTGTGCGCACCTGCTGCATTGCGGTCGGCTGGCTTGGCTCCATCAGAATCTTTTTGCCCATTGGAAACATGTACCCCATCCCCGCCGTTCAAACCAATCCCGCGCTGAGATCCTTCGTTACCTCCTCGCACGCCAATTGCCAATGACCATTTGCCCCGCAGTACAAGCACCCCCTTGGCACGAAGGTACCGGGCGGCTGAAACCCTTCCACCATGTGAGGTGGAGGCCCTCACGGCTGCTGCTGGCCCATACAGCTCATGCAGATCTTCAGTTCCTTCATCAGTTCCGTCAATTCGCTTACCGGAGGGGCTGGCGCGGGTTGAGGAACCGGAACACGCGTGGAAGTAGATGGAACTGGGGCCGGAAATTGCGCCAGAGCGGGAACCTGGGGGGCAGATTTCTTTGGTCCCGCTGGGAAGGACTTAGCGGTGTCCTCAATAAGCTCTTCTAAGTCAAGCTCACACTCCCAGCCTGGCAAATGACAGCCAACTCCGGAAGGAGCACAATCCTCCCATCCAATAACCGCTTTACCAAGTTGTGATTGTAAAAATGCCGCTGCACCCTTGCCCGGAGTTGAGCGCCTAAACTGCCCAGAAACGCGCGTTTCATAGCCCCTGTCTGTCCCGCCACCACCTTGTTCTTTGACAAGTAACAATAGATCCGATTGAATGTCGAGGTGTACTCCGCCAGCTCCACCCGCGTTCTGACCCCTCCGCACGCGCTGGCCCTTGAGGCCACACGGTCAAAATCGCTTTCCCGGAATCAAGGTTTGCGCCTATCCCACCGCGTTAGGATCTCCACCTTCAGTTTTGGCCAATCTTGATTCTTGTAGCCTTCCATTTCCTCCACATCCCGGAGCTTCTCTACGTCCATAATGAACAGGACAACCAGCCGGGCCTTGTCAGCGTCTGACGCACCTTCTGCATCTGCAATACCTTTGTATCTCGAGATGAATTGCTCCACATCCCTGGTGTTGAATTGGATGTGAGGGTAGTCGCGCGGCCTGATGCGAACCGGACGAGTGGGTTCATGGTCACTGGAGACCAATGGAGGGATGGAGTAGCTTGTCCTGGGTTGAGCGGAGGGAGGGGGAGGAGGAGGGATGGAAGACAAGAGTGGGGTTGGAGTAGCGGACCCAGAGACGGAAGGAGAAGGAGAAGAAGAAGAAGGAGCAACTGTAGGGAGGTATGAATAGGACATCGCGCCCAGTTACCTTTGAAGGAAAAGAAACGGAAGGTTACTTCCTGGCCAGACCCCCAGATGTGGAAAAAATAAAGGTTATCCCCCTATAATTGTCCCAAGGTTTGGAATTTAACGGTTTCCTGCGTTTGAAAGGAGATGAGGATGTCTGAAGTGGCACTTAAATAAGAAATAGAGATAAGGAGATAAGAGATAAAGAAAAGTAGAGAGAGAGAGAAATCGCCAATTCTTCAATCCTCAGAACTTTCCACCTGAATGTGTATCCAGTATGAGTTCCTTAATCTCCTGGTGAGATGAGTGATTCAATCTGATGATGAGATTCTTCCTCTTCCGCTTCTCCAATGCCTCCTCCTCTCCTCCAACCTGGAGTTGAGAGTGAGGATAAGTCCTCCCTCTCAACCCTAACCTAAGTACACGCGCAAATAACAGTATGACAACAAAACAGAAAACAATCTCAAAACAGAAACCCTAGCCTCCTCTCCCCACCTCCTCCGTACCAGACTCCCCCATTGTCCGTACGCCGTTCCGTCCATCCGGTTTTTCCTTCTCATGAATCGGTCCTCGCACCGCGCCCTACTTGGAGCCCCCCGCGCCTGTCCGTATCCGTTTGTCCGCGCCCATCTTGGGTGTCCAGTAATATCCGGCATGATCCGCGCGCTTGCGCTCGCGCTTCATCCCCTCCTTCATAGCCCGCGGATTGCTCCTCCCCTACGTATCCCAACCGGCGCACCTGCAAACCTAGTCAAGCGCACTACCTTCTGAATCCAATCTCCAGGGCGTATTGCCGCCCACGCCGCATTAGATGCTGAGCCCGACCCGTCCACCAGGTGCGGAGCCAAACAGCGGCTGCTGCTGATCCAGCAGCTGCTGCTGCTGAGCACTCCGCATACCCTAATGCTGAGCCCGCTCGCCCCCAATGCTGAGTGCGCATCCGCAATGCAGTTCCCATTCCGTGTCTATAAATTGACACCACAGCGGAGCATGAAGAAACGCACTTTTTACATTGAATCGAGTGATGGGATGAGAATGGAAGAGACCAAATAGAAGAGAAATTTGCAGGGAGGCAGCTTTGATGGTTGGAGAAAAGGTGTCTTGATAATCCAATCCGTAAATCTGGTCAAATCCTTGAACACAGAGTCGACTCTTGTAGAAAAGAGGGTCTCCGTGACAATTATCTTTGATAAGATAAACCCAGGTGGTGTTTGGAGGATTCTTGGGCTTGGTACCGTTGTAATTGTCCCATACCTTGAGTGTTTTGATCCCATTGAGTTCCTTGTCCATGGAGGCATCCCAATTGAGAGCTTCTGAGCATTTCTTTGCTTGTTCAAAGGTCTTTGGTACATAGTAGTGATGGTAACCGCATTGTTGAGGAGGATTCAGAGTTGATTGGTCTTGGAGGGAGAAGTTAGGAATGAGTTGTTGGGTTAAATCTTTGGAGATGTTGGAATCAGAGTCAATTGGTTGGCCATCATAGTTGTTGATGGTATGAGTAGAAGGAGAAACAAGAGGAGTAGAGTTTTCAGATGATTTGAAAGATTCATTTGTGGCGTCAGCCGCGGTAGGAGAATCTGAGACATTCAACGGTAGATCCTCATGAAATTTGATTTGAAGCAAATTTTCATTTGAAGGAGGATCCAGATCATTCTTTTTCAAGGAGTAAGTCTTCAGTATCCTGACGTGCTTTGTACAAACAATGGAACTGTCAGGTTTCATTATGCGATAGGACAGAAAGTTGGGTTTATAACCCAAAAGGGTACCCAGAAGCTCTCAATCCTTAAACGTTTTGCTGCAATTAATTCCGTTGTCAAAATAGACTAACTTTGACCCAATAGGATGGAAATAGCTAGTAGGGAGATTTTTTCCAATGAAGGTTTGATAAGGAGAGGGAGCATTGGGAGTTTTGGGAATGTGTTTGAGGGCAAGCCAGGACAACTTGGCGACTTCAGCCCATAGATAGAGTGGAAGTTTGGAGGCTTGAAGAATGGCTCTGATGCATTCTGTGAGCGTGCAATTAGATCTTTCAACCTTTCCTTTGTGTTTGTGGTGGTAAGGTTCTGAAATCAGATGTTGAATAGAGTTAGTTTTAAAGAAATCTTTCAGTTTGGATGAGGAAAATTCCCTGCCTCCATCACTGAAAATAGTGGCGGGAAAGCATTTTTTGTTTTTCTTTTCATGGTTTAAGATTATTTTGAGTTGTTGACAAGCATTGTATTTTTTTTGAAGAGGAATTTCCAAGATATATCCAGAGAAGTTTTCCACGATTGACATGATGTAATTCATTTCATTCCAAGATGAGGGGGTGATTGGACCAATCAGGTTGATATGAAGTTGTTTGAAGGACTTAGAGGAAGAAGTCAAGGTGTTTTTGAAAGGGGTTTTGGAGATCTTGGAGAATACGCAATCCTCACATTGGAAATCAGCGATAGCTTTGGACAAGAGTGATGGAAATAGATTTTTAAGGCAATATGGGCTCGCGTGTCCAAAGGATTGGTGAAGGCAAGGAATGTTGCTGGAATCCGCATTTTTGAGTGCTATGTGGCAGTATTTGTGATTGTTTCCAACGCAAGAGGGGGGGTTGAGGATGAACAGGCTTTCTTGAATGAACCCGGAGAAGGCCAATTGTGAATTTGCAGATAGAGAGAATTGATTTAAGGAAGAGATGAGTTGACAGTTCTTCTTTGTTATTAATTCACCGGGACTGATGAGGTTCACAACAAGGTTGGGAACAAAGAAAAAATTCTATAGTGAGATTACTGAATTTTTCCAAGAGATTCTGACGGTACCCTTCCCCTTGATTTGAAGTTTCGCGCCTTCCTTTCCAGTGCTGATAAAATCTTCACAAGGAAGTTCTTCCAGTTGACAAAAGAAGTTGGGAGAGTTGAACATGTGACAAGATGCACCAGAGTTGAGGATAATTCAATTTTGATGATTGATCTCCTTGATACATGTAGTAAGAAGGTTTACATAGTGGGCTACCTCTTTGGTTTTTGAGTTTGAGTTGAGAGAGGCTCTCCAGCAAGCTTGTGATTCCTTCCACCATTCAGGAGCTAAGTGCTCGTGAAGATTCCAGCATTTATTGGCTGGATGATCTGGCAACATGGGATTGTGGAATCCTTTCCTGCATCTTTGGTCAGAAGGTACGGGTTTCTTGGGAATTCAAGAAGATATAAGAGCTTTGTCACTGATTTTGATTTCCTTTGACTTGACTCTGGTTTTGTTGTCAAGTTGGATAGGTGGTTCAGAACAAGATCCATTGTGACTGTCTTGTCCGAGTGCATTATTTGTTGACAAAGAGAGTGGAGTTGAGGAGGAAATTTGAAAAGGATAAGATAGGAAAAAATATTGTTGGGAAGATTGATTCCAACGTCAATAATTTTTTTAAAGAGATTTTTGTTTCTTTGATGAAGAGATTAATCAAATTGGGTTTGAATTGATGGTAGAGGAACTCGTTCAAGACACGCGCTTGATTGGCAGTTGGGGATGAGGCGAATTGTTCTTTGATTGTTTGCCAGCAAAGCCAGGCGGAGGAGATGCTTGTAGGATTGACAACATTATTTTGCGTCACGCAGTCAATTTGAGAGAGCAAAATCACCCAAGTTTCCATGTTGTTGATAGCGTTAAGAGTTTTGGAATTTTCTTTGAGTGCCTCCTTGATTCCCTTGAGCTTGAGTAATATAGTCATCTTGTCTTTCCAAATAGAATAGTTTTCATTGGTCAACATCGGTAAGGCCTCCAATGCAGCCTTGAGAATTATTTGGAAAAAGCCTTTGTTGCTGGATCCCTCCGTTGGATTGGCTAGATTAGTTGGATTGATTTTGGCTTTTAACCGTGTTAAATTACTGAAAGATAACTTGATTGATATTGATCAAAGAGGGCTGAGCCAGAAGAGTCATCAGTTAGGAAAAAACCAAAAACAAAATGAAGAAAGAGAAGAAAGAGAATGAATGTAAAAAACATCTAGCACGAGAAAGCTGTTGCAAGTGGTAGTTGGGTTGATTGGAAGAGACACGATGGAATAAAGAACAGCACGATTGGAGAGACTTTGATGAAAAAGGAGAAGCTGAGAGTTAGGTTTAGCATGTATTGAAGAGTCGGCGATGGACAAAGGTCTTACCAGTCAGTCCAGGATTGGCGAGTGAGTCGTGAAGGGTCGGAATTGAAATGATAAAATGCAAAAGAAAAGTAACAAAAAGAATAAAGAAATGAGAAAAGAATCAAAGAAAGATAAGGAGAAAAAGAAGAAAGATTGAGGTTTGATTGAGTGCCAAGTGATGATCTTGAGAGTTGAGGTGGTGAAGTTGAGAGTTGAAGTGATGATTTGATGGAGTTGGCTGATCCTTGTATGTGGTGAGATCTCAGAGGAATTTGGATCCCCGGGGAGGCGCGCGGGGATTGGTGAAAGGTGATAGTGAGTTTGGGGTGAGAATTATCACAACAGAGGAGCGCGGAACGCAGAAGAGGAATTTATTTGACAACTTTCTCCACATCCCCTTCAAAGAGGAAGACATCACCCACTTTGTCACAATGATCACAACCTCAATTAAGAAAATGAACAATATTGGCATTGATCTTCCTCAAGAAATCCTGGCTTACCTCATCCTCTTCAAATTTCCCGTCACATTTCATGACCTCAAGCGCCAACTGATGCATTCTGACAAGACCATAGGAGTCAACTTTGTATGAAATCATCTCATTCAATACAACAATGAAGTAAAGGAAGACTCCTCTGACTAAACCATCTCTGTACCCAAGAACGCTTTTGTTTCAAGCAAGAATAAATTCAAATCCCAATCAAGCAACAGGTGCGTAGAAGGCGACCACAACCCCAGACAAGACAAGAATCACCAGGAAAGCAAATGTTTCCATCTTCACCCGGAGAAGGCCCCAGAATGGTGGAGGGAAAACCAAGCCAAATGGAGAGGGAAGCAAAAAGCAAAATCCAAGTCAGCCCACTACAACGCTTCCATCAGCAGACTTAAAGAGATACCAGAACTCAAGCTCAAGGATGACAATTTCTTTTGCAAGGACTGTGAACTCTGCAAAATCGCCAAGTCTCTGTTCAAGACACAGGCCACTCTTTCCACAAAGCCCTTTGAACAAATACATCTTGACCTTGTTGGACCAATCAGACCCAAGTCACACCAATGCAAGAAGTACATCCTAACTATTGTGGACAACTTTTTGGGATACTTAAGTGGGGCTCCCCTTTTCAGCAAAGAAGACACCCCAAACACCCTCATAGAGATTATCAAACAAAAGAAATCCAAACTGGGATAATACACCAGCAAAGTCTGCTCCAACAGAGGATCCAAGTTCATTTAAAACAGACTTTCCACCTTTCTCAAGGAGATTTCATGAAAACAGCTCATCTCCAAACCCTATCATCTCAAGCACAGTGGTAGGGATGAAATGGCCAATAGGAAAATTGTTGAAAGTGCGCGTACATCCGTCGGCTCCTCCAAACTACCCAAGAGGTACTTGTCAGAGATACTCAAAGCATGTTGTCTTGCTCTGAATCAGATTCCCCGCAAGGGCTGCCGCCAATTGCCTTGGGAGATCATGCATGGTAGTTCTCTTCCACTCTCTCAATTCAAACCTCTGGGAACCTCAGTCATCTACCTCAACCATCTCAGAACCAGGGGAAAGATGTTTCATCAAAATGGGCTAGAGGGAAGGCTAATTGGATACAACCCAGAATTCCGCTCCTACAGAATTCTCTGTCCCAATGGATCCATCATCTCAAGCAAACACGTCCAATTTGACAAATCTTCAACAAATTGCAGGGAGTCGAGTCCAGGTCTAGACTTCTCAATCAATGGCCTTGAAATTAGAAACAATCAAGATGTCCTGAACGGCCGCCCATCAGTAGCAGAAAAGGAATCCTCCGCCTTGGCGCCTCCTCTTGACAGGAATTTCACCCAGTACAGAGAGATGCAGGAAACCCAATTGGACTCATCCAACTCAAACTCCCCAGAAAATAGCAACTCAGAGGTCTCAAATCATCTGTCCCTGGAAAATCACTCCCCACAGCCTTTTCTTGTCCCAGAACCTCCAACTCAACCTGCTCCTCCTTGACTCCTGTGAAATCGTGCAAATCTCAAACCTCCACAACGCTATGGGTTTCACCACTATTTTGAACCCAAAACATACTTCAAATCAATCACCTGTGAAGAGGCAGAAAGATGGAAACAGGCAATAAGAAAATAACTGGATCAATGCAAGGCTCTGGAGGTGTGGGAAGAGTACAATGGGCCTGAACCAATTAATCTGTTTGAGACCACTTGGGTCTTCAAAATCAAAGACAACTTCCATGATGACGCTCTCATTCTCAAGGCGAGAGTGTGCGTGAAGGGCTACAATCAAATTCATGGGCTTGAATTTGAAGAAACCTTTGCCCCCACGGGAAAAATCTCATCTCTCAGAGCCATCCTTCAACTTGCCCTAAGGGAAAATCTTGAAATCAAACAATTTGACGTCAAGGCTTCCTTACTCCATTCTCCCATCAAAAAACCCAATGGTTCTGGTCAACAGTGAAAATACCTGAGACTCAAGAAGAGTCTCTCTGGACTGAAACAAGCCCCAAAGAACTGGTACCACACTCTCAGTAGCTGGATTAAGTCAACAGGCTTTGTGGAATCCAAAAGCAACCCCTGTCTCTACAAATCAACGGACAGAAAGTCCTTCATATTCTTGCACGTCAATGATCTCATCCTTGTAGGCGATGGCTTCCATTTCAAATGGAAATTCAATGAAAAATTCAAAGACTCACAGTGCCACGCCCCTGACACTATCTTGGAAATGAAGTTCTATTGGAACAGCGACTCCATCCTGCTTAGCCAACCAAAGCACATATCTCATGTTTTGGAACAACTCGGACTGACGGACGCAAAAGGAGTTCAAACTCCTCCAACTCCTCATCTTCAACTCACAGAAGCATTGGACAAGGATTTTGAAGATTTCAAAAGCCTCAATATCAACTAATGCTCAGGGGTGGGTCTCCTGAATTACATCGCATCTTGGACCCGCCCAGACCTCAGCTTTTTGGTCTAAAGACTTGCCAGGTTTCAGAACAAAACCTGCCTGACTCACTGGAAAGAACTCAAGAAACCCTGGCAATACCTGAAGGCCACCAAGGATTTAAAACTCACCCTGAGATACGACGGCTCTGCAAAACCTCTGATTTTCTACAGAGACTCATCCTGGGGTGAGGATCCAACATCAAGGAAATCCCAATCTGGTTACCTGGGATTCTCATTTGGCTCAATCATCTCTTGGGAGAGTTTCAAACAATGCAAAATCACCTACTCCTCGACAGAAGCCAAACTCAACCCCCTCCTGGACTCCTTCCTGGAGGGAAGATGGCTCAAAAACCTCCTGGGCAAGGTGTTCAACATCTCCATCCTCCTCAAAACTCACCTCATCAACAATAAGGGCCTCAAGGACAAGATCAATAAATTTGTTTCCAATGCCAAAACTAGACACATGGGCCTCAACACCAAAGGCTTGCGGGAAGAACTTGCACTGGGCAACCTGAAGGTCAAACTCATAACCACCAACTGCATGTTGGCTGATCCACTGACCAAAGCGGTAGCCAAACCTGCCATCCAGGCCTTCTTGCGGATCCTCAACCCTGAGTTCAAAATCAAAAAATCACCCTAATTGAACTATCTCCAGTCATGGGGAGTGTTGAAGTGTTGCCCAGCTCTCTTGTTGCTCCTAACCTCCAGATTACGTAATCTGAGGCACCCCAGAGAGAACCCCGCTCAGCTGAGGACCTCATGACCTGGAACTCAAAACTTGGGGGGAATTTGGACCTCTTACTTCCTTTTTCATTATTGATATAAATAATTCCTCCATCACTTCTGTTTCATCTTTCTCTTCTGTTTCTCATTTCCTAGTCTCTCTCCTTCCTATTGTCCTTATCCTCCTCAAGCTTCTCAGAACTCTCAACTTTGATCTCCATCAACTTCACGCTCCTCAGACCACGACCGCTGACTGCTCAACTTCAATTGACTCAATAATTCGACTCCTCAATCTCAACTTGTGACTGGTGAGAGTTGCTCCTTCATTGTCATTGCAACCTCTGTCTGACTCCTCTTTCAGCTTCTCGATCTCAATATTCTCAGCCTCTCCATGATCACCCTGCCAAGTGAACCAACATCTGCCAACTCTCAAAGCGCCTCTGCCAGTCCCGTTGGTAATCTTTCATCTCTTTCAATTCTATTGTCCTCTCTTATTTCTGTTGTGTTTTCCTTTTCTAAAACGTGTGTCTGATTCAATTGCCTCAGTCTGTTGGTTTTAATTCATCTCAAATCTCCCAAAATGTATACCTCCCCCCTTTCTTGCTTTCCAGGCGGGGGGGGGGGGGGTGATGAGGTCCCCCCCACGGCAAGCCCCACTGGCTTGCTCCCCCCTTGATTGCTTGAAAGGTGGGGGGTGATGAGGTCCCACCCACTGCAAGGCCCACCGGCTCCTCTGCCCTGCCTTGCTTGCTGGGCGGGGGGGGGGGGTGATGAGCTCCCCCCAACATGCTATTGATTTCCATCTGCTTGCCATAATTTTCACACTTGTGGTGCGTTGGACCATCATTTTACCCTTAATACACCCACCATTTTCTGTTCAAGGTTCCTGAATTCGGAAAGCACTGGAATAAATATTTTAATTGATCCCCAATCTTCTCAGCTGTATTCTACATTGGAGGCATTAATGAACTATGTTTAAGCTGCAGTTTTAGAATATATCACTAACCAGTCATCACAATTGAATTGTTACAAAATATATATTGATGGTCTCAGCGGAACAGGGAAGAATTTACTGTTAAGCGCAGTCATTCACTATTTATTTAGTCAATTTAAAAGCCTAATGACTGCCGCATCAACTGGTGTTGCTGCATTTTTATTGCAAGGAGGCAAGACAGCGCACTGCGGCATTGTTATACCCTCAAAGTGGATGCTTCCACAAAATGTTCCTGGACATCATTCTCTAAGCTGGGGCGTTGTCTTTTAGCCTTTGAGGCAAAAACTTGTGATGAGATATCCATTCAAAACCAATTTTCTGTTTAGGCCATGGAACAAGGCTGACGCAAATTAAGAAATAAGAACTTACTGTTTGGTGGAATCAGTGTTATCTTTGCTGGTGATTTTCAACAAACTCTTCCAATAGTACCAAAAGGCAATATGTACAATCAAAGTCAAACATGTATGAAAATGTCATCTCTGTGGTTGCAGGTCAACAATTTCATTTATGCAACAAAATATGGTTAAGGCTTAGCAAGCCTAATGATTTTGAATTATCAAATCAAGCTTGCTGGTTGTTGAACATTGGTGAAGTAAACTTGCAATAACTAAATTGTGCTTATGCTGAACGTTTTCATTGCCATGTCATCAATTTGAATGATGATCAGTTTTTATTGGAAAATTTTGTTGCGCACATTTATGACAACTTCCAATCTATTGTGCCTCAAATGAACATCCTCCAAATCCAAAATTTGACCTTGAGGAATCCAATTTCACTGCTCAGGGGAAAATTATTGTAACTGGAGTCCAATATTGAAAACTATTGGAAAATAAATCTTTTGAAACGTTTGATTATGAATTATCATGCCAATCAAAATTTGCAAAATTTCAGAATCACGTCATAAAAAAAACAAATTGTACCTCAGGATCTCCCTTTGAAAAGAAGACCAAGAAGTGGAATGAATTTTTATTCATACATTAATTATACATTATTCCCAAGATCAAAAAGGTTCAAGATCAAAGAGTCAAGAGAAACAGTTTAATTTTTATGCAAATAATAATTATGATCAGAAATATGGAGTAATTTCTTTTTTTTAGATTTGGTATAATGCATAGTACCATTCTGAATACTTCTAAAAGTGTTAAGGGTTCTAACATTGATTTTTAAAGACATGGAAATATGGGTATACAAAAAATTTTCTACAGGAGGAAGTGTACAGTGCCAATAAGTTTTGGATTGCCAGAGTAACTTAACAATTCCTTTTTGAGTAGAGAAATTTATCCCAAAACCAAAGTCAGGTATTTCAAGATGCCCATCTTGAAAATTGTAGCCATTGGAGGGAGTAGCAAGTGATCCCCATGCTTTCCTCTGTGGTATGAATAAAGTAAAGGCAAAGTTGGATATATCATTTTCATCAATTTGGGGTGAATTGCAGAATCCATCAGAGGTAAAGGTGAGGTGAGGTGAACGGGAGCTGGTTTGAAAAGGATCATCAGATTATAAGTTGGAGAAAGATGGGATGTGATAATTTTGCATGAGGTTTTTGTTTTTCTGAAATGGAACATGTGCCATATTTCTGAAGAATTCTCCAATTATACTAGAAGCCCTTTCAGAGTAAGACATAAGTTCATCATACTGGCATTTGGCAGTAGTGGTCTTTAGGTTCTTGATATATTGGCCAATCAGTTTAGCTGTTATCATTGCCTTTCTCCATCCAATTTCCACATTTTTACTGCCCATGATCTAGATGGTGAACCCACTGGGTTTACAAATTTCTTGCATTGGTGCAGGAACTGAGCAAGAAAGTTAATAACATCATAATCCTGAGGTGCTAGGTCCTGGATTGGGATAAATTCAATACACGCAATAATATCATTCTTCTCCTTATTAATCAGGAGCACTCAAACATGATCAACCAGTGAAAGATGGATTCAACAAAGGCATGCGCCTCTTGCAACTCTTCATTTGTTGGCTTTCTTGGATTTTCAAGATAAATCTGGGGAACGAGCTTGCATTTGTTGCAGGACCTGTACCTTCACAGAATTTTGGGTTGCTGTGCCTTGTCCTTGTTACCTGTGATTTCTTGGGTAAAGAGAAGATCCCTCTTCAATTTGTACTGAGCTTTTTTTCCTCCAGAAATCTTACAATTGCAATATGTTTTTGTCCAGGTGAGGGGTGAAATTAACAACAGTAATAGTTAAGTGATATGCAGTTCAAATTGACCAGGGGACATATCTGTAGCATAGTGAATAATAGAATTTCCAAAAGAGAAGTACAGTGAAAAATTGGGGAGGGATTGGGAAAATTTCAGCTTGGTAAATCAACATAAATGATAATAACAAGGAAAAAACTAGACTCTGGGGTGGTCTTTTATGGAAATAAGACGGAAAGGGCTGCGCACTGCGCGCTAAGCAGTGGCAGACACTCAGCAAAGGGTGGCTCAGCAGTGGCGGCGCACTCAGCAATAGGTGCAGCTTTTACGCAGCAAGCCACGCTGAAGGATCAGCCAAAGTTGGATTGGGCTTGGAATCCAAAGACACGGGGTGGTACAGATTGGATTGGACGGATTGCGCGTCTTGCAACACGTGGATATACCTTGGATATATGGAATGGCCCGTTGGGCAGATGCAGAAATGCGCGGGGTGCTCCAAGTTGGGCGCGGCGTGAGGGCCGCGTAATGAAAAGGAAAAACCAGGTGGACATAATGGCAGGCAGGAAATACAGATGGATATGGGGTATAGGATATGGGATATGGGATGTGGATTATGGGAAGGAAGGATAAGTTTTGGGGCTAGTTTTCTGTACTTAGGGGTTGTTTTTCATTATTCTTGTTTTCTTGCGGTTATACCTAGGTTAGGGTTGAGGGGGAGGCTACTTAAACCACACCCTCAACCCGCGAGGAGGACATTGGATCATCATAGGTTTTTGGAAGGATCTTGAATCTCATTTCTCTATCTCTAAGTCAAAGTGATTACAGTTGCACTCAGGTTTTCCAGACAAAAGGGATCAATAACTTCCAAACTTAAGAACCATTAAAGGAGAATTCCTCTTATGAATTCCAGATCTGGGGGTCTGGCCCGGAAGTAATCTTTTGTTCCTTGTCTCTTGAAACTAACAAGCAAAATTTCCCAGTACCATCTATTGACTGTTGTGGGGTTTTCTAAGGTTACACTGACTCCTCTTCCTCCTCCTCCTCCTCCGGATTCTTGGAAGAAACCCTCATCAGGGGGGGATACCGTGTCCCTTGCTCCAACAATGGCACAAATAACAATCCAGTTTGCATCAGGCCGCAGGACTATCCACATATCCGGTTTGAAATTGAGGAGGTTGAGAAATTCCTTGCGCAATAAAAAGGAATGGCCAACACGGAAGGTGCAATGGGTTTTGGATGAGGCTTGGATTTTTGTCCTCTTCATTACTTAGGAAGAGAAGCTTTGGCATGTGGAGGAGATGGAAGGGTATGAGGAAATTGATTGGCCAAAACTGAAGGCAGAAATCTTGGCGCAGTGGGGAAGGTGTAAACTTTGGTTTTGGGAAAGAGACTTTGAGCAAGCCGTGGCAGAAGCAAGCGCAAAGGGTGGAGTCCAGAGGCAGACCCAATTTGGGGATTATGTAGCAATTTTAAATTGGATCCATTGCTACCTGGCAAAGAACAAGGTGATATTGGGGCAGACAGGCAAGATGAAGAGGGCATTTTTTGGAGGACTCGGTCCCCAACTCCACAGGCGGGTGCAGCAGCACTTTTACAACAATAACTTGGTAAAGAGGTTGTTGGATGGGAGTATTGCGCTTCTTCTGGACATCCTTGTCATTTGTTGGGTGGTGGAAAGCAAGTTAGACTTGGAAAAACTGATGGGGGACACAGAAAGGTTTTTCCCAATGGCTCAAAGAATTCCACTTTCCACAGTCTGGCAGCACCAATGCAAGCTCCAGTTTTGGGCCCCTCAAAAACGGAACACACTCTTGCAAAATCACTGACAATGGGCTTTGAGGTTGACAAGATGACGGAATTGATGAGGGATTTATGGATCTTCATGATTCAAATATTTTCAGGACCACATGATCTGCCTCATCAAATTGGGGGACCACTTCCCCCATCAAATCCACCCGGGTTGCAGTTATGCAATTCCTGTGGGGACAAGGGAAATTGGCTGTCAGGGTGCAATAACATGAAAAAGGACCTCAAGGCAGGATTGGTTTGACCGGTGGGAATTGGATTAATGTTCCCAACCGGCAAGAGGATCTCCACCAATTTGGGGAATCCAACTGTCATGGAGCAAGTGCACGCGCAAGGACAGGAACCGGTGGTAACTGATCAAGCTTTTCTGGGAATTTTCACTGGTCCTGGGGTATGGCAACCACTGCGCGTGGAAGCCAAAGTGAGGTTATTAGCAACAGAGGAGTTGGTGGCAGTGGAAAAGATGGATGTGGATGCCAAGGAACGGGTACCACCGGCAGCTCCTAAGCCAATTGGGCGCTTTATGGAAAAAGATGGAGGGATGGTGAATCTGGCGGGCAAGAAGAAGGCGGTGGAAATTTTGGGCAGGGTAATGGGGAATGAAACAACTATTCCCTTGACCTTGAAGGATTTTGTGGCGGTGTTGCCAGTAGTAGTAGATGAGATGGTTCAGGCACTGAAGGATTGCAGACGCAATAGGATCCCTCCAAAGGTGCAGAGGGTGAACTTGGCTTGGGATGTTGTGGAGCGCAACCTAGCGGGGATGAAATCCATTTCAACTCCGCTGGCTTACATTCCAATTAAGATTTCTGGAAGGAAGTATGGGCACTGGTGGATAGCAGTTCCATGGTGAACCTTCTTCTGTCTAGGCTGGTTGATGAAAAGGGATTGGTTTGGCGGAAATGCACAATGGGGCTTTGCATGCTTAACGGAGGGGCGGGTTGCATGGATGGGGTTATGGAGGAGGAAGAGGTTGAGGTTGCAAGGGTCCTTAAACCACTTTCTTTTCTGTTGGTTGATTTCAGGGAGACTATTTTAGGACAGCCATTCATGTTTGGGTTCCAAGTTCAAATGAAATTTTACCCAGGTACGGGGACAGCGCTTGACAGTGGAAGAGTTGAAACCACAATCTGCAATCAAAGGTGGGGAGAGTGGAGGTGTGATTTGGACGGAGGAGCAGGAGGATGCGGTGGAAGTGGGGAAGAGGCACAGGATGTGCAAGTACGGAAGGAAGCGGATTTGCAAATGAAACAATTCTTTGCGTGGGGCTCAACTTCATTCAACAAGATGGCTTGTTTGAATAGCAAATGGGACAACAACGTGGATCCTTCCTTCAACAAAAAGCCTGCCCACACACCTTTTTTCTGGCAGTGTAAAAAAATGCAGACTGCTGGGGACAGCAGCCAAGTTGGGGGGAAACAATGGATGAATAGGGGATATTATGGGATTTGGTGGGGTGGTGTCCTAGCCGGTTCACAGCCGGAATAACTAAACACCCCAGAATTTTTTTTTTCTTATTTTCTTCTCTCTGGATTGGCTTTTGGGATTATTTCTGGCTAGGGGTGGTTTCTTTTAGGTACAGGAACAGGGCAAAGCTGGTTCCACTGATGCAAGGACAAGCCCCGCATTCTGGAAGAAAACGCATGAACAATTTCCAATGGATGATTCAGGGAACTAGGAAAGCGCGTGGGGCAGAATGAATGTGGGCCAAAGAGAAAGGCGTGGGCTTGAAAATGGGTTGGTGCTTAAAAAAAAATCTTTGTAAGTTTTCTTTGGTTATCTTATAGATGGAAGGTGTTGATGGGTTTGGGAGGATGATTTTTCTCTTTCTCTCTCTCAAGGATGTGCGTGCGCAGCTGTTTTTCTTTGAACTCTCTCTGTTCTGTAGATGGGTATGGGGAACTGTGTGGCGTTTTGTCTGGGGTGGTCCAGGTACCTTTAGCGGATACTCTCAGTGGCGCGGATTTTTTTCACCCTCACCGGATAATCTCAGTGGCCCGGATCCTTCTAAATCTTGCGGATTTCTCTCAAAGCCTAGATCTTGCGTGGGGCTATTATTTCTCTCAAGGTTCTCACCAAGCCCAAAGGCTAATCAGGATGGCGCGGCAAAAGTCCTTTTCTTTGAAAATAGGCATGGGGATGGAAACAAGAAGGAATAGGAAGAAAAGGGGGAGGCAATCCACCTACGTCAGCCGGGTCCTCATCACTTCCTCCCTGTCCGCGCAAGCCCCCGCTGCTAGGGATTGGAAGGCCGCCAAAACCTTGTATGGCACATTGGCAGTGTGCGTGTAGGGGACCGCTAGAAAATGCTAGAGTAGCTTATTGGCGTTGTCCACCATTGCATTAAACCTTGCCAAGGGAAGTGCCGGAATAAGGGGAATCTCTGGGATCTTGGGAGTCGAAGTCGCGGGTTCCGGTGAAAATTTGATAACCACTGGAGTCGGCCTGCGCAGGGGTTCTGGCAATAAACTAGACACTGGTGATAGAGATGGCAGTGGAGGAGTTGGGGTTGGAGGAGCTGGTCTCAGAGGAGTGGGGGGACGTGGTGGCAACGGAGGAGGAGCAGGTCTTGGTGGTGGTGGGGGAGGCACCCCCAGAAAGTTAAAAATCCTTGGGTCTGTTGCTGGTACATTCATTCATACCTGTGCAGCCCACTCATGGGAAGTGTTCTGCAAGGCCGCAAAGTCTGGAAATTCCTGGCCCCTTGGAAGTCCAGCCCAATGGAAGGGTGAGCAAAATTCATGGATCTTGCGCAACAGAGGGTTTTGGGCAGTGCATTGCGGTTGGTTTCAAGGTGAGCCTGGTGGGGTCCACTTGTTGGTTGAAACCTCCTTGTCAATTGAAACCACAAAAGAGTTGTTCCAGGTCCTCTTGCGTTGGCAACCTTGATGACGGTTGCAGGGCATGCAATCCAATTGGGAGCAGCAGCTGTGTCTGGCTTGGCACAGAACACAGGCGTGCTGGCCCAAAAGGATAAAACATGAAAGGCCGTTGCAGGACATGTTTTGATGAAGGAAGGGTGGATGGGGGGGAGGATTTTTTTTCTTCAGAGTGATGAAGAGGTGCAGAGGGAAAGGGTGGGAAGCTAGGGAAGGAAGGGGTAGGTGAGATAGTGGTGGATATCTGGGGACAGAAATCAAGTTGGGGGGGGGATTTGGTGGTCTTTTATGGACACAAGTTGGAACAAGCTGTGCGCTGCGCGCTCAGCAGTGGCAGAAACTCAGAAATGGGTGGCTCAAAAGTTGTGGCGCGCTCAGAAATGGATGTGGCTTTGCCGCAGCAAGCTTCGCTGCAGGCTCAGCAGTAGTTGGATTTTTCTTTGCATCTGGAGACGCGGGGTGGTACGGATTGAATTGGAAAGATTTTGCATCTTGCAATGCGCAGATTGGATCACGCAGATATACCTCAGATATCTGGAATCTCCCATTGGGCTGATGCCAAAATGCAAAGGGGTCTCTGAGTTTGGCCCGGCAAAAGGGCTGCCTCATGAGAAGGAAAAACCAGGTGAACGTAATGGCAGATGGGCAATACGGATGGATATGGGGTATGGGATGTGGATTGTGGGAAGGAAGGACAATTGTTGGGGCTAGGGTTCTGTACTTAGGTTTTGTATTTCATTATTCTTGTTTTCTTGCGGTTGTACCTAGGTTAGGGTTGAGGGGGAGGTTACTCAAACCTCACCCTCAACCCAGGAGGAGGAAATTGGATAATTGTAGGTTTTTGGAAGGATCTTGACTCTAATTTCTCTATCTCTCAGTCAAAGGGTGTACAGTTGCACTCAGGGTTTACAGACGTAAGGGATCCATAACTTCCAAACTTGGGAACCATCAAAAGAGAAGTCCTCTTCTGAATTCCAAAAAACTTTGGTCTTTTTCCTGGCCATGAAAATATTCATTTGGATGGTAGCAATTCACAGGGGAGAGGACTTGGTATGCTTGGGGGATAAGATGATGATCTTTACATGTATGGACAAGATGGCATTTGTGGATTTTAAGAGTGGAAGCTCAAGTCAAAGTCAAGGGGTGGGGTGGTATGGGATGGGGGTAAATAGCTTGATGGGAGAAAGAGGTCCTATTTAAGTATTTTTTGATGGATTCTTCATGCCATGTGGTTGAGTAATTGGTGGGGGCAAACAATCTGTGGCATTTTTGAATATGCAATTGATCTAAAAGTGCTGAGTGGTGGTTTAGGGCTTAAGCAAGTCCAAAACCAAAAGTTGACCTTGAGGAATCCAATATCATTTCTGGGGGGGAAATTATTGTAACTGGGGCTTCAAGTATTCAAAATTATTAGAAAATCACTCTTTTGAAACATTTGATTATTAATTATAATTCAAATAACAATTTTGAGAGATTTTACAAATGAACAATACAGCAAAATTTATGAAAAAAGTATTGAAATTAAAATCAACATGACGCAGTAAAGCTAGAGCAACTCAGAGAAGCAATGACAACACTCATATTGACCATTTGAGCTTGGTAACTCATAGATTGGAGGGGTTTCTAGGCTGAAAGGCATTTTGGAACAGGAATTAATGATAATGTGGTTCATGTAGTCATGAGACATAGCCTTGGCTAGATCATGCCGGGTGGTTAATGTCAATTTTCCAGCATCTTGAGGGTTCTCAGATATACTGAGCATGATGGATTGAATATAAATCAGAAGGTGAGCCCATATGGGTTCCTTGGCTGAATTTCCCCCATCTGAGACAGAATGAATTTTTTGAATTAAACAGAGGAGTTCATGAAAATCACATAAAGAAGCAATTCTTTGTTCTCTTGAAGAAATGAATATCCCCCTGATGCAAGCAAACAGTTAGAAGACAAAAGGGAGGAAATTTTGGAGGCATTCTAGTTGAGTCAATTCAGAGCAACATGGTTCATTTGAAACTCTGAAACAGTGAGGGAAGAGAGGTCAACAGTGGTTGTTGGTGGGTCTTTCCACTTTGGCTTTTTTGTCTTGCTGGTGGTTGGCTCCTTTGGCTCTTTCTGGGAATGAGGCTGAAGTAAGGTGAAGCTGATCATGATATAAATAATTAAGCTGCGGAGCTCTTGAAGACAGTACCTTGGCTCAACGGGCATAGCCTCTTATTGATTGGTGTTTGCCTCATTGTTTAGAACCATGTGATGCTCTATTGATTTGTGCTGGAGTGAATTTGGCAATGTATTGATGCTTTGGAGCCACATGAAAATTTGTAGTTTTGCCTTGAAATTGGAGACAGGAGATGTGGGAGGATGAGGAGGCTGTGCACACAGTTCACCAACAGCTGTTTGCAATGAGAAAGCCACTGTCTTGGCCCATTTTTTGATGGCTTTTCCAGTGGGATGTTCCAAGGCATGAAGTAAGCGCACCATATTGGATTCTTGATGAGCAGTTTTCTGGTCTAGGGGGGGTGCACCAGTTGGACGAGTATGGCTGTTCTGCAGGCGGTTGAGCGCAGGAAAATTGATGATGTCTGGAGCCTACCCTGGCTCATGTGCACCTTAGCCTAGAGACTCTGTTGCTGTGAAATGAAGAAGTGGTCATTAGAAAAATTGCAAGTTGATGGGATATTTAAAAAAAACTAACCTTTCTCACGGATCTGCCAAACCCAGTTACCATACTCAAAATTGGCTGAATGGGAGTTGTACCAAATTTCTGGTGGTTCCATAGCAGTGGTGGCCTGGAGACAGAAATCCAAAAAGTGCTTCACTGCATCCCATCCCATTAGGAGTTTCTTTTGAGATTTCCAACTCTTGAAAGATTGAGTGATTTAATGAAGCTCCTTGCGTATTCTTTTGTGGTAAATGATGGTAAAATAACCTCTACTTGCTTGATCATCAAAATCATAAGTGCGCTCCTCATCTTGGGGAGCTTCAAAACCAGAAACAATGGGCTGGGGAGAGGTTGGATCTGGTTCAAACACTAATGCTTGATTGGATGGCTTGGGTTGATCTGGGGCCACCTGGGGTTGCTCAGAAGTGAATTGGTGTTCTGCCATGGTTGAAGTGGGTTGGGCAAAGAGGGAAGGTTCAGGATTTATTTGGATTCCTGGTTGAGGGAAGTTTGCAATGGCTTCATGATTTGAAGCTGCATCAGGGGAGGAGGGGGCTGGATTGTGATTGCCCATTATTTGTGGATTTGGGGTCATGTCCAAAGGGGGATGAGTCAAGCAAAGATTTCTTGGAGGTGGCTGTTATGGGGGCTTATGAGAAAATGAGAAACTGGTTTAAATTCTCAGCCTTTCCCTGGGGGGGAGACACCTTTTATAATTGTATTCTTAGGGGAAAAAAACCAATCAGACCTCCAAATCTGCAAATGTGAAGAATGATAGTGGGGGAGAAACTAGCCTTTTTGGCTTGGAGTTTAACCTATTGACAGTATCTTGGATTTACCTAGGGATCCTGAGGCAAGCACAGGTAGTGACCATCTCTTGAATAGTATCTACATTATGATAGAATTCTTCCTCAGTTACTTCATGGACTGATGATGCGGGGTTGGACTTGTCTGCAGGTGCTGAGAGTTGTTCATCTTTATGAGTTAATGGTGAGGAATCTGTTGATTATGCGAAGGCATTAGTCAATGGATGCCAAGGTTGGTAGGGATGGTTCTTTCAATTTGATTAGATAAAAAACAGTGGTTTAACAAACCTGAATGTGGGATTGATTGTGTAGGAGCAGTGGATGCTATTGTGAACCAATTAATAAATAGATGGGGAAAAGATGTGAATCTGGCTCAAGGGTCATTGGGGAATGGAGAAAAGGGGAAAAAAATGAGAGAAGGGTGGTATATTTATAGCCATTGACAAGAAGACTTGTTTCATTTTTCTTGCTGCAACCCACAATACAAAAAAAGCTGTGGACCATGTCTACATGATGCAACATGCAGATCCATGGTCATTTGAGTTTCATAATGGTGTGATGCATGTGACTTGCATTATCTGGTAATAGAACTGTGCATATTTAAGCCTTGTTGAATTGCTGCATTGGATAAAAAATAATCTAGCACATGTATGGTGAATCTGTTTGGAGGCATTAAGATGTGGCCAAAGTGCACTGAAAAATTTGGAATTCCTAATGGATGGTGACCATAAAAATTCTCTACAGATGGCATCCATTTGAATTCAATGTAAGCAAATTGAGCTTAAAAAATTGAAATTCCATCATGGTTTCCAACCATTGCAGTTCTTTATGGATCGTTGCAATTGCTTCTCATGATGGAATTTGATCCTTAGAATGCCTCATGGATGGTGAGCAAGGTTATTCTTGATGGTTGCCAACCATTGCAGTTCTTCATGGATGGTTACAATTGCTTCTCATGATGGACTGTGACCGTTGGAATGTCTAATGGACGGTGAGAAACATTCTTCTTAATGGTTGTCAACCATTGCAGTTCTTTATGGATGGTTACAAATGCTTCTCATGATGAACTTTGACCATTAGGATGGTGAAAAAGGTTATTCTTAATTTTCTCCAACAATTGCAGTTCTTTATGGATGGTTACAATTGCTTCTCATGATGAACTGTGACCATTAGAATGCCTCATGGATGGTGAGAAATTTTCTTCTCAAGTTTTTCCAACCATTTCAGTTCTTTATCAATGGTTAAAATTTCTTCTCATGATGGACTGTGACCATTAGAATTCATCATGGATGGTGAGCAAGGTCCTTCTTAATGGTCTCCAACCATTTCAGTTCTTGATGGATGGTGAAACTTGATTCTCATGAGCAATTGTGACCATTAGAATGCCTCTGGACAGTGAGGAAGGTTCTTCTTAATGGTTTCCGACCATTGCAGTTCTTTATGGATGGTTAAAATTTCTTCTCATGATGGACTGCGACCATTAGAATGCCTCATGGATGGTTAGAAAGGTTATTTTTAATGGTTTCTGACCACTGCAGTTCTTTATGTATGGTTACAATTGCTTCTCATGATGGACTGTGACCATTACAATGCCTCATGGAAGGTGAGAAATTTTTTTCTTAATGGTTGTGACCATTGCAGTTTTTTATGGATGGTGACACTTGATTCTCATGAGCAACAGTGACCATTAGAATGCCTCATGGATGGTGACCAATGTTATTCTTAATGGTCACCAACCATTGCAGTTTTTTATGGATGGCAACAATTGATTCTCATGACCAACTGTGACCATTATCATGCCTCATGGATGGTGACCAATGTTCTTTTTAATGGTCCCCAACCTTTTATTATCCTTCCAGTGTCACGTCAAGGACAAAAGTGTCACAAAAATGTCACACAGTGTAACATTTTACCTACACATATGGGAGTATTTGTTACAGGCAGTGGCAAGACAAGCATTATTTGAATCATGAGCAAAATTACTCATGGCCTAATGGAAAAATTTCACTTCTCAAGAATTTTGATGCAAGAGTAATGTACAGGATAGTGAGAAAGGAAGACAAAAAACATATGAGTGAGATTGGGAAAAAGGAGATGAGAAGCTAAGGAAGAAGGGATTTAGTTGTCATCCTGCAGGGATTGGAACACTTCCCTCCAATCCCTGGTTGTGAGAATAGTTGACCTGAATATGAGATAAGCACAATTTCCTGAATCAGCAGACTTTAAGGTTGGTTGGGATATTTTCAGGAACAAAAGACTAGTTTTTGCTGTGCAATTTCACTGTCTCTAGTGCGTTTGAGCTTGATTTAGTATCTCTGCACCACTTGAATTGAATTTGCGCCAGTTTCAAACCATTGGAAGTGGTTGCATAACATTTTAATTGGTTGGGTAAGATTTTCTCTTTGTGAAGTTTTGTTTCTATGTTTGATGTGCATTTTTAATTTCTGAAGTACACTTACATTCTTTGGGATCTTTTTGAATGTATATTGTTCATCTAAACATTTTGAAGTTCAATGTTACTGTTTACTAGTTCATTCACAATATTTTTAGGGCACTGGCACTGTTTGAAATCTTTCCCCTCTTTTCAATTCATTTTCCAGAAAAATTTCTCAATTGTGACTGGCAATTACCAATTATCCCGTGGTATTTACAAGTTATCTATAAAGGGATATTTGTTAAACCATGAAGTGTAAGGTTGGTGGGTATATTTTCATGAAGAAAAGACTTACTCCACAAGTTTGTCCTTGTGTTTCTGAATATGAAGGAGAGATGGAAAATTAAGCAAGGTGCATATGATGAGTGTAGTATGAGGACATTACTTTTTGAATATTCTCTTAAATGGTATTAGGTGCAATGAGGTAATAAACCAGAACTGGCCTTATTTGACCCATTCAATGCAGCCAATTGACTGCTGGTGCCTGGGTTGTGGGGTTCCAGCGGGTTTCCTATGTAGATCAAATGAATGTAGACTAAGTAAATGGCAAAATACTAGAAAGTATTGGGTGCTTACCATGATGAATAAGACATTGGATGATGTGATATTGATTCCAACAACAGCCGCCTGAATGGAGGAAGGAAGCACATCAGTGATGCTACTTTCTGAAAACTCCTCAAGAATTGATTCTTGCTGTTTTGCCATCAGCTCTCCATCCAGAAGAAAGAAGGAGATTTTTTATTCATCGAGTGTCATTCCAATCCTGCACATGGGGGGAGAAAATGGACTTTTAAGTGGGGTTTGATTGGAAACAGGAGAAAAATATTTCCAGCTTAAAGATCAAGAAAGCGTGTCCAACACAAGAAGACCACAACTTTCATTCTCCAGCTACCACCACTGATCCTGGCTGAATCATCCCTACAAGCTGTTTTATTTTGGAGCTCTCAAGGCAGGTGTCAATATCAATGTGGTGGAAAATTGTTTCAACTCCCATGCTGTGATCCTTGGGACCCAATTCTTTGGTAAAGATGAATTTTCCATTTTTTTCCATGATGACATTGGGGTCTGCCAAAAACCAATGATTACATGCTCCTATGAGCTGGCCCAGATCTTTGAGGAGCAACAACCCCATTGGCTTGGATCCATCAGCAGGCAGCTCATTCCTGATCTTGGAAATGAATTGGTCCTGGAGTTGGCAGTAGAAGTATTTGGCTGCAGGTGAGAGAAGTTTCTTGATGTATTTATGAGTAATGCTGGGGAGATTCCACATCTCATTGAACTTGGTCCTTTGAAGAGTGGTGTGTTGGAGGATCATTTGTATTGGGGCAAAGTCCCCTGATTTGAGGTGGGACAAAAGGGTAGTTTCCCAGTCACTGGACTTATTTTCTAGACTGATACCCAGGAAGCTAAGGAGAGAGAGGAGATCTTCAAGGCTGTTTTGCACTGGCATTGCTGTGAGACAAACTCTACAATTGGTGGCAACCTGGGTGACCACTTGGGAAAGATTTGCATCTGTATTTTGGATAGTGCTGTCATGCAAGTTAATTGCAGTCAGTTTGGTCCAAAAAAAATATGCTTGTGTAGGAAAAATGGAAAAATGAAGTTTGGACTTACTGTTCCTCATCCAAAAAAATCCTGAACCATTTTCTGGAGAAGATAATGGAGCGTGGGGTGTTGCAGTTTGCTTGCATTTTGTTTAATTCCAATGACACCAGGTGATATGATGTGAGAATCATGTCTGCATTTTCCAGTTGAGGATTCATGGTCTGATGCCGCCATTTTCCATGGTAGGTGAGGAAATTGATAGCCTTTGACTGGGTATTCTTCATAATCTCTCTTTTCCAATTCTTCAGGAGGCGTGGGTGGGGGGTTATCACCAGTGTGGCTGGATGTGGAGGCTTTTCAGGTGGGGGATCCAGAGGAAGGCCATAGCTCTTGTCTTGCAGCAAGGTGGTTGCAATAAGTGAAATTTATTTTATTGTTTTACCAAGACCCATGTCAATCAACCAGGATAGATCCAAGTGGAGATTCTGAAATTTCCTCAACCCTTGAAAGAGCTATTCTCTCACCAGTGATCTTGTTTTCCCATGGTGAACTGCTATCAATTGAGGTCCTCTTCCACAAAGCCAAGGCGGATGCAGAACTTGGTGATTGCCTATCAAGGAGGAAAGCAATTCATTGAGCCTGATGTGGTATCAATTGGGTTCTGATTAAATCAGCAGGAGGAGAAAAAGGCTCCAGATCACACCCACTGGGAACCTTGAGCAGAGCGCGGTTGTAATGTATGGGAGGTCTAAAATTTCTGTGGCAAGGTGGGAAAGGGAAAGGAGTTCTGTTTTGCAGGATTGTATTGTGGAGGGTGTTCAAGGGTAATGAATGAGGAAAAAATGTAGGTGGGGATGGCCATGAGATCACCTTTGCTGCAAAATATCAATAATCCCCAATTGAATGTGACAACAGCCAGGGAGGAAACATGCAGAACTGCCTCAAAAAGGATCTGTGAAGCTGTCTGGTTGGGAAACTCCAAAGGGCATTTCCCAGCAGGACAAAAATGAAGTTTGATCAGGAATATAAGGGAGAAGAAGATGTGACAGGGGAAGTGGTAAGGATCCAACAGGTTGATCTAGCGTTGGGATTCTGACAACAAGTTTTCCATCTTGGCAGAGAAGGGAGACCTGATGAGTTGATGGGTTGGAAATGAGATAGAGAAAAACAGTTTCAGGAATTGAGGTGAGGGTGGTTTTGAGGAGGCCAAGAAATTAAGCAGTGAAGGAAGCCATGGATAAGGCTTGATGAAGTAATTTGATGTGTAAGGGATTTAATAGACAGATGGATGGAATATGTGGGAGATTATGAGAAGAGAAATGATTGTGAGGGGGAAGAAAAGCATGTGAAGGAAATTAATTACATCTTTGAGCTGACCAGGACGTGGCTCTGTGGTAGGAATTCATGTCAACACATTCTTTGTTTGGTATGGAACTCTGTGGCCAGATTTTCAGGTTAGCAGAGGAGGAGTATGCAATTATGATATCTTTGAGATGTGAATTATGTGGGAGCTTTGCCTCAGTCTTCCTAGGGCATTCAAATAGGGGATGGATTTTTTATATTCCATGGGGAATAGTCTCATGCGGATGATATACACCATTGTTGATAAAACTATATACATTTCTGGAAGTGTGTGGCATATGACATCATTAAAGTCAGGGTTATAAATGTGGAAGTTTGCATAATAATTGGAGGGTTGAAGTCTCACTTGTATCAATTGTGGTAAATGGTCTGCAACAGATTGATTTGAGAGGGCCTTAAATCAAATTTTGTGCTGGGTGGCAAGCGTACAGCTCCATTTTTGACAGATCTAAATAGAATCAACAGAAAGGATGCTGGGCAAGGAACAGAAAATGGAGGTGTATCCTAGGAGGCCAGCGTAAAACTGCTTAAGAGATCATGGTTCATAGGAAATAATGAGGTTGTGCAATTAGGTGGCAAAGGTCCAGCTTGGCTTTTGGGTGATCCACAAGGGTGTGGGAATTAATTAATCTTTGGATCAAAACTGGCTTGATATGCCCACACCCTGGTGAAAAAACCCAAAATTGAGTTGTACGCTGGGCGGCAAGCGTACAACTCCTGAAAGGATCATGGTGCATGGGACATAATGAGGTTTTGTAATTGGGTGACCAAGGTCCAGCTTGGCTTTTGGGTGCTTCAAAAGGGTGTGGGCATGAATAAGCTGTGTATAAAAGCTGGCTTGATATTCCCACACCCTCATGAAGGAACCCAAAATGGAGTTGTACGCTGGGCGACCAGCATACAACTCCTGAAAGGATCATAGTGCATGGGACATTTGTGCAATCCGGTGGCCAAGGTCCAGCTTTCCGTTTGAGTGCTGCCCAAGGGGGTGGTCATAAAATAAGCTGTGTATCAAATCTGGTTTGATATGCCCACACCCTCATGAAGGAACCCAAAATGTAGTTGTATGCTGGGCTGCCAGCATACAACTCCTCACAGGATCATGGTTTTTAGGACATCATAAGGTTGTGCAATCCGGTGGCCAAGGTACAGCTTGGCTTTTTGGTTCTAAATGCACAAGGGTGTGGGCATAAAATAAGCTGTGGATCAAAACTTGTTTGATATGCCCCCACCCTCATGAAGGAACCCAACATGGAGTTGTACGCTGGGCTGCCAGCGTACAACTCCTCAAAGGATTATGGGGCATAGGACATAATGAGGTTGTGCGATCCAGTGGCCAAGGTCCAGCTTGGCTTTTTGGTGCTCCATGAGGGTGTGTGCGTTAAATAAGCTGTGGATCATAACTGGGTTGATATGCCCCCACCCTTGTGAAGGAACCCAAAATGGAGTTGTAGGCTGGGCTGCCAACATACAACTCCTGAAAGGATCATTCTTAATAGGAAGTAATGAGGTTGTGAAACCCTGTGGCCAAGGTCCAGCTCCACTTGGCTCACAGTTTTTTGCTTGCCCCCAAGAGTAGAGCTCCAAATGGGCCCACCCAGTTTTGACTGTAAGGAATGCGCATTTCCTGGCTGAGCAGCCAGGAAATGCAAAGTGAGCTTGCCCGAAAGGGCTCAACTGCATTTTATTTTGGCTTTTGAAAGGTTTTGGGAATAACTCAAGGGACAATTGTTTTGAAGCTTCTCTTTGGCGCACATCCTGGGGGGTGGCATGTATATTATGCATGTTCTGTTCTCGAGCTGCTTGCACAGAATTTCCATTGAAACCGTAGGGTGCGAGCATTTTTGTAACACACACTTATCAAGCTTGCCCATTGTTGGAAACCATTGGGGCAAGCTAATGGTTGAAAAGCATTGGGGAGAGCTAACTATTGGCAACCATTGGGGCAAGCTGATGATTGGTGAGCATTGGGGAAAGCTAATGATTGGCAAGAATCAGGGAAAGCTAATGGTTTTCATTCATTGGGGCAAGCTAATGGTTGGCAAACATAGGCATGGGCTAATGGAGATTGAACATCAGGCCAAGCTCAGCCTTAGCTGATGAACAGCAACCATGAGGCTAATTTAATGGAAAACAAGCATTGATAGTGAGTCATTCCTCAATGCATAAATGAATACAAGGTAGTGTATAAGATCTGGGTGGATAGTGACCCAAATTGATGAATAAATCCCTCCATCCCTCCCTCCACCTCTCCATCCCTCCATCATTTGATCAATCCACCCACCCATCCATCCATCCATCCATTCATCCATCCATCCATCCATCCATCGATCCATCCATCCATCCATCCATCCATCCATCCATCCATCCATTCATTCATTCATTCATCCATCCATCCATCCATCCATCCATCCATCCATCCATCCATCCATCCATCCATCCATCCATCCATCCATCCATCCATCCATCAATCAATCCATTTGTACCATCTGGAAGAATGTGATAATTTGAGATAAATTCAAACCAACAAACTGAGGGAACAGAGTCAGAAAGACGGTTGAAAAAAAAGAAGCACAACTGAACAATGAAAGAACAACAGGATTGAAAAGGATGAGAAATGACAAAAAGAACAGGTTCAGGAGCTTTTTGAGACAGCAGGAGTTACCTTTTTAGGGTGGATATGGTATAGCTAAGGGAGTTGAGGTTGAGAAACTTGAGGTCAAGAAGCTGAAAGGTGAGTCAGGAAGGGGTTACAATCATGATGAAAGAGAAACTCACACCAGTCAAAAGTTGATAATTGAAGGGTCAATAGTTGTAGCTTGAGAAGCTTGAAGTATACAGAGAAAATGAGAAGGAGGAAGCGGAGACAAAAAGAGACAATGAGAAGGATGAAATGGAGAAAAAAATGAAAAAATGAAAAAGGAAAAAGGAAACAGAAACAACCAAAAAAGAAGAAAAAGAAAGGAGCCCTGAGTTCCACTTTGAAGGCCCCCCCTTTGAGAGTCAATTCCTGGGGGTCCAGGGGGGTCTCTCTGGGGGAACAAGGATTACCTAATCTGACCTTACCCGCAACACAGGTTGTGGGTTTGAAGACCATGGACGGATGAATGACACTTCAGTGAAAATTCAACACTCCCTATGACTGGAGTGAGTTTTGATCATGAAGAGTTGCTTAATTCAAACTGAGGGTCAGGGTTCCGCAGGAAGGAGGAGATGGTGGTTTTGCCCCACAAATTTGGTCAACAGATTGGCCAGCATGCGGTTGGTGGTTTTAAGTTTGATTTTCAGGTTTCCAAGTCCCAGTTCCTCCCACAGGCCTTTGGTTTTGAGGTCCATGTGCCTTGTCTTGGCGTTGGACCCAAATTGCTTCAATAGTTCCTCAAGTCCCTTTTTGTTGATGGAGTGAGTGGTGAAAGGGATTGAGATGTTTAACACCTCTCTCAGGAGATTCTTGAGCCACCTTCCCTCCAGGAATGAGTCCAAGAGGGGATTTAGTTTGGCTTCCATAAAGGAGTAAGTGATGTTTTGTTGCTTGAAACTTTCCCAAGAGGTGATTGAACCAAATGAGAAGCCCAGGTATCCTGATTGGGACTTCCTGGAGGGGGGATTATCACCCCAGGAGGAGTCACTATAGAATACTAGGGGTTTTGCAGAGGAGTTGTGTTTCAGGGCGAGCCTCACATCCCTGGTAGCCTCCAGGTATTGTAAGGTCCATTTTAAATCGTTCTAGTGAGTCAAGCTGGGTTTGTTCTGGAATCTGGAAAGGCTTGAGACCAAGCAACTAAGGTCCAGAAGGGTCCGAGATGCAATGAAGTTCAGGATCCCCACCCCAGAGAGGAATTTGATTTTGAGGTGTTTGAAGTCTTCAAAATCCTTGTCCAAAGCTTTGTTGAGTTGAAGATGAGGGGTTAGAGGAGTTTGGACTTCACTGGGGTCTGTCAGGCCCAGCACTTCCAAACCATGGGCTATGTGCTTTGGTTGGCTTAGCTGGATGGAGTTGTTGGTCTGTTCAAATTTCATTCACAGCATGGTGTCGGGCCCATGGCACTGGAAATTCTTGACTTTCTTGTTGGATTTTGTTTTGAAGTCGTTTCCATTTCCCACAAGTATGAGATTGTTGACGTGGAAGAATATGAAGGAATTCTTGTCCTTTGATTTGTAAAGGCAGGGGTTGCTCTTGGATTCCTCAAAGCACCCCAATTTGATCCAGCTTGTGTGAGCGTGGTACCAGTTCTTAGGTCCTTTTTTCAACCCTTAGAGGCTCTTCTTGAGTCTGCAATATTTGCACTGGAAAGTGGATCCATGAGGCCTTTTGATTATTACCTCCTTGTCAATCAGGGTGTGGAGAAAGGCAGCTTTGAAATTGAATTTCTTGATCTCAAGATTGTCCTTCAGGGAAAGCTGGAGGATGGCCTTGAGAGAAGAAATGTTGCCTGTGGGGGAAAAGGTCTCTTCTGTTGGATTCACCTGAGGATACGTCAGATGGGAATTCAGACAGAAGTATTGATTACTATGGATAAGAAGAGGATGACAAAAGTAGGAAAGATGATACTGAAGAGATGTTTAGGAAAGATCTAGAGAAAATTTAATTACCTGAGGATACGTGATATGGGAAGTCATACAGAAGAATGAAGTAAGAGAACCTCCATTCTGGCTTGATCATCTGTCCTCCGGTAGTGTACAGGTGGTTGAGATTTTTTGACATTCAGGTGTGCGCGCCTATGATTTGAGGAAGAGAGGTGATTTGGCGTGCACACATGACATTTAAAAGAAGGAAATGGATGAGAGACAAAGAAAGACAAAAGGATGGTGCATGACCAGATCAAAAAAGCAATACAGGAGAAGATGGAAGAAATAAAGAAAAGGGATGGTCCAGTATTCCAACATCTTCAAAGTCAAGTCCATGGATCTGATTGTAGCCCTTCATGCACACTCTGGCCTGCAATATGAGGACATTGTTGTGACAATTGTCTTTGATTTTGAAGACCCAAACAGTCTCTAGTGGATTGATAGGTTTGGGCCTATCTTACTCTTCCCATAACTCAAGATTCTTGCATTTGTTAAACTCTTTCTCAATCGCTTCTTTCCATTTGTTTGTCTCATCACAGGTAATGGCCTTTAGGTACGTCTTGGGTTTTAAGTAGTGGTGAAATTCATAGATTTTCAGAGTCTTGAGGTTTGCGCAATTCCGCAGGGTTTTTGGAGGAGTGGGTTGAGGTTTAGTTTTTAACACCAGGCCAGTTTGCGGTGTGTGAATTTCCCTGGATGAATTTTTCAAGCTGTCAGAGTCCCCATACTCTGGGGGATTCAAGTTGGATGAGTCTGAAAGGAGGTCCAGCATCTCTCTGTATTTGGTGAAGTTCCTGTCAAGAGGAGGCGCTGGGACGGAGGATTCTGTTTCCAATGTTGGTGGATGGTTGCTAGGATCCCTGAATTCAAAGTTGTTGATTAAGAAATCTGAATACTCTCCGTTTTGTCAGAGGTGATCTAGTGAGGATTCATTCAATTGGACATGCTTGCTTGAGATGATGGAGCCATTGGGACAGAGGATTCTGTAGGAGCCAAATTCTGGATTTTATCCAATCATCTTTCCTTCTAGACCCTTCTGATGGAATTTTCTTCCTCTGGATCTGAGTTGCTTGAGGTAGATGACTGAGATTCCCAATGGTTTGAAATACAAAAGGGGAAGGGACCTGCCATGCATGATTTCCCAAGGCAAATGGTTACTGCCATTTTGGAAAATCTGATTTAGAGCAAGGGAGCAAGCTTTGAGTATCTCCAACCAGTACCACCTGGGTAGGTTGGAGGAAATGAGAGACATATGCACACTTTCTATAATGTTCCTGTTGGCTCATTTGGCCCAGCCATTGTTCTTGGGATGGTAGGGTTTGGAGATGAGTTGTTTGCACAATATTCCTTTTAGGAAAGAGGCAAATTTGGTTTTGGTGAATTTGGATCCTCCATTGGAGCAGACTTTGCGGGGGTAGTAACCCAGTTTTGATTTCTATGAGTGTGTTTGGGGATTTTTCCTTGCTGAAGAGAGGAATTCCCCTTAGGTAGCCCAAAAAGTTTTCTACAATCTTTAGGATGAACTTCATGCGCCTACGTGACTTGGATTTGATTTTTCCAATGAGGTTGAGATGTGTTTGTTCAAAGGGTTTTGTAGCAAGAGTGGCCTGAGTTTTGAAAGGGGTATTTTTTATCTTACTGAGTGCACAGTCCTTGCAGAAGAAGTGTTCTTTGTCAAGCTTGAGGCCTGGTATTTCTTTAAGTCTCCCAGTGGAGGCATGTCCCAGAGCAAGGTGGAGATTCCGGGAAGATTCATTGAGGTTTGTGGGGGTGGACAGGTAAAAGTTTTCTGTCCAATATTCTTGGAATTATTGAAAAAAAAACAGTCTTTTAAGATTTGAACTTTCATGAAAAACTGGTTGTTTCAGAGTAATTGGAACTGGAATTTGGATGATTTCAGGGAGAAGCCCTTGGAAATCAAGTTTCCAGGGCTTATCAGATTGACCACAATATTGGGAAAAAAGAGGCAGCTGCTGAGAAAAATGGTCTGGTTCGTCCAGGTCAGTTTGACTGTTCCAGTTCATTTGATGGTAAGGTGAGCAATGTCTTTTCCAGTTGAGATGTGTTTTCCTTTGTCAGATTTGGACAGATTGGTGAAGAACCATTTGTTGTTGAAGAAGTTTGCTGATTCCCCACTGTCCATAAGTATGTTCTGGCTTGAGACTGTTTTGGATTTGATCCAGTTTTTGACAAAGCGTGGTAGTGAGCTGATTTGAATTTTGACTTTTGCTTCTGTTTCCACTCGGCTTGGTTTTCCCTTCACCGTTCTGGGGCTTTATCTGGGTGAAGATGGAAACATTTGTTTTCCAAGTGGTTCTTGTCCTGTTGAGGGTGGTTAAGCCTTCTACGCAGCGGCTGGCAGACTGGGATTTGAATTTATTCTTGCTCAAAAAAGGGCAGTCTCAGCAATTTAGATGGTTTTGTTGGCAGATTCAGCACTTAATTTGTTGTTGTATTGAATGAGGTGATTGCAGACAAAGTCAAATCCTACAGTCTTGTTGGAGTGCATTAGTTGGCGTTTGAGATTGTGAAGTGCAACAGGAAATTTGAAGAGGATCAGATAGGCCAAGATGTCTTGAGGGAGATCAATGCCAATTTCAATCATTTTCTTGATTGAGGTTCTGATCTTTGTGACAAAGTGGGTGATGTTGTCTTCTTTGAAGGAAAAAATGGAGAAAGTTGTTGAAGATCCTGGCACGGTCGGAGGCTTCCAAAAAGGAATAATGTTACTTGATGGCCTGCCAGATGGCTTTGGCAGAGTTGATGTTGGTGGCCCCGATGATGTTGTTGTGTTTCAATGATTCAACATTTAATATGAGAAGGAGCTTGATTTTGTTGTTGTCTAGTTGGGATAACTTGTTGGAGCCAGATTCCAGGATTGAAAGCACGCCTCTGAGCCTGAGAAGTTCATTCATCTTGTCGTGCCAGATGCCATAGTTGTCCTCTGAGAGTAGAGGGATGGTTTACAGGGCTGTTTGAGCATTGCTTGTTGGAATCTGTCGCCTGAGAAGTTTCTAAAGGATTTTTTTTCCATTGTGAATCCCCCTGTTGGTCGCGTAGAAGAGATTTTGGCTTTTAACCATGAAGAATCTGATGATTTGAGATAAATTATAACCAAAAAACTGAGGGAACAGATTCAGAAAGATTGTTGAAAAAAAAAGAAGAACAACTGAAAAATGAAAGAACAACAGGATTGAAAAGGATGAGAAGTGACCAACGGAACAGGTTTGGGAGCTTTTTGAGATGGCAGGCATTGATTATCTTCATTTGGTGGACAGGGTATACCTGAGGGAGTTGAGGTCAAGAAACGTGAGGTCAAGAAGCTGAAGAATGAGTCAGGAAGCGGTTACAATGTTGATGAATGAGTAACTCTCACCAGTCACAAGTTGGTCATTGAAGGGGTGATAGTCAAAGCTCAAGAAGCTTGAAGTTGACAAAGACAATGAGAAGGAGGAAAATGAGACAAAGAGAGAAAATGACAAGGAGGAAACGGAGAGAAGAATTAGGAAAAAACAAAACAAAGAGGAAACAGAAACAAGCAAAACAGAAGAAAAAAAAAGGAGCCCTGAGTTCCACTTTGAAGGCCCCCCCCCCTTTGAGAGTCAAGGCCTAAGGGGTGAAGGGGGGTTCTGGGGGCATGAGGATTACATAATCTGAGCTTACCCGCAACACAGGTTGGGGGGTTGAAGACCGTGGACCGTGTAAGACTCAAAACGGTGCTAGGCCGTGGCATTTCTGTGGAGGGGAAAGGTTCTGTTTAGGCCGCCCTCCTGAGTGTTACAAAAATATTCAAATGTAACCAAGATCAAGTTCCAGAACCTGGTAAATGAGGAATCAAGTAGCAAAGGATAAAGATGATAGTAGTTTGGTAGCAATGGAAAAGCACTATCTGAGCCAAGATTATGTGGGAAAAACATGGACAAAAGAAGCTAAATTTTGTTTAAAGTTGAGAGAACAAAGCTGTTTTATGTAAAAAACGCCCAAAAGCTAATATCTCTGGTCATCAACAGAGGATTGGGGATGATCAACTCAAACCCAAACAACCTCCAGGATCTAAATGAACCTGCCCAACTCTCCGCAATCAAGCAGTTGAAGGGTACCAGATAATGGAGTGTGGCTGTACAAGACAAAGCACTATTTTTAAGAAGCTCTAAAAGCAAAAAAGTAACTGATTTGAAGCAAGGATATCCTCAAAACTTCTCAAGGAACTCAAGAGTAGGCTGGCGGAATGCAACTCCAAAAAAAATAAGGGAGGTATAACACTCCCGGTCTTCAGCTTAATAAGACCTCTTCAATTAATTGTGATTGGCTCCAGAAAGATGATCAGGGAGGGATCAAGACCAGTATGTTCAGAGAGAGGGATCAGGGAGTGGTATAACACACTCAAGAATTCCAACAGCCTGAATTCTCTTCAACCAGCAAGGCTATTGGTTGGTGATAAGGATCAGGCCGCATGAGGGCAAAGACTAAGGATCAATGGATCAGGGGGTAATCATAGATATACCCAGGATGAGGATGAGGATCTGATTTCATTGATAAAGGGGGGGAAATATGCACACACTCCTGTGGATGATTAGAAAAAGTTAGGGGAGAGGACCTCCTTTTATGTGCCAGGGGTCCCTGTTGACTATGTACAAGTGATAACACATATGGAGCGGAAAAAAAACAATTTTTTTTTTTTGATGATCATGAGAAAAATAAAAGAACTGATGAGAAAAAAAAGAAAAAAACAACAACCTAGAAAAAATTGAAATAATGAAAACCCATGGATGAGTGGGAATGGAAAGACGCCAGCCCGTTCCAGTGACGGTCATGGGCGGGAGAGTTGCAGGTGAGGAGCCACGGGGACAGGCTGATGGGCCCAAGCAACCGCTGGCCCGCCAATGATTGATCAAGAGCGGAGACCTTGGACGGAAAAGGGAGGGAACTTGTGCTTGGGCGCGAGCGGTGATTATGAGTGAGGCAGGCAATGAGAAGGCAGGTGATGAGAAAGGAGGGGCCAAGATTGATCAGGCGCTTGCTACAACTCCAACGGCTGCAAGAAACAGCTTGAAGTCTGTTGGATGAGGAGATTGACGGGTGGATAACAGGTGGTGGTTCTGTTGGTGTTGGAGACCAACAGCAAAGACGGACGGATTGATTGGATGATGACAGGTGGTTGGATGACCGGTGAGGAGAGGGAGGTGCAATAGTGACCAACCGTCCAACCAATTATGCAAGACTGGTTGGTAGTCCTGAGAAGAGATGAATGTTTTCTTTTGGAATGAGTGACATGAGATTGAGCTGGTGAGCAATTTCAATGGAGCCCTAGACCATGGATCCTTGGGTTTAGAATAGCAATGGGTACCCAAAGGACCTCTGAGGAGGGATTGATTGCAGGTTGATGATTGATCAGCCGAGTGTTTGGGTGGCACAATGGTATTTTTATTGACTGAGGGGCCAGATGGAGATGAGCTATCAAGAGCGGTAATCTCATTCCAGGGATAGAGATGGACCAAGGAGTTTTGAGGAGCCAGGACCAGTTGGAGGGAATATGATTGATGAAGATAGGATGGCTGGGATGGTAGAGAAGAAGAGGCAGTGAGCAAGATGATGGATGGATCAGCCCGTTGGCCAACTGTTGAGGGAGAGGAGATGAGGAGGGTTGTCATTTGGGGGTGCCAGTTCCATATAGAAGCCCGCAAGCCAAGCCGGTCTTCATCTGCGCGTTTGCAAAAAAAGGGTGGATAGAAGCGCAAAGCAAGAGCCAATTGAACATAGGACCAGGCGCTAGGCACCCAAGAGATTATCTTAGACGACTAGGATAGTGGAAGCTAGAAGTTTGAGAACTGGATATTGAAATCATTCCGGAATTTTTTTTTTTTTTTTTTTTTTTAAGGATCTAAATGGAGGCTATAGAAAAGTTCATCAAAATTTTACTTTTTATTTACTGGTCCAGAGGTGTCCCAGATTGGGCACCACAACCGATCAATGAAACTTCAGTGAAACTTCAACACCATCACAAAAAGACTTCTCCACTATGTCTACATCACCTGTGCACAACAAACGCCCATCCTCAATTCCATCTTCCCAGCCCACTGATCCCACTGGAGATCAACCAACTGCTGATCCAGTACACATCAAACCCCCACCCTCAATTCTGTCTGCCCAGCCCACTTAGCCCACTGGAGATCAATCAACTGCTGATTTCCCAGCAATCATCACCCCAGACCATTATTCCTCTTTCTGCTTTTCGATGCTTTCCTCACTTACTGACCAGACCTCTCTTAGCCTCTCTTCCACCACCCCCATCATGGGTTGAAGTTGTAGGAACAGAGTCATCATCATTCCGCCATGCTGCACCCCCACCTTCACCCCCAGCCCAGACTGCTTGCTTGATGAGAACAAAGGAATCTTGGTTTTCTCAATGCCTAACTTCCTTGCTAATGGAAAGCCTAAAATGGGAAGGCTCCGTAAAATGGCCAACAACAAATCACTTCCACAATCAGTGTGAGACATGGCGGACAAGGCCTGTAAGGGTATTCGAGATGCGATGGCCTGTGAGTTTAAACACTTAAATGCTACTCTAATCCCTAGCTGATCCTCATTGTTTTTTTCACCAGTGGTTGAGAATGGTGACAAACTCCCTCCTGAGTAGGAGGTTCAGATTGGGTCTGGGAAACTTCTCACCAAAAGACAAGATGCAACTGCCTCTGCCAAACACAAGAAGAAGAGGAATAAATTTGCGCCCTTGATGGATAGTAATGAGGAGGAAAGTACCCCAGGCCCTGCTACTCACCCCATGCCAGCTGCTCCAAATGAAGTCCCCTCCAAATAATCCCAACATACACTCTTTACCCATGAAGTCCCAGCAGGGCAGGCCTCCATCACCACTCCCCTTGACCACAATGCTACACCAGTGGTAAAAGCCTCCCAACCCACCAAGGGGGCTACTCCTGCGGCTGCCATTGATCCTACAAATGACCCTGCTAAGTCAGTTCCGTCACCTCAATCCAAATTCCTTCCCTGATTGCCAATCACTGTAGCTCCCTACATAGATTTGCATAAATTTTTCAAAAAATACCAGGTTGAACTCCAGGAAGCCATTCAACCCTTTGCAAATCAAATTTTTGACTCAAAGTGCTAAAAGAGCACTTTTTAAGCAGCAGTGCACTTCTTTGGATTATGTGCAAAAGACCACCAAGAATGGGGGTCTTACCGTCAATTTCTGTCTCACACAATTTATTTCGACACCATCAGTGCTGGTATTAAGGAATGGATCAGTCAATTGGCTACAAGTGGCAAGCTTGATTCCACTGGGATCTTTTGCCCTCACAGTAGCCAACCTCTCCTCATTCCTACAGATTCAAATCCCTTCCCATCTTGCACATCTGAGCCATATTACATGCCAGATTTATTTGCTGTTCCTCTTTTAACTTGGTAACCAACCCCACCATCCACAACCCTAGGTTCTCTGATGCACAATTTCTGGATCCACCTTACTCACCCTCCAGAGTTTTTCCAGGTTAGATGGGCACAACTATGGTACCAATCCATTCTCCTGGTGTTGAGAGAAATGAACCAGCCACAAGCATTGTGCCAACCAACAGATACTGAAGATGAGGCAAGCCCTGATAGCTCAATCATCAATTATTTTGCCGCTTGTCTTGGCTCACATGAAGACATGGCTTGGATTGAAGGAAAGCCAGTTCACAGCCCTAGTCACAAATCTGGATTTAACTCCCTGGATAAATTCTTTGACAAAATCTACCACATGCTCATTGCATTTGCTCTCCTGCGGAAAAAAATTTGATTGGAGGGGTCCTCCACAACAGTGGCACCACAGCAGGCCAGGTTCAACACCATCATGGTCACCATCACATCCAAACCCTACTACCACATTCTTGTGGCCTACCTTGTAGCTGTAGTATGTGGCCTCTTGCTGATACCATCAGACATTAGGAAATTTCCTCTGGGTCAATCCCTCCAGCTCTTGAGCCTTTTCTCCAAAGCCAACAAGCTAGAGCCGAAGGACATCAAAGAACAAGTATGGAAGCGGAAAAATGCTTACATAGTGCAGCTTATCCAAGACTTCTTTTTCAGCCCTGAATTTTGGCCAGGAACATGGGTATCCCTGGTGGAATTGGCAAGATTTATTTTCCTTGATTTCAGTGATCATTGTATTACTTTGATGAATGGTTATTGAATTTAACCAGCAAGAACTATGATATGGTTACCTGGGTTGAAATCACTATAGAATTGAGAGAATACAGGGAGAGGACGTGGAGGATCTGAATGATGAAATGGAGACCTTAGGCTGATTTTTGTTCAGATGATCATGAAGGCGTATTGATCCCACCAGTTAGAGAGGTAAGGTCTTGAATAATTACTGATGAGGTGGTTGTCAAGTATCTTGAATTCGTGATTTGATTTTGAGGGTTTTTTACGGAGGTTGGGATGAAGGAGGGATTGACAGAGACTGAGGAAATGAGATTGAAAAGAGAGCACAAAAAGAAAAGAGGATGAGATGAAAGAAAAAAACGTGAAAGAGTAAAACCAGGATCACTGGAACGCAACAAGCATTTAACAGTACAACCACTAGAGTTGGTATTGCTGCCGTGTTCCCCATTTGGAGCATTTTCAGCATTGATTGAACTCGCGGAAATCTTCAGGTCTCTGAATGAGTGAGACCTCTCTCTAAAAATTGGCTGTCCCAAAACACTTCAACTGATAATCCTGTATTTAGTTTACCTCAAAAATCTAATGTTTCTTTTCCAGCTATCCCAAATTTATCAGTGTCTTAGTTTACTAGCTTTTCTTTCTTCATTGCTTTTAATCATCATGACTATAAAGCAATTCATGTATGCTTTATGCAACTTAATCCTTGATAAATGGGTTCATAATGTGACATTGCGGTGAGCTGAGTCCCATGAGCATGTGTGAAAGTGAGAGGCTCAAAGTGCATGCAAACTGTTAATTCATCTGAACCATTGGCCAGATGCATTGTGATAGCTCTATGGATGGCACCAATTGTTGTATTCCACTGTAAGAATCTGGTAATGTGAGATAATCAAAGTTCATGCACACTGTTTATTCACTTGAACCATGGGCCAAATGCATTGTGATAGCTCTATGCACAGTGACCATTGTTTTCATCCACTGTAAGTTCCTGGTAATGTGAGACACTCAAAGTTCATGCACGCTGTTCATTTTCTTGCCAAATGGGCCAGGTTCATTGTGAAGGCTCTATGGACAGCAAGCATTTTTGTAGTCCAAAAAATTGGCTCAAAACCCTGGGATTAAAATTGGGCAAAAATCAATTAAACCAAAGAAAAATTGTTGCCCAGTCCAAGCATTCTTAAAAACACAATAATTGTTTCATCTGGGGTTGTTTTATCCCTGCATTCACAAGATTGAATGGCATGTGCAATGTGCTGTGTGCCAACCAAGCACTTCCTGAAATGCAAGGTCACCTGATCATTTAAAATTTTCATGACCTCAATGTCATTTCCACTTTCTTCCATCTATGTATTTAAACATCAAGCTCAATATAAAGTCCCCAATCTCTTGGTTGTTTTTGATACATATACCTCTTTATCAGTTAAACTCATGCATCACTTACAGAGAAATAAGTAATGAAAATTGTATATTTACTTTCATTTCATTCACAAATATAAGAATAGAGAGTCTCTAAAGATAAAGGAAGAAAAAAAGACCACCCAAGTCTCAAATATTGTTGGTGCAATCCACTTGCCTAAGGGGTGTGAGCTGGAACTATGCCAGTTGTTGTACCAGGCTTCTTCTTTATTTTTTCTGATAGTAAGGTGATTTGTGCAAACCGTTTTGAGTTTTCACAAGGAGCCACAAGTTTGAGGTCAATATCCACAAGGGCTTGCAGTTTTGCAGGGTGATAAGCATCAATTGGAAGTTTTTTGGGGAATTCAAGGAGGGTAAATTACTAGGGTTTCACCTTGCCTTAAACGCAATCAAGTAGTGAATGCAACTTCTTGATTTGTTGGTGCTTCATAGCAACTCATAATGCTATTTGATCTAGGAGTAGAGTTAGATGATTTGGTTTACAGATTCTTTAGGGGGTTTCAATGTTTGTGCAACTGCCAACTTTATCCTCCTCTAAATCAGAAACAACATACACAGGGTCAAATATTGAAATGACTTCTTCTGCTTTTTTGGGAAGGTATTTGCGGGCTGTGTGAAAATGATTTTCACTTGTCTGGAATGAAAAACAAACCAAACCATCAGTTTCTATCATTTTAATACAAATCCCCAGGACTCATTCTCTAACCTTCTTTTTGGATTTCTGGATGGATGCATTTGGGCCTTGGTAATTTTATTTTCTTGAAACTTTGAACCTAATAACTCAGCTTGCCATATTTCTTTTCCCTTCCCCAAGACCCATCTCTCCAATAATGCGCTCATGTTCTCCATGCCATCCCACACCATACCAGGTTGTTCCTTTTTCCAGTTTGAGTAATGCTGGACCATGATTGCATCTATTGCTGCAATCCAGCCCAATGATACAAAGGACCTTGCATGCCACTCAAATTGAATCCTTGATAAACCTGCCTTTTTCAGATCCCTCTCACATTTTACCTTAGCACTCAATGGTAAATTTTTGGTTGATGGCAGATTGGGTGGTGGGTGGAATTGTGGGGGTACAATGTTGGTTCTGAGTCTAGCCAATTCTTCATTGTATTGCAGCTTCCCATCTGCCTGATTTGTCTTTCCATGTTTTTCCCAGACAGACTTCAAATGCGCCATGAACCACTACACCCTTGTAGGAGCCCACTTTTCCCATTTCAGTATTTCATCAGGGGAGGGAAGTGAGGGGAAGTTGGTTATGTTTTATGGCATTCCCATCAAAAAGCAGACCCATTGCCGTGAAAAATGAGAGATTGCAATAGATTGACAGGGGAGGGGGGTTTTTGTGACCATCCGGCGCACTTGTCTAAATTTGCAGTCTAAAGTCTCCTTTTCAAGTTTTTGCTTTTCAGAATGGTTGGTCAGTCTAATCCTAGATTTACCAGTGCAATCATTCATTTCCACTAAACCAATTGCAATCAGAATCTCTGTGTTAATGAGATTAGTGGACTTCCCAGTTCAATCATACTGCTCACCTGATTCTGGTATTGTATTCACATCTGGGGGAACCCCCCTGAGTAAGTCATACAGGAGTCCCTCATGATATTGCAAACCAGAGGATACTTTGTCTTGGGCACCAGAGGATATTGTCTCTGCAGGCAGCATCCAAGTGTCTTGACCAGCTGCAGCAGGTTGAGAGGTATGGGAACTTTGGTCTGGCATGATAAATAATGAATATTCAAGGGTTGGCTCAGGGCAATATAATACTATAGTACTAGTCCATAATGCCCCAAATTTATGGAGAAGGGCCCTATGGCCTGTGTGAGAGGCAAGGAACAAGGCAGATTATGGTTATGTTGCAAATCCAACGCGGGGGACTGGATTGATTTTGGAGAGGGTTGACATTGGTATTTTCCAAACCTTGAAAAACCAATATTGTTATAGAGATAGATGTTGAGTGTGTGAGATATTATTTTTAACTGTGAAAGAGTATGCACAGATAACTTCATGGATAGACTGGGTGATTGGTATGGGGGAAAGAACAGATAGAGGATGATGATCAATGTGAGATAAGAGGATTTCTGATTAATATTCCTACCCTCCTCCTTCACAATTCCCCAATTGTAGACAGTTGAAAACTGTTGATTTGTCTGTCCAATTCATTGGAAAATCGTACAATGCATGATGACAATTTCAATATCCAAGATTCTGTTGTTACAAATATTACATCTACCAACCTCATATCTAATATCCATTTCATCATTCCTTAGGCCCTGTTCATGTCCACACAAAGTGTCATATGGTTGGCATTTGGTTTCCACTTGTCCATGTTTCCTCAAATGATGCTTGTTGATACTTGCAAAGGTATCAGGTAACCCATAGGCCAAAAATAATGGGTAATTTATTTTGAAATACATCCCTGTACATTCTACAATCAATTTTGACCTTGTCCTCATATCAGCTCAAAGGGAAACTCACTACTTGCGCCAGGGAAACCAAAATTTTTGTCTTTTCTGGATAGCCAAACGTCCCCTCAACATTTTCCAAAACGGCCACATGCCCCACTATCTCCTTTCCCCTCACCACCACAATCTCCCCTAGATCTGTTAAGATCATTCCCACATTTAAGTTGAGGTGGGCTGTGGATAGATCTTTGGCATCTTCTGAATGTGCATCTTGGAATAAATGAATCAAAAACCAAACATCCCCACCTTCTGATTGCACAAAGAGCTCCTTGATTTGACCAAATGACCAGAGTTCATTCCACATGATCTCCACATAGGAATTGTAGTGATTGTTCCATTGATCCATCCGTTGAAATGTAAATCTTTTATGATTTATCAAGGTACTGTTGATTTTGTGCACATTTTAATCAAGAGACACATCCTTTTGCAGACCCAATCTTCCACTCTCTTGTGTCCATAAGCAATAGATTTCTGGGTCTAATAGGGTGAGGCTGAAGCCGGGATTTGATTTTTCTTGTCCCTTGTTAATTACCTTGTACTGGATCAATAAACTTGAATATTGAATCCTTGAAATACATGTTTTTGTGATTGTACCATGTATATCACCTGTAATAAATTCATTAATTATTTGCTTTGTTTTCCTTTTTAGAAGGAAGGTGTACAGCATGATTCTTAGTCAGATCCCCTGTGTGATTGTTCTTTGGTATCCTTCCAAAGATACCATTCAACCTTTCATGGGCCCAGGATGCCATGGTCATTGGTGGACCAAACCTTTTGATAACTTCCAGGTAATGCTGAGTAATTTGCATATTGGGTTTACTCCTTTTTCATGGCCATCCAGTCCTTAGTGTTTGATGTTATTCCAGCATTAGTTGTTCAACCTCAATGATCTCTTTGTTTTAAATATGATGCCTGATTAAAATGTTGGTTATGTAAATGAGAAGCACAATTGAGTCCTTCAAGATTGTTATTGAGCCAGTGTGGTCAATACCAGGTCTATTCTTACCACTGCACAAATGAATCATAGCAAGGGGATAGTAAACCATGTAGTGTTTCAGCCAGTCTGCAGCCTTGAGGGATCCTGCATCATGAAATCCAACATTCTTTGGTACCCTTTTCATCCATAATGGCACTTTTGTGTCCTCAATCACCTGTTGGATGCGCCACAAATCATGAAGCATTTATTGAGGCCCTTGGATGGATGATTCCACTTGAGCTGCTTTCCCTCTGACATAATCCTTGTCCACTGGACTGCTTCCCTCACCCTTCATCAGCTTCAGAGTACTTGTGTGGCTTCCTTGACTGGCTATGATTTTTGAACTTCCCAAACTCCCAATAATTCTACTTCTTAAAAGATAAAAGTGAGTGCTAGTATATTCAGATGATGGTTGATATTTCTGGCTTTTCTGTGAGCCTGATGATGATTTCCCGGCCTGTGAAGATCTCAATTCATATTTTCTGGATTAACTTTTCAAGATTTCTTCCATTATTTGTGTAAGTGCTCTCAGATTTCTGGCATTAAGCCTTCTCTTGGGAATTCTAAGGTGGTTATCACCCTCCTCTGAATGATCATCAGGAAACTTCCTTCTCTTCCCCTTTCCAATGACACTTTCCACATTACCCAGTGATCCAGTTTTCTCTCATCTGTTCTTCTCTTGGATTTTTTCCTTCCCCAATTCTTCTCCCGCTAGAGCAATTTTCAGATAACTCATGCTATGATCCTTGAGATTTCCCACACTCCACCTGTGCATGATCTATATTACTGAATATTCTATTGGGCGCCAATATGGAAGCCTGTTCAAGCAGCTTGCTCTTACCCTCTTCTCCTTGGTAATTTTATCTAGCTCCATGATGTCTGACATTCCTCCCACTTCTTTTCATTCTTCATGCGCTCATCATTTTTACTTGGCTGGAACTCCTTGACATTTGGATCATTGATCTTGTCTTTTTTAATTTGACAATATAAGAAGAACATGATTTCAGGATGACCAGAGAATCCTGCCACCTTGCGCATAGCTGGAAAATCCCCAATCAATGGGAACAGTGCAAGAAATATTTCCCTACCTTGAGGAAACTTGCTGGTTTCAGAAAACAATACTAGCTCCTTCCCAGAGTTCTTTGATTTCATCAACCAATGGATCTAGAATGTAGTTAATCTATTCCAATTTGGTTTCCTTGGTCCCAGGGATAATACCAAAAAGGAAAATATTCTCTATGTTGTAACTTTCTGCTGGTGCAATATTGAGACAGATCAAGATCACTGCTCCAACCAAGATAGATTTGTGCCCAAACTTATTTCCAAATGGGTTGGAAAAATCCACATAGAGACTAAAGACAAGTTGCCCTGGTTTTTGGGTAAATTTCCTCTTCTTTTCCCCGCCTCCAACAACGTTGCGCCAAACTGAGCCATCCCAAAAATTGCTCATCACATTTGAATTGAGGTTTTTATGATGAAGATTGCTTTCAATGAGCTTTTCAAACTCTGCAAACCATAGTTTTCCACCAAGCCAGGCCTTAAAGCTTTGATAAGGAAATATTCCATCTGGTTTGATGGGTCTGTTATGTTTCCCACTGGTCTTCATCAGCAATTCTGTATCAAAGAAAATGCCCTTATCATTACCAGTTTGGTGCACAAAGATTATTCTAGTGGAATAGAAATTGGAATTAAATTTCTTGACAATTGATGGTTGGTTGTTGGATTTTTCTGGGATTGGATACAGCTTGAAGCATTCTGGACAGCATATCCTATTTTGCAGGTTGGGCTCAAAACCTAGCCTTTGAATTAAAGTGAATTTGATGAGAGGTATTGCCTTCAGGATTTTATTTGAATAAAAATTAAAATTCCCTCCCCAGATTCTTTAATCTTCTCCTGCTCTGTCTTCAAGAAATCTGTGATTTTTTGAGTCACTAAGTTGATGAAAAAGGCAAAGTTTTAGATCTTGGAGAAGCACAAGCAGACTGTGCCTTGGGACTAGATGAAAAGAGTTATACTTAAGGTCTTGAGTATCAAAACATTTCTCTCCCAGGTGAAGTGGAATCCAAATCTCCTCTTTTCTTTCATTCCTTTCTGTATTTTTGGAAACCTGAAAAACATTATAGCAGGAAAATCAGAAGATCAGCACATGAATGTACAGTGTTAACTATTTTCCCATCCCTCTTCTCCACTTACATGACTACTCCCTTGTAATGGCAATATGTTTGTTGTGACTTGCAGGGCCTGATTGAGTCTGCTTATAGCCTCCTGATATTTCTTGAAGTAAGAGGAAGAAAAAGCCATTCCTATGGTTTTTCTTTCCATCTTCATCTTTATATGTTCCCTCACCACATTTGAATTCCAGACATTGGCATATCTACCGTTTGGCTGTCTTCATATCAATTGATGGATGGATGGATGGATGGATGGATGAGTGGATGGATTCATGGAAGGATGGATGGATGTATGTTTGGATGAAAGGATGGATGGATTGATGGATGGATGGATTTATCAAATGATTGAGGGATTCATCAATTGGGTGCTGGGTGCACTACCCACCCATATATTACACACTACCTGGTATGCATATATGCATTGAGGAATGACTCACTATCAATGGTTGCAATCCATTACCTTAGCCTGATGTTTGTTTCCATTAGCTTAGGCTTAGCTTGCCCCAATGGTTGCCTACCATGAGCTTTCCCCAATGGTTGCCAACCATTAGCTTTCCCCCATGGTCACCAACTATTAGCTTTCCCCAATGGTTGCTGACCATTAGCTTGCCCCAATGGTCACCAACCATTAGCTTTCCCCAATAGTTTCCAACCATTAGCTTGCCCCAATGGTCACCAACCATTAGCTTCCCTCAATGGTTGTCAACCATAAGATTTCCCCAACAGTTCCAACCATTAGCTTTCCCTAATGGTTGTTGACCATGAGCCTTCTGCAATTGTTTCTGACCATGAGCATGCTCCAATGGTGGCTGTCCATTGGCGAAATTCCAGCTTTTTAGCATTCAATTCATCATCCCCCTGTGCTTTGCAATCATTCAATGCTGACCCTGCTCTCGTACTTTTGATAATAATGCAGTGTCAACAAAAAAAACCATCATGGTACAATACCTCTTGAATGGAGACCCATCAAAAAACCCCAGACCCTTCAATCAAGCTGCTTTCAGCAGTGTCCCTGGATCCAACTCCCACTTCCCTCAATTTCTATCATCCTACTGTTGAGTTGTGATGAATATCACCAAGTCAAAAGATACTCATGGGTCACAAATTTGCAATTCCCTAAAACAATCCCATGTTCAATCACTGCCATCATCTTGCATTCATCAACAGATCCACTCCACTACCTCTCTAGTCCCATCCAAGTCTTCATGTCTACTACATGGCATATCAACCCTAGCAAGAGAGATTTTTATTCAAGACCTTGCACAAATCAAATTTCCTTGCGGTGGTTTGAATTGGTCTGAGCCTTGGGAATTGCATTGAAACCAGTTGTTCATGGGACTCATCATTAAACATTGGAACCATGCCCATGCATATGGTGCATCTCAAAACTACCCATTCAACTCAGTGCATAACACAAAATTCAACCTTACCATTGTCCTCAAGAGGTGGTTTGCGGGCAGGAGATCCAATATTACATCCAGAAAATATCTTTCAGAAGCCCATGCAGCAAAACAAAATCAGACAAGAAAATCCAGATGGCCCAAAAAAACAAGCAATTACTCCCTATCATCCCATGGTATTTTTTACCCAAATTGTTTTTACATGGTTTTTCCTCTCTGACTGAAGCTCTCAAATCAAAAAACAGAGACCTTGGAATCACTTGGATTACCTGAAAATCAGTCCAGTATATTAAGTGAAACACAATTTTTCTCTGACGGTGTGGTGCCCCATCCTGGACACCCTGGCCAGTGCGGAGATTTTGATTTTTTTATGATTTTCCTTATCATCATTCATAGGCATCATTATCAAAAAAAAAAAATCATAAGAATCAAAAACAATACATAGCTACTAGCAGTAATTCTCAAGTTAGAAATACAAACAGCAGCCAGCCAACCATCAAGCCAACAAACCAAACTACATGCTTGTCCCATTGCAAGTGCAAGTTTGAGTTTGAATGGATTTCAATTGAGATTTTGATTGGGTTCAATTGGTGCTTGGCTTGTGAACCTTAGATTGATTGGTCTGGATTGAGCTTGAATTTAAAGTCTTGGATGATGATCAGAAGGAATCAAGGGAGTACAAGAGAGTGATGATGAATCAATCGATGGACTATCATCTATCCTCAACTTGAACCTTGACCCAGTGGCAGTGATCAATCATGACTTCAAACTCATATCAAGATTTGCTCAATAATCATCTCAATCAATCTCAACTAGACCCCATTTGATCCCATAGACCAAGGGGATCTACCACTAGGAACATTTTCATAAATCATCATCTACCCACCAAAGACTACCATCAGTATCAAGGCAAATTACAAGCTCATCATTGTTTGACCGGTCTGGGGGCTAGGTTGATCCTATTGGTAGTCCACCTACCCAAGATCCCCAGTAATCCACTCAGGAACCAATCCTGCCCATCTCACAATCTTTCGACAAACTTGAAGCATCCTATCAATCATCATCAAGCCACCCTTGATCATGCCAAGTCCATCCCATCAGCCCAGAGGATTCCATTTCCAATCATCCTCCTATCCCTCGATCTACCTCTCGCAATGACAACCAATGACCAACAAACCAGCCGTCTCAAGCGCCCGTCAAACCTCTCTCAAAATCCACCTCATTGCTCATTGGTCTCCCGCGCAGCTTTTCCGTTGCCCACGCGCGTCTCTTCTGTTGCCAGTTCCCGTCAGTATGTCCGTGGGCCTCTCACTTGCTACTCTCCTGCCCACGCCCATCCTGTTAAGAAAAAAAAAAAAATCCGCTCTATTTTTAAATTGAAGAGGATTTGGGTTTTGGGCTATAGGACTAAAACCAACAGACTTCATTTCCAAGCTAGAGACATATCTCAGAGAGGAAGAGACATAGTCACGAGAAAAGAACACAAAGAGAATAAGGAAGAAGAGGATACCAACAGCTCAACCAGACTTTAGATTAATCAGGACGGGAAGGACATGTTACAAGGAGGTGAGAAGGCTGAAGGACGCAGATCTGTAGAAGTATTGTCAGGATCTCTTGATTGATAAGTGTTTGATGTCGGGTTGTCTTACCAGGCAGAGATTGAGAGGAGGAAGGCTTGAGTCAGATGAACAAGGAGAGATTTGACGAGGTGAGGCGTGATAGACGAGCGCATAACAGGAGAAGAATGGAAGAAGAAGACACGAGAAAAGGACAGAAAACAGGAAAAGCAATGAGGAGAAGAATGGAAGAGGAAGACAGAAAACAAGAAAAGCAATAGAGGAGAAGAATGGAAGAGGAAGACACGAGAAAAGGACATCATTGAAAGCACTCAAGAGGAAGGACTAGAAGTAGAGACCATCCCCCAGAGCCCTCCGGGGGTCTCCTTGCCGCGCAGGAATACCTGAGATGAGGTGAGGATTTTTCTGAGATCTCAACACCCCTCGTGACTGGAAAGACAAAAGAAGAAGATTCATGCGGTAATTTACTAGTTATCCGTGAAGATGAACTTGTGGAGGAGTTGAAGCAAGTTGCGACTGGAGGCCTTCGTCAAAGAGTCCACGACCATCGAGTCCCTCGGGATGAGTGATAGATTGTATTCTGATTTTTTATATTCCTCCCTTAGACCCTTTGTCTTGATGTCAATATGGCAAGATTTGGAGTGAGACCCAAATCATTCGATCTTTTTGTCCAACCCCTTGTTGTTGATGTAGATGGTGGGTTTGGCCACTGAAGACTTATAGATTTCGCCTATTAAATGAGTGACCCACTTGAGCTCAAGGAAGCAGACAAGGAGAGGATTGAGCTTGGATTCAGTGGAGGAGTATGTCACATTTCTTTGTCTTGAAGAATTCCAAACCACGGGGCTACCATAGTGAAAGATAATGAAACCGGTTTGAGATTTTCTCAAAGACGGATCATCCCCCCACGTAGCGTCACTATAGGCCAAGATCATTCCTTCTTCAGATTTGTGACTGAGAGTGAGTTTGAAGTCTTGGGTTGTTTTCAGATATTTCCAGACTTTGCAAGCTTCTCTCCAATGAGACATACCAGGTTTGGTATTGAACCTAGAAAGATTCAAAACAGCAAATGCAATGTTGGGATGGGTGTACTGAGCAAGGTGATTGAGGAGACCGGTGACTGAACGGAAATTGACGTTGAGTTTTGCAAATTTGGTATGATCTTCATCAGAAGCTGGTTCCAGATGAAGATTTTGAGTGAGAGGAGAGTGAGTTTCTCTGCACTCCAAGAGACCAATTTCTTCAAGGCCGCAATCAATATGATTATGTTGACTGAGTAGAATTCGATTGTCGTTTACTTCCATTAGCATCCCAAGGATTGTATTTGGCGGGTGGCAAGAAGAGTATTTAAATCTTTTTAGAAAGTTGATCTTGAAGATTTCGCTTCGTCCGACATGGATAACATTTTCTACGTGAAATTAGAGCATCTCCTTGGAGTTGGAGTTAATGTATAAGCACGGATTGCTGCTAGATTCCTGGAATCCTTGAGTTTTGATCCAAGAAGTCAGTGTTTCATACCAGTTCTTGGGGGATTGTTAAGACCATATAGAGACTTCTTTAGTTTGAGTTAAGGAGATTTCCAGAGAGAAACTTCCAGAGTTTTGATAATTACATCTTTGTTGAGTGGGGAATGGAGAAAAGCCCCCTTGACATCGAACTGAGTGAAGGTCATCTTCTCTTTCAAACCGTACAGAAGGGCAATTCATAGTGAGCCTAGCTTACCGGTGGGCGACCAGGTCTTGTCGTAGTCCACACCCAAGATTTGGTCAAATCCTTGGATTCATAATCACGCCTTGTACTTCACCGGTTTGCTGTGGCAGTTTTCTTTCACTTTGAAAACCCAGGTAGTGTTCAGGACAGTATCTGGTGTGCCGTAATACTCTTCCCATACTTCCTGAGATTCAATAGATTCAAGTTCTTCTTTTGAGGCCTTTTCCCAATTGGGCCATTTGGGGCACTTCTGAGCAGCCTTGTACAAGGGAGGTTTGTAATAGTGATGGAAGCCGTAACGTTGAGGTTTACGAGTTTCTTGTTTGGGTCGTTGGTGGATTTCGGGATTTATAGGAGCAGGAGACGGGATTTGAGAAGGTTCTGGAGGTTCCGGTTGAGGATCAGATAGATACGAATTGAGAGAGACGGAATCATCTTGAATCAAGTCAGATTCGGAGGGATCATCATTATGATCTCTAGCAGTGAATTTTTTATTGGGTGAAGAAAAATCTGATTTGTTGGAGTCACGGTAGGATTGAGAAAAGATATTGGTTCCAACAGATTTGAGAAGGGGAAAGTCGATTGTATGCTCCTTGAGAAAGGTGACGTGCTTAGTTTCAAAAATAGAGCCCAGTGAGTTAAGGACAAGATAAGAATGAAAAGCGGGATTGAACCCAACTAGAATCCCTTCATGTCCTTTTTCATCAAACTTGCAACCTTTTTGCATGCAATTTGCCAGATAGATGAGAGGAGAGCCTACAGGCCTCAGACAGTTAGCAGGAAGTTTTTTTTCCAAACATCAGCTCCCAAGGAGAGAGATGATTACCTTCTCTAGGTATCTGATTAAGCATGAAGCAGAAGCTTCTCGTGATGATATGCCAGTAATTCTTGGGTACTCGAGAGGAAGAAAAAGTAGATCAAGCTGATTTGACGATAGTACAATTTGCTCTTTGGGCGCGGCCGTTATGTTGGGAGTGATAAGGTTTGGAGGTGAGTAGTTTGATATGTTTAGTTTTGGCAAATTCCTTGAGCGTGGCATTAGTAAATTCAGAGCCTTTGTCGGAGTAGATTTCTGATGGGTAATATTTGAGTCTTTTGAATTCGACTTCCAGTACATTGATGATAGTTTCTGGAGTTTTATCTTTGGAGTGTAGAGGGAAAGTTGCAAGATATCCCAAATAGTTGTCGACCAGGTTTAGCATGTGCCGATGGCCGGACTTAGATTGTGGAGTAATAGGTCCAACTGGGTCAAGATGAATTCGTTCCAGTGGAAGAGTTGATCAAGTCAAGACTGCAGGGAAGGAGGAGCAAGTAATCTTGCTTTGTGCGCAGGCATTGCATTGGAACTGGGTTAAAACGTCACGAGCAAACAGATCCTTTACTATTGGTCGAAGGGTTGAGACCGAGGCATGGCCGTATGTCTTGTGAATGTCCATCAGGGATTGAGGTGATTAGGATGAGTCTTGCATAGGTTGAGTGGTGTGATTAATCACATTGGTTGAACCAATGGCCTGAGGTTTCTTGACTACAAAAAGATTATCTCGGATTAGTCCATTAATTACGGTCAACCCTTCCTGGTAAGGGAGAATTTATCTTGATTTTGGGTTAGGCAACAGTCTTTCTTAGCAAGAAGACCAGGGCTAATGAGATTAACAACAATATCTGGGACAAAGACGCAATCTTCTAAGGTGATGATTGAGTCCCTCCATTCTATTCTTACCGTGCCAATCCCCATGATCTTTAAACTGGCTTCAAGTTTTCCAGTCTTGATAACTTCATGTTCTTCTTGAGTTTTGAGATCAGTGAAGTATTTATGGTTGTTAAACACATGAATATTGGCACCCGAATCCAGGATCAAGTTGGGAGTGTTGTCCGCGTTGATCCATAAATTTAGGAGAGCGTGATAGTTGATTGTTGGTGCTAGTTTCTTATTTTTATTTTTCCATTCGTTTTGCTGTTCTACCCACCAACTTGGGGCAATCTGAGGGTGTAAGTGAAAGCAAGAGGATTTGGGATGTGGGGCATTGGGATCGTGGTAACCCTCTTTACATCTCATTTTAACCTTCCTATCTCCTCGGGAGTTTTGATGTCTAGTAGTTACAAGAGAGAGAGTAGAAGTGGATTTGGAACCTTTTTGTTGGGCCTTTTGTTCATTGTCATATTGAATTAGATGGTTGAAAACTACGTCGATTTTCATTAGTTTCTCCACGTGCATGACCTGTTGTTTCAGATTCTCAAGAGAAGGAGGAAATTTAAAAAGTACTAGGTAGGCAAGAATATCTTTAGGTAACTCTATTCCTACGTCATGCATCCTTTTCAAAGCTTTCTTGGTATCCATTACAAAGTCCTCAATAGCATGGTCATTGAAAGTAATATGAAGGAAATGGTTGAATATTTGGGCACAATTGGCTGTCTTGGACAAAGCAAATCGACGAGTTATATCGGCCCAGAGTAATTTAGACGAGCTGAAGTTTGTTGAGTTGACAACATTGGCATGCGTTGTGCTGTCCAATTTTGAGAGGAGAACGGCCCTAATATCTCAATTCTGCTTGATGGACATTTGTCCTATATTCTTCGTGATAGAATCCTTGATTTCCTTGAGGTCGAAGAGCATCAGCATCTTTTCCCTCCATATAGAATAGTTTTTGTCGTTGAGAAGTGGTATGGCATCAACCGCAGCTTTTAGAGCAACTTGGTGGAAATAGTTGGTAGCTCCCATTGGTTTGGCCATCTTGAGAATTTTGGTTATTCCAGTGGAGTTTTCGGCTTTTAACCATGAAGAGGATTTGGGTTTTGGGCTATAGGACTAAAACCAACAGACTGTATTTCCAAGTTAGAGACATATCTCAGAGAGGAAGAGACATAGTCACAAGAAAAGAACACAAAGAGAATAAGGAAGAAGAGGATACCAACAGCTCAACCAGACCTTAGATTAATCAGGACGGGAAGGACATGTTACAAGGAGGTGAGTAGGCTGAAGGATGCAGATCTGTAGAAGTATTGTCAGGATCTCTTGATTGATAAGTGCTTGATTTCGGGTTGTCTTACCAGGCAGAGATTGAGAGGAGGAAGGCTTGATTCAGATGAACGAGGAGAGATTCAATGAGGTGAGGCGTGATAGACGAGCGCATAACAGGAGAAGAATGGAAGAAGAAGACACGAGAAAAGGACAGAAAACAGGAAAAGCAATGAGGAGAAGAATGGAAGAGGAAGACAAAAAACAAGAAAAGCAATAGAGGAGAAGAATGGAAGAGGAAGACACGAGAAAAGAACATCATTAAAAGCACTCAAGAGGAAGGACTAGAAGTAGAGACCATCCCCCGGACCCCTCCGGGGGTCTCCTTGCCGCGCGGGAATACCTGAGATGAGGTGAGGATTTTTCTGTTATCTCAACATAAATATCTCTTGTAAATAGTCTACAGGCCTCTGTTCTATAAAAGGAGGGGCTCTCCCCTGCTTTTTCTGCATCATATATAGAAAATAATCCAGGGGAGTGTGTGCCTATTTCCCCCCATTATTGTGAAATTTGATCCTGATCCTTATCCTGGGTATATCTCTGATTGCCCCCTGATCCATTTTTTTGACCCTTAGTATTTTCCCCTCTGTGTCCTGATCCTTATCACCAACCAATAGCCTTGCTGGTTGAAGATAATTCTGTCTGTTGGAATTTTTGAGTGTGTTTTACCACTCCTTGATCCCTTTCTCTGACCATACTGGTCCTGATCCCTGATCATCTTTCTGGAGCCAATCACAATTGATTGAAGAGGTCTTATTCAGCTTAAGATCTGGAGTTTTATACCTCCCTTTATTTCATTTGGAGTTGCATTCTGCCAGCCTACTCTTGAGTCCCTTGAGAAGTGTTAGTGTTATCCTTGCTTCAAATCAGTTACTGTTTGCTTTTAGAGCTTCTTAAACATTGTGCTTTGTCTTTTAAAGCCACCCTCAGTTATCTTGTACCCTTCAAGCGCTTGATTTTAGAGAGTTGGGCAGGTTCATTGAGAACCTGGAGGTTGGTTGGGTTTGAGTTGATCATTCCCAATCTTCTGCTGATGACCAGAGTTATTAGCTTGTGGGCGTTGTTCACATACAACAGCTTTTGTTCCTTGAACTCTAAGCAGACTTTAACTTCTTTTGTTCATATTTTTCCCAGCATAATCTTGTCTCAGATAGTGCTGTTTCATTGCTACCAAACTAATATCATTTTTATCCTCTACTCCTTGATTCCTCATTTACCAGGTTCTGGACCTTGATCTTGGTTACATCTAAATATTTTTGTAACACTCAGGAGGGCAGCCTAAAAAGAACCTATCCCCTCCACAGAACTGCCACAGCCTAGCACCATTTGGAGTCTTACACTTGGTCCCCCAGGCCGGGATCAAACCAGAAAACTCAGGATTTACAGTCCCAACTTGAAGAATCAACTCCAAAATCCGATCCAATTTCTTTTCTTTTCTTTCTTTTTTTGCTTGTTCTTTTTTTTTTAGACCTGATCCGTGGAGGCAACTTGGTCCAGCAGTTAGTCCTCCCAATTGTGCACCATCTGGGGAAGATCCTTGTTGTTTTGTGAAACTCTACTCTTGCCACACTTGTGAGCCACCTTGGAACTCTGCTCGTTTGGATCTCTTAGGAACCCTTTAACATGGAATCTGCATCTTTTTGGGCCAAGATGGTCAAAATCAAACCTCAGAATAAAAAATTAGGCTTCAATGGGACCAATGTCAAACAATTCCTGGACTCCTATGAGATGGCTGCTGAAGTGGATGGTGCCAGTGAACATGATATGGCTTATCAGTTACAATTTTTTATCTCTTCTGAAAAAGTTATGGAGGTTATCAAATCCTTCGATGGATTCAAAACTCATAACTGGAGGCTCCTGAAAGAGGCTATGTTGGCCTATTGGGGAAAAATAGATGTAGCCAGATTTACTTTGCAAGACTTGGATGCCCTATTCTCTCAATGGATCTCAAATGGTGGTATCTCCTCAGCCTCTGACTATCAAGCTTTTAGAAAATCCTGGGACCCTATCCAGTGCTATCTTATCCGGAACAATCACATTGATACATTGGAAAAAATTCAAGTGCAATTTTTTCAGTCATTCTCTCCAGGAGTGCAGGAAAAAATTAAGGAAAAATTGGTGAAATCTGGATCCATGATAACAACAAGAAATAATTGGTTCAAGCTCCCTGCTTTCATGGTTCTTAGGAATACTTTGGATAAAGTGATGAAAGGTCAAACAGCTCTCATCTTTGAAAAACCTAAAATCACTGAACCAGTCCTTGCCCCCTCTTTTCAAGCATCTAACAAAATCATGAATAAGATGGAAGCCAATTGCAGACCTAAACCCAATCCTCAGACCCACCGGGAGACACCTACTATAGATGAGATAGCTAAATTACTTCAGGCATTTGAGAATAAAATAGATCAGAAAATATCCTCTTTAGCCACTCGTAAACCTGCTAATTCTGTTCCTAAATCTACTCTAGTCTGTTATTATTGCCATAGGAAAGGCCATGGTACTGTTAGATGTCCTGAACTCCAGAAGGAGAAGGAGGAGAAGTTAGTACAGCAGAAGGGAAATAATTTCTTCCTTCCCAATGGTGCTTTGCTCCCTTTTGATTCTTCTCCTCCAATCCACCATGTGGTGGCCTCATACCAACCACCAACTCCCAAGAAGGCATCCTTGGTCTCTGTGGATTTTCAATCATCCTGTGGAACTCTGCAACCTTGTTATCCTCAAGCTATCACTTCTTCCAGCTTCTCTGGCACCTATCAATCTGATCCAGCTAGGAAATGCCATGAGGAACCAAAACCTCAAAAGTCTCCTCCTGTTCCATCCTCAATCCTGCGAAAACCTGTTAAACACCAATGTTCACCTGAGCCTCCTTCCTCTGATGTGGAAGACATGGAAGTAGAAAGGGAACCACTTATGGAAAGGTTCCAGGACAACTCTGATCTTCCCCCTCTTCAACCTGTCCAACCCTCAGATCCTCTTCCAGCACCTATTGCACCTGATCTTCCTCCCTCCACCCAGCCCAAAGTTTGATTTGAGAGGGGAATCTCCAAGGACTACCCTAATGCTGTGGAAGTAGTATTAAAGGGAATTTCTGATCTTAAAATCCCTGATCTATCTGTGGCTGAACTCCTGTAAATCTCTCCATCTGTGGCTGAAGGGATGAAGAAATGGGTTTCTTGTTGACATGTGGAGATTGGTCCGGACAAATTGAAGGTCTCCTCTGGTACTCTGATGGAGGATTCTGGTGGAACAGATTGCTCTTCAGATACCAACCTGTATTCCTGTCCTCTTGGCTTTCTCCCATGTTATCTTGGTGATTCAACTAAAACAGTCTCTCTCCTTGTGGATTTGGGTTCTCAGCTCAACTTGATTTTGGACTCCATGGCCTGCAAGCTTAAACTTAGCCCAAGGGTCAGTTTCAATTCTGCTGTGTATGGAATAGGGAACCATTCCTGTGAGCTGGTTGGTATTGCTGAGGATATCCCTGTTTGAATTGGTCAAAATATTTTTGGCACCTGTTACTTCTGGATCACTCGTCTGGATGGTCCCATGATCTTGGGAAGGCCTTTCTTAATGGACTTTGGTGCTACCCTGATGCTTTCTGATCAAGTTGGGGAGAGAATTCTCCTCCCTGATGCTGATGGCAGAAAAATTGAAGTTCCTCTTTTTTCTCTGGATTCTGGTCGTTGGGAAAGAGACTTCCCTGGTCATCCTCCGAAATCCGTCCTGAAAGGAAAGCAGAAAGAAAAATCTCATTCCTCTCATACTCATTTTTTAGCAGAATAGTTGGCCCTACTGATAGTTGTAGTTTTTCTCAGCCTCAGAATTCAACTCATGGAACAACTCCCACCTCAGAGGAATATATTTCTTTTTCCTCATCATTTCCTTCTCTTCCAAATAAGATCAAAAATCAAACACATAAAAAATCCAAAAAAAATCCAAAAATATTTATCCTCTGTCTGGATCTGTTGTATCTTCTTTTCCTTTTTCTTTTCAGCCTGATCACTCATCCTCTATTCCGGTTTTGAATCTCCGCAATGAGTCTAAACTAGATTTTGATCTGTTTTCTTTTCTTGGTGGCTTTGGTATGAAGGAGTATTGTCTTAGGTGGAGGAAATTTGGGGTAGAAGTAAGTCCTCCCAATTGTGCACAACCAGGGGCTTTTACTACTGTCATTTTAAAAACTCTACCATGTGCCACACATGTGAGCAATGTGTTATCTTTTGGATCCTCTTTTATGGAGAAGGCACCTTTCAAGGAAGCAGCAGAACATTGAACTTGGAAGATGTTGGAATTTGTTCTCAGTTTTTGTAGTCAGGTCTCACTGTTCAATGCGTGGAGAAAGCAAGGATTCCTCTCCTTTGTGCTAAGTACAAAACATTTGCAAAGAAGGTCCAGCCAGTCAACCAACCAATGCCTCTCAACCTCAATTGTCCCCTTATGCGTCCTCCTCTATCCCGCAATTCTTAATGTGGTATATCCCAATCCCTCACTGGTCCATTCATTCCCTCTGGTCGGGTCACTGAAGAACGTCAGAAAGTGGAAAACTTTGGTCCAGATGGATGGTTTCTTCCTGATGAGTTAAATTTGATCAATAATGTCCTAGCTCTTAGGGAAAAATCCATTGATTTCTGTGAAGAAGAGAGAGTTCTCTTGAAAGAATCCTATGGTCTCCCTTACATCATCCCTTTAGTAGAACATGATCCTTGGCAAAAGAAAAAGATCCCAATCCATGCTGCTAAAGTTGACAAATTCATCAAGTTTGTCCGCAAACAAGTCCAAACCGGTTTGTACAACCAATCAACTTCTAGCTATTACATTCCCGTTTTCTGTGTTCTAAAGAGTAATGGTAAACTTAGAGTAGTTCATGATCTCCAACCTCTTAATAAAGTTACTATTAAAGACTCTGGAGTGCCTCCTGCGACTGAAGAATTTTTTTAATCCTTCTCTGGGAGAGCTTGCTATGGTCTAGGTGACATTATGGGTGGCTATGACAAAAAATCCCTGCATCCTATTTCTTGGCCGCTCACTACTTTTGATACTCCCTTTGGTTGATTTCAACTGACTCGATTGCCTCAAGGTGCCACCAACTTGGTTACAGTCTATCAGGCTCAAATGATGTGGATCCTCCAGGAAAAAATTACGGATCATGCGGGTATCTTTATTGATGATGGTGGGATTAAAGGTCCAGTTGCTGACTATGATAATGAGCTCTTACCTTGGCACTCACAAATCTGACAATTTATCTGGGAGTATGCTACTATCTTGGAAAGAATTTTGTTTTGAATCAAGGAATCTGGCCTTACTTTCTCTGCATCAAAACTTGCCTACTGTGTCCCTGCCTTGAAAATTGTTGGTCATATAGTCTGCAAGGAAGGAAGAAGGATGGCACCCTCTAAAGCCAACAAAATTATCTCCTGGCCTACTCCAATAAATCCAACAGAAGTTAGAGGTTTCCTAGGTGTTGTAACTTATGTCAGGATCTTCATTCCCTCACTATCCAAAATCTGTGCACCGTTGCGTCGTCTAACCAGAAAGGAAGCTGAATGGATTTGGGCCCAAGATTGCAAACAATCATTTCAGTTGCTCAAAACAATTGTTGGGAAAGACATTGTTTTGAAAAAGATCACTTATGGACCTGGAGCTGGCAAGATCAAGCTGGCAGTGGACTCTAGTTATCAATCTGTTGGGGCCGTCCTTCCGCAGGATGATGAAAATGGTTTGAATTGTCCTGCTCTTTATGAATCTCTTCTTTCCTCAGATGTGGAATCCAGGTACTCCCAGCCAAAACTGGAACTTTGTGGTGTGGACAAAATGTTGAAGAAGCTCCAGACTGTCCTTTGGGGTCAACACTTTGAGTTACAAGTCAATGCACAATCCATTATTGAAATGATCAATGCCCCCAGCCTTCCAAATGCTCCAATGACTTGTTGGGGGCTTTCATCCAGTTTTTCTTTCTTGATATTGTTCACAGGCCTGGAAAATCTTTCACCATGCCTGATGGTTTATCTTGACGCCCTCTTGGAGATGATGAATCAGATGTTGGAATGAATTTTGATGAGGAAGAACCCCTGGTCCGCCCTGTTTTTGCTTTATCCTCTCAAGATTACTCTGGTTTCCAGAAATGTTTCTGGCTTAAGTTAAAGCAGTACCTTTCAACTCTCCAAAGACCCCCTGATCTCTCTGCCAAAGAATTTTGGTCCCTTAAAAGGAAGTCTTCCAACTTCTTTGTTCAAGGCACCAGGCTTATGAAAAGAGGGAATCCTTGTGCCCTTATTGTGGTCACTATCCCTTCTAAACAAGATTCAATCCTGGAAATTCTCCACGAAGGCCTTGGTCATTGTGGGGAAACCAAAAATTATTGACAAATATCCAAACAATTTTGGTGGTCATCTCTGAAGAAATCAGTCTCTCAATTGTGCAGAAGTTGTGAAGTGTGCCAGAAACATGATCTTAGGCACCCGGCCAAAATTTGTTACCCCACTGGAGAGTCCACTGTCTTTGGAAGGATTGCTATGGATGTGGTTCACATTAAGGCTTGTGGAGCTAAGTACCTCATTGTGGCTAGAGATGATTTTTCTGGATGGGTTGAAGCAAAGTTTCTTAGGAACCTCAGCTCTGAATCAGTAGCAGATTTCCTTTATGAGACTTGGATGATACTTTATGGCTTGGCACAATCTTATTCAACTAATGGCGGCTCCAAGTTTGGCGGTAAACTGGCTGATATGATCCAATCACTTCCTGGTCAACATAGGGTGACCACTCCTTATTATCCTGAAGGCCAAGGCATGGTGGAAAGAGGCCATGTTCCTTTGAAGGCTGCTCTTGTCAAACTTGCTGGTGAAAGTGGCATGAATTGTTGCAAATTCCTCCCCCTGGTCCTCTTCTCTGATCAAATTTCAACTAAACAAACTACTTGCTACTCACCTTACAAAATCATTTTTGGTCAAAGGGCTGTCCTTCCTCTGGAACTGGAAATGGAATCTTTCTTAGGTATTTCTTGGGAAAAGGTTTCTTCCACCACTGATCTATTAATTGCTAGATCCAAGCAGCTGGAAAGGAGTAAAGATGTCCGTAGTGAAGCTTATCAGAAGATGATGGAGTCTAGGGAAAAATCAGTTCAGTATTGGGAAGACAAGCATTCAAAGCAAATCAGGGATCCCTTGAACCCTTGGGATCTAGTCTTAGCTTAGAATTTTTCCTTGGAAACTCAGTGGGGAAAGCTTTTCTCTAACCGCTGGAATGGTCCTTACCAAGTGATCCGTCAAGTTAGAGGTGGATCATATGTTTTGGAGGAACTGGATGGTACTCAGATTGCCAGAAGGTTCTCTGCTGATCAGGTCAAGAAATTTCATTCTTTTGGAGGCAACTTGTTCCAAAAGTAAGTCCTCCCAATTGTGCACCACCAGGTTCATCTGCTGCATTTTGTTGTGAAACTCTACTTCATGCCACGCATGTGAGCACCTGGGATGCCTTCTTCATTTTATCTTAGCCACTTCCAGGATTTTCCTTTGGATTGATTGACATAGTCTTTCTCAATCACTCTCAAGATCAAAATGGCCAATCCTGGGTTTCAATCATCTTTCTTTCCTTTCTCTTTTTATGGCATCAAACTTGGGTGCAGACTAGGGACAGTCTGTAAGTTGGGGAGAGATGTGGTGCCCCATCCTGACACCCTGGCAAGTGCGGAGATTTTAATTTGTTTGGGATTTTTCCTTATCATCATTCATAGGCATCATTATCAAAAAAAAAAAAAAATCATAAGAATCAAAAACAATACATAACGACTAGCAGTAATTCTCAAGTTAGAAATCCAAACAGCAGCCAGCCAACCATCAAGCCAACAAACCAAACTACATGCTTGTCCCATTGCAAGTGCAAGTTTGAGTTCAAATGGATTTCAGTCAAGATTTTGATTGAGTTGATTTGGTTCAATCGGTGCTTGGCTTGTGATCCTTAGATTGATTGGTCTGGATCAAGATTGAATTTAAAGTCTTGGATGATGATCAGAAGGAATCAAGGGAGTGCAAGAGAGTGATGATGAATCAATCGATGGACTATCATCTATCCTCAACTTGAACCTTGACCCAGTGGCAGTGATCAATCATGACTTCAAACTCATATCAAGATTCGCTTGATCCCATTCAATCCCGTAGACCAAGGGGATCAACCACTAGGACCATTTTCATCAATCATCATCTAACCACCAAAGACTGCCATCAGTATCAAGACAAATTACAAGCTCATCATTGTCAGACCGGTCTGGGGGCTAGGTTGATCCTATCGGTAATCCACCTACCCAAGATCCCCAGTAATCCACTCAGGAACCAATCCTGCCCATCTCAAAATCTGTCGACAAACTTGAGGCATCCTATCAATCATCATCAAGCCACCCTTGATCATGCCAAGTCCATCCCATCAGCCCAGAGGAGTCCATTTCCAATCATCCTCCTATCCCTCGATCTACCTCCTGCGATGACAACCAACAACCAACAAACCGGCCATCTCAAGCGCCCGTCAAACCTCTCTCAAAATCCACCTCATCGCTCATTGGTCTCCTGCGCGGCTTGTCTGTTGCCCGCGCGGGTCTCTTCTGTTGCCAGTGCCCGTCAGTATGTCCAAGGGCCTCTCACTTGCTACTCTCCTGCCCACGCCCATCCTGTTGAAAAAAAAAAAAAATCCGCTCTATTTGTAAATCTCTCTTGTAAATAGTCTACAGGCCTCTGGTCTATAATAGGAGGTGCTCTCCCCTGCTTTTTCTGCATCATATATAGAAAATCATCCAGGGGAGTGTGTGCCTATGTCCCCCCATTATTGTGAAATTTGATCCTGATTGTTATCCTGGGTATATCTCTGATTTCCCCCTGATCCATTTTTTTGACCCTGAGTCTGTGCCCCTCTGTCGCCTGGTCCTTATAACCAACCAATAGCCTTGCTGGTTGAAGAAAAATTCTTTCTGTTGGAATTTTTGAGTGTTTTTTACCACTCCTTGATCCCTTTCTCTGACCATACTGGTCCTGATCCCTGATCATCTTTCTGGAGCCAATCACAATTGATTGAAGAGTTCTTATTAAGCTTAAGATCTGGGGTGCTAGAGCTCCCTTTATTTTCTTTGGAGTTGCATTCTGCAAGCCTACTCTTGAGTCCCTTGAAAAGTGTTGAGGTTATTCTTGCTTCAAATCAGTTACTGTTTGCTTTTAGAGCTTCTTAAACATTGTGCTTTGTCTTGTACAGCCACCCTCAGTTATCTTGTACCCTTCAAGCGCTTGATTTTGGAGAGTTGGGCAGGTTCATTGAGAACCTGGAGGTTGGTTGGGTTTGAGTTGATCATTCCAAATCTTCTGCTGATGACCAGAGTTATTAGCTTGTGGGTGTTGTTTACATACAACAGATTTTGTTCCTTGAACTCTAAGCAGACTTTAACTTCTTTTGTTCAAGTTTTTCCCTGCATAATCTTGTCTCAGATAGTGCTTTTCCAATGCTACCAAACTATTATCATCTTTATCCTCTCCTCCTTGATTCCTCATTTACCAGGTTCTGGAACTTGATCTTGGTTACATCTAAATATTTTTGTAACACTCAGGAGGGCAGCCTAAACAGCACCTTTCCCCTCCACAGAACTGCCACGGCCTAGCACCGTTTGGAGTCTTACAACAGGAGGTCTTTAATGAAAATATCTTCCAGAAGGTCCAGTGCCAATGGCAATCTCAAGGTGTCTGTGCCCTTGGTAACCAAATCAATAAAATATTTGACAACATGAAAGATGAGAAACTTGGTAGACGGTACAAATGTGGTCATTCAATGTGGATGATGAGGAAACCTTCCAAAATCCATGAAAATCTTACAAAGGTTCCAACAAGACTCCCCAGAAACTTTTATCATCTTGGTTTGATTTCATCCCTTTCTCGAGGAGGCAAACAGCTTTTGGATATTCAGCCTCCAATTGAACTTGCCTTCATAATTTCTAAACCCTTAACTTAAGTTATTTTTAGATCCAAAGTCATGTTTTAATATTGATTCTTGTGATAATAGAATGTTCAACTCTCACTACTTTCATCCATAGACTCTTGCAAGGATATCCTACTTGGAATATTTTTGTCATGAGACGTACCTGTGTTGAAAAATCAAATAAATATAATTAAATCTTGAATATGTCCAAAGTGTTTTACCCTGCATCAAAATCCATTATAAATTTACAATTATTGTCAACATAACTGTACCAATACCATTTAAATAAAAGCACCTTCATGCAAAGATTTGATGTGGTACATACCTTTGAAAAAGAAGCCAGCTTTTGGAATCTGTGCACATGTACCTGTATTTTTATATTTATCTTGCCATGTGAGAGGCCTAAAACAACATTTTTTCTTGAAAATATACACCTTTGCGTTGCAATATACACATCCATTTTCAAATGTATGGTGTATAAAGCTAGTCTGGGCACCTGGCAAAGTTCCAGGTTTTGTTTTTAAAGTGTGTGTGGTGCCCAAAAAAGCTAGCTTGGCACCTAGCCAAGCAATCTTGGCGCCCTTTCAAGTGCCAGTTGGCGCATCATCAAATTGGCCTGGTGCCTTGCCAAGTTGCTTTGGGAAACAATCAAAGCTTTTTGCGCAATCAATTTTCAACTGTATTATTTCTCTTTTTTTGACTGAAAAAGTTGTTTTTTTTTAACTTTTTACTTTAAATAGATGTGCACAAATTTATAAAATGAACTTAAACAAGGCTGAAAAAAAAACTTACCTTGTTGAATAAATTGAGAATTGAGTTGGAGATCAATCAAAGATGGTTTGAGGCTGGGGGTGCGCCCAGCTTAGATCTGGGAAAAGAAAAACTTGGTCAAGAACCAAGTTTAACCCCTTGCAAACCCTACCTGATCAAGCGTGCTGGGCACCCAACCAAGTCCTGCTGGGTTCATGCCAAGTCAAACTTGGCCAGGCTCCCAGAGGGGCTTTATACACCATATATACAACCCCAGATGTGATGGGTAGATATACAGGGATGAACCTGGATTGCTGGCTCCACCAGAATTATGGGCCACAAGACACAGGGGCAAGGGCTTGAAAACAGGATTGTAGCAGCTCCTAAAGTTATTCCCTATTATTGTAAAGCACATGTTGCACTGATCCAAGTGATCTTGGCCCCAATCAAAGTTCCCTTGATGCCAGGCCAAGGTTGACTTGGTGCCTGGAAAAATAAGTCTGGCACCTGGGAAAGTTAATTTTGGCACTGATCAACGCTGGTTGCATTGGCCAGCAAAACACATAATAATATTTGAAAAAAAAAAACCATTGGAAGTCAAGGGGTAGGGAGGCAGGTCAATTTGGTGCAACCAGAGCTTGATTGGTACCAAGGGGAGCTTGATTGGGGGCAAAGTTTTAACCCCTGCAAGCCCAACCTGATCAAGCTTCCTGGGCACCAGCCTTGATTCACCATATGTTGGCCCCTCAGCACGCAACTTGATTTCAGTGCACTCCACATGGGTGTTGACCAGATGTACTGAATGTTTTGTACCTTGGCTTATCAGAATACAACCCCATTTTTTGCACACCCCAAGGGTGCTGTAAGCTGGCCACTCAGCATAAAACTCTGGTTTGAAGCACCCCACTAGGGCATGGTAATAATGAACTTGGTTTTTGCATGCTGCCTCCCCAGGGTGCAACTTCCTGTTGGAGCACTTCACAAGGGCATGGGCATAATGCACTTGGGTGTGGTACACTAGCCACCTAACATACAACTCCATTCTTGAGCATTCCTTAGCTGGGTGGGTTTCCTCGCGCATACAATTCATGTACAATGGGTAGAGAAACATAATGGGACTGATTACACTGAATCAGCCCCTGTATTTCCAAGTACTCATCTAAAACTGAATTCAAGGCCCCCAAAAAAACAAGGAATTATTTTGATTGGTGTGTTTTGATAGTTTTCAATCTCTTTTGCACTCACAACACTATCAAAAAAATTTTAGAAATTGAATTCAAAATTCATAAAAAAAAATCAAAAAAGTAAAAATACTCATAAAAACAGGTTCTAGCAATAAAAAAAGGGTAATGCTAAATTCAGGGCTACAGAGCCCTTTACACAGCTCATAGGGCTGTGTGGCATTCCATTTGATCCTTTTAGCATGCCACACGGCTAAAATGGGCTGTGTGGCATGCTACACGGCTCAAATGGGCTGCTTGGCATGCTACCTGTCCTATTTCAGTTTCAGGGCACGCTAAAAAACAAAAATGAAGTTGTGTAGCCTCCACTCAATCACAAATAATGAATAATAAATAATAAATAATAAATTATGAATTATAAATTATAAATAATAAATAATACATGATAAATAATAAATAATGAATAATAAATAATAAATAATAAATAATAAATAATAAATAATAAATAATAAATAATAAATAATAAATAATAAATAATAAATAATAAATAATAAATAATAAATAATAAATAATAAATAATAAATAATAAATAATAAATAATAAATAATAAATAATAAATAATAAATAATAAATAATAAATAATAAATAATAAATAATAAATAATAAATAATAAATAATAAATAATAAATAATAAATAATAAATAATAAATAATAAATAATAAATAATAAATAATAAATAATAAATAATAAATAATAAATAATAAATAATAAATAATAAATAATAAATAATAAATAATAAATAATAAATAATAAATAATAAATAATAAATAATAAATAATAAATAATAAATAATAAATAATAAATAATAAATAATAAATAATAAATAATAAATAATAAATAAAAAATAAAAAATAATACGTAATAAATAATAAATAATAAATAATAATAAATAATAAATCATATATAATAAATAATTAATAATAAAAAATAAACAATTAATACTAAATAATAATAAATCATAAATTATAAATTATAAATTATAAATTATATGGGGTAGTTTATGCGCCGCCACGCGTTGAGGGGCCCTAAACAACTCCCACACGACTGGAGCCGTGAATTTAACATCAACCATAAAAAAATTGACAAATTTTGTACCATCAAGATTCCTTCTCATGGAATACCTCTTTGAGGAGGATAAAAAGGAACACATTAGATGAAAAAAAATTATTTTAATGCTAAGTTTGATCAAGGTTGATTTATAGAAATTCAGGTCCAATTTAAATTGAATAGCTGAGATGGGTGTATTTCAACTCTTGAAAACCACTTGGATAAGCTCCTTGAAAGTTGAATGTTTTTATTATTCATTTATTTCTAGCTCTTGGGGGGTTTTTCTGTCCTTGCAAGGTTTCGGGGCAGATGGGATATTTGATGGTTTGAGAGGGAGACCTTCAGATTCTTCTAGAATTCTTTTTAGCAAGTGCTATTTCCCAAGGTCTATGTTGGTTGAATCCCTGGGTCTCAATTATGGAACAATTTTCAGAAAAAGATGGATTCCAAATAAAAAATCAGGGAAAATGAAGATCCAAATCAGCTTTTAAAACTGAAAACAATTTACTCGCCAACACTGTTTCAGTGATTAATGGTGATTAATTTTAGTGAAAAGGGAAAACCAAGACAGTCATCTTTTTGAGCATGATTGACTGTTGAGGGAGCCCAATTTTGGAATGGTCAAGATGAACCATGATGATTCTTGGGCTTCATCTAGATTTTTCAAAGTACCTGGGTGCAGTTTCTTTGAAAAATATTCCCATGACTTTTGTCTACCCATTTTACTTTTCCCCCACATCATCCAATTTTTCCCTCAAGCAAGAGAAGACAAAAAACCATGAAAAAATCAAATATATATAAATATATATTTCAGAGCAAGCCATACCAGGATTGGTTTCCCAGCAGATACCACTCATGTACCTTGCCTTCACATCATCCAATGAGTACCTCGAGCAGAAAAAGATAAAAAACCATGAGAAAAAATAAAAATAAATTAAAAATAAATAATAAAAAATAAAGTTTAAAAAAAATATCCAAACTCTATAATCCAATTCAACTTGTGAGCTCAATTCTCAAAGGCACAAATAATGCTTATATCTATTTGGTCATATTATGAACTAAAATATGGTTACTGATTTCGGTGGTGTTATTTAAAACTATGTTCCTGCAAGAGAATTTTTATCCCCCTGGTTCAACAGGCACTAAAATGCTCACTGAAACCTGGTGGTTGAAAAATTCAATTATTCACTCCAATAGTGGGTTGGAGGTTTTGGCTCACTCCTCAGTTGATTTTCCAATCCATCAATTAGATAGTTATGTAATTGGTGGTAGCATTTCTGATTATTTGGAGGTTGAATGCGTTTTCCATCTGCCCCTGGAACTTGGTGGAGAAATGTGGGTTGAACTCCACTCATGGATGCTGTCCAGGACCAGAGGGGATTGAAGGTGTAGTTGGGTAGAGATAGGTGGATGTTGATTTGAGGGTAATTTGAAAACCTCTTTCAATGACAGAGGGGGGGAGGTGAGATCAACTGAAGATACAAAAGAGATAATGCTTGCAATATAGCTTGGATACAGGTGAGATAAAACTTGCCACCTGAATATGGGTGGTGCTTTTTTTGTTGTGGTCAATATAGGCAAAAAAAGAGCTTTTGAAATTTTCTGAAAACTCAAAACTACAAAATACTTTCCTGTCAGATAATTTTCTTTTTCTCCAACAAAATGGAGTACAACTTTGAGTTCTGGATTTAAATTTGTATTTAATAATTAATTGTCTTTGGATTTTTCTGGATTATGGGAAACGTGGGAATCCAAAGCCCCCCTGCTTGCTAGGTATTTTGGAAATAAAAAATTGGAAGCCCCAATTTCATACTCATACAGGCTTAAAATTGAGGGAAATTTTTTTTCAAAACTGGGATTGACTGGTTGTGCTGTGCAAAGTTTAATTTGCCATTTTATTGATTTTACTTGATGTAAAAAAATTTCAACGTGGCTGCTGTAACTATATAACTATGTAGCTATGAGGTTCTAGAAGCCCCTGAACCTCCTCCTGTCAGAGCCTTTCCTAGTAAGAAAGAGGTAGATTACTTTTGCCACAAATGGGAATCCATGCATGGCTATCCTTTGACAAAACTAAATTCAAATAAATACAAATCCAGACTTTTTCAAGCAAGGTTGGTTTTAAATTCATGATCCCTGAAATTTTCACAGTAGCAGATTCCACGCGGCGCCTCTCTATTATAAATGACCAACATAATCAAAATCCATATTCAAAACCCTCAGTGCATCCAAAACTGAGAAGAATATCATTTGTTGCCTCAGATCAACTTAAGGAAGGCATGCAAGATGGTCTAAATTTAATTAAACTCTAGAGTAAAATGAGAAATATTTCTTGGGGAAAATATGTGTTTCACAACCAGCCCACCTACTATCGGGAAATTCTAGATGATTGTGAGTACAAAGGGAAAGCTGAGTGCAAGGGCAAGTGCAAGGTATCAAGAGCTAACTGCAAAGTGTGAACTTGTGGTGGAGTAACTTTACACACAGCAATGGGAATGAATGTTCCAATGGAAGGGAATCAAACCCAAGCCCAATTCAATGACTGGATTTAGCAAATGCAAGAACATATGAAATTAAATAACTGAGCAAACAATCCCCAGGCAAGCAGCGTAGCCTTTATAAGGTAATCCAAAATGACTAGATACAACCTGATGGACAGTCAATGAAAGTTAAAAGCAATGAGGCAATGAATGAAATGAACGGAGTACAAAATCAAATAACAGTATTAACTTTTCTGAGGTCTTAGCCTAAGTGCAAGACAATTCTGGGCAAATTTAATGAAGTTTAACGGTTGAGACATGAGGGTGTGATGTCAGAGGCAATGCAAAAATGAAGATTTAGTTTATGCAGGGTAAGGGACTAGCCTATTTGCAAACTATACAGTTGAGGTGGCTTGAATAGCATGGGTGCAAACTAGCAAGAACATGTGACTGGAAATGGGAAACCAAGGGTTATTGATACCCAGGGTGAAAAGGCAGAGGCCAAATGGACGGTTGACTGAGGTAGAGTTGATTGAAAGGTTTGCAAGTGGGTTCTGAGTCAGTCGCCAAGGATGGAAGGTTGTTATGTGAGCCAGAGTTGGTAAGCAGAAGGCAAAATTGATTTTGTGCTTCTATTTTTTCACGCTCATGGACTGAGTTAGATGGTACTGAGGAAAAGTATATGTTGAAGTGGGAGTACATAAATCCTTAAGCTCAAAGCGTGAAAATATGTTGAAAATAGAACAATCTATAATACTAAGCACAAATTAAATTCAGTAGAACTCAAGCGTGAAGTTTTTATGTATGTTGTATCCAAAAAACCTCCAATATTTCCAGTGGGTGTTCAGGTTGATTTTCAGTGGAGAGGGTCAACTAGAGGCCTTTTTTTGGCCCATCCTGAGAATATAAAACTTTTAATTCAAGAAATTCCGTCATCATCTTTTTTGTATGGTATTTATGAAACAAATAGGTACAACATCCTGCTATTGCATGTTTTAGGAATGACTTTCAACAGGAAAAGATTTACAAAGGATTTTTTTTATAACAAAAGAGACTTCTGAGTTCTACATTTGGGCGTGAATGCACTAAGTTAGTTGGCTTATTATCTAGAGAGCCTTTCCAAATTGTTTGTGATGGACCTTGAAAAAGCACTTATTTTTGACATTGAATATAGTTTACCTGAGCCACAGGACATTTGTACTCTTGGCACTTGTCTGAAGCTATTCAAGAAAATTTTGAATTATTCTAAAGTAATGATGATGAAGGACAGAAAGTTTCTATGTCTCTGTGGGAAAGGCATGGGGCCTCCAAATCCAAGTTTGAGGCAGAAGTCAATGATGAATAAATAAGATTGGGCCAATTTATTCCTTTTTCTGTTCATCTCTGCTGAGATTCCTTATGTTGCAACTTGTATAAAGTGCTTCTTGAAATACCATGAGCATGTGCTTGAGTATATGGAAAATAAAATTTTCTGTATCAAAGAGAGGTCTTTAACTTCATCAAATTTTTTTAAAATTGACTTTGTAAATAAAAAAACATCTTTGGTAGAAGGGCCCATTCCACTTTCAGAAAATCAATTGCAATCATTTCATCTATTGGCTTTTCATTTCATCATGTGGGTTTGATGTGACAATTACTTCTGATGCAGATCTTGTACTTCTATTAATATAAACGGTTATAAAATTTGGAACTTAATGATTTTGAGTGTTTTGAGTTAAGATCATTATTTTGAGTGGTTGAAATGTGATTTTATTATCAAGTTGGTTCAATTTTTCTTGGGGTGATCCAATCATAAGGAGTATTATTAATTCTTCTAATAGGATAAGATTGACAAAAGTTGCACTTTTTTTGGGGTTTTCTTCCTCCAGGGATCAATATTCAATTGTGGTGTACCTATTTCAAGTAAAACTAAATGGAATATCCTTATTTTTTTGAGGAGTTGATGTAGTTTTGCATCGTTCAAATAAAATGATTTCAAATTTTGTTGGTATGAACCCCCATAAGAAATGATTGGAGTGAAAATTATGGCCATAAATTATCTTAGTGGGATGAGGAGCAGTAATTAAACAAACATAAACGCTTGAAACCTTGTGTCTATAAAGCTGAATGGGATCTCAAAATGCGGAAATACTTCAGATAATTGATTGGATTAATTTGAATGGATTTATTGGAAAACAGGAGGTAGAATGGCTCCTTAAGTACAAAAGATTGGACCTCATGTGGGCTAATTTTACAACAATAGAAAAGGCAAAAATTCCTCCATCAAAGGGCTCTAATGGCTCTAAAATAAGCCTTGCATGGTTAAATACCAAGCAAGGGGCCCAGTTGGCCCCAATCAGCCCCTGTGGCTGATGGAAACACCCCTGGTTTGACCCATACAGTCCAATCATCATTGCTTGAACCTTTTTCTAGCTAATAACTAGCATTCATTGGTTATTTATGGCTGGTTTGATCTCCATGAAACCCAGCCTATCCCACCAGCCTCTCCTGGGCCAGTGGGTTTGTCATTTACACCAATTAGACCAGCCACCCTCCAGGGAGAGTGGCTTGGTGCCACTCACACACCAGGGGGGTGGCATTCCAATGGACAAGTGTTCCCCCCCTCTAATCTCATATTCAAGGTTGGAGGTGATTAAATCCCCCCTCCAATGGTGTTCTGGTGCCGCCATTGCAACCATGACCACATTGGTTGCAGGGGCAGTAGCAACTAAAATTGATGGGGGGTCAGATCCCCCCCCCCTAATTGTTGGTAATGCAGATTTACCCTGGGGAGGTGATCAAGTCCCCCCAAGCGTTTTTAATCCTCCCCCTTGATAAAGGGGGGGGGGGAGAGATGGCCCATTGATTGTTGGTGGGAGGGTGGTCAGGCCCCCCACTGCCTTTTTCCTTGTTTCAAATGTCTTGATCCTTTGCTTGTGGAAGAGTGATCAAATCCCCCCCACCGCCGGTTCCCTTGTTGCAACCAGACTAGCCACCTTGTTTTCTCCCTCGTGGCAATGGGGGGGGAAAGTATTTCTCCCCCCTCCCCTGCTGCAACCCCTTGTTTGCAGCCACAAAGAACAACAGAGGTGGAATGACTCCAAATGAGTCCCTCTGCCCCCTATGAAAACCCCATGCGGGTTTTTGTGCCCAGAACAAGGGCAAACACAAGAAAAAGCTGCCCCAAGCAGACAGCAACATGGGTGACATCCCAAGAGGGCTGTTCCAGCCCAGACCCACAAAATGACAACTTTGGCAGAACAGCCCGGCTGGCCAAGTATGTCCAAATTTTATAGGAGACCCAAAAATGGCCCCTAAAGCCTATTTTATTGGGGTGGCTGATTCATCCAAACAGTCTTGTGATGGCCTTTGTACCAAATGACTTTTTTCACGTGTTTTAGGGCCAGTTTCCCCAAATCTGTGACATCAACACAGGCCCATGTTTCCCATGTGGTTTCCAAACGGGCTCTTGAGGTCCATAAGTGCATACCATTTGAATTAGATCTATATAAAGCACACACTTAAGTGCATACATTTTTTAACACACACCCTTAATCCAAAAGGGGTAAAATCTGGATATTAGTCACAAAGCCTTGATGCGTTTTCCTATCTAAAGCTCATTCCCAGAACTTGTTGTGCTAGAAAAAGATATTTTATCTTGAAATCCTCTTTGAGTTTCTCCATGAAAATCTCTTTTACTATTCCCAATGGTGATAATGTCATTGACCCATACAAAACAAATTGCATCATTTCTTCACAAAGAGAAAATTGTTGGCATGAGAGGTTTTGAAACAAATACATATTTTTTTATCACTCATGGTGTTATACCACAACCTAGCTGACTGCTTCAATACATACAGAAATCTCTTGGACATATTCCCCTCCATCTCTCAAAGGAAAACTTCTAATAAACATTTTCTTGATGTTTTCTGGTTTAGTCTCAACTCACCATTCCCTGAAACCATCAGGAATTGGCATATCAACAGTCTCCTAATCTCCATTTTTTGGATTCAATCTTGCTGTTACTAAATCAGCTTGTGTGATCTCTTTGCCCAAGCTCACTTCCAGAGAAATTTTATACCTGAAGGTGGAAAACCTATCAGTTGGACAGAAATTTTCTTGGAAGTCTATACCCTCTCTCTTTTTGAAGGATTGTGCAACACATCTTGCCTTGAATCTCTTCAAAACTCCATTAGTTTAAAACTTCTTATTCAGCACTAATATAGACCCAACAATTGCCTTTATTTTTGGAAATAAATTCTGATTAAAAACTTCAAAAAACCAATATTCTCCAAAGAATTAAATTCCTTGAAAATAGAACTTTTCCAGTTTGCTCTCTCATCAGAATTCATAGCTTGGCCAAAGCTATTTGGGTTAAGCCTGTCACCCATTTCTAAACCCAACTCTGGGACCTCATTAATTATACAATTTTTATGGAATGTATCTTCCTCATATCCTGCTGCAGAATGATGGGACTTCCATTCCCCCTACCTATCAAGTGGTACTCTCATACTACCACTCCTTCTAAACAGAGGTGGAGGCTAATCAGGCTCCAAATTATTCAACCCCCCTGAAGCGGGTACTGAACTCTCTGGTGGCGCTTCTTCCATTTCCTCATCATCTGGAACTATATTTTCCTCAGCCTTTGCTGGTGAAATAGGCTCCAATGCCATTTCTTGCTGGGATTTATCACCAGAAATATCTTCAAACCTCTTGAGTGGAAAGGCACTTCCATCGAATTTCACATCTTTCCTAGGGATAAACTTTCTGGATTCTGGAAAATATGTCCTATATGACTCACTTTTTAAATCTTAAACAACAACAAACCCTGTTCTTTTTCTAACATCCAATTTTCCAATGAACTCTGTTGGAATCTCAGGGAGAGAGGGGGACATCAGAACACTCAGGGACCCCACAGCAATGACCTGAAGGAGTGGCGTGCAGCTATGAGACTCCGCAAGCTGAGGGGCAACCCGGCGGGCACTGTCAATCACATCCACAACAGCTATTTTTCAACCTTCATCTCTGTTTCTAAATTATCTTCACATCCTCATTCTCCTTCTCTTGTCTGTTTCTTCTTATCTTGGTCTGTTCTCCTCTTTGTTGTTTCACATTCCCTTCTGACCCCTTCACCAAAAGGATAGACCAACCACCAACCTCAATCTCAACTCATTCTCAGCCACTCCATTGGAAATCATTTCTGTCTGCCTGGTGAGATTTCAATTGACTCACCTCAACCAATCCCTCAGTGCTTACCCATCTCAACCATAGCTCATTACACTCCAACTATGCAAGCCTGCATTTCAACCTCTGCTCCAAGTCACAACCCCCTCATCAAACTTTCCTCAGACTGCAAGCATCATTCCTGTCCTCCTCATCTTGTTGGTCACACTTGGTTCATCATCTCTGGTTCTCCTCTTTTGTGATCTGGTTGAGCCTGTTGCTTGTCATTATTCTCCAGCTTTTATGCCAATGCATTTTCATCTCTTTTTGAAGGTTAAAAGCCAAAGGCGACTTACCTACCAACTTCCAAAGCTGGAGATCTCTCTAATCTGGGAACAATGGACATCTTCTGTCAGACCATGCTCAAAATGGCCCTTGAGACCATTCCACTCCTTGGCAACAAGAAATATGGGATCTGGCAAGACAGTATGGACGGAATACTCAACATAAGGGGATTTGCGCTGGCCATACATGATGAGAAAGCCATACTCCAAACCTCTATCAACAACAAACTCAAACTTCTACTCATCTCCATACTAAACTCATCCACTCACAACAACATAGTAATGCTGGAAAACCATAACTTGTGAAATTACTTTGGAAGGCCATCATCAAAAAATTTTCCTCTTCTCAAGTTTCAAACAGGGCTCAAGGATTCAACAGATTCCTCTACCTCACCCTCAGCGCCAATAGCATCACTGACTTCATCACCTCTATCAACGTCAGCCTCAAGAAAATTTTGTGACGCCACTGTGGCCTATCTTCTGCTTTTGAAACTTCCCCCATTGATGGAAAACTTCAAGAGGCAGATCATTTACTCAGAAAAAGAACTTTCTGTCAAGTTTGTCCTTAACCACCTCAATCAACTCAATAAAAAATTGCTAGCCCAGTCGTCCGCTTCCTCCTCCAATTCAAAGGGAGACGTCGCACTGTGTGGCGCAAAGTCAGCTTGGAAAGAGTCCTGCAAGTTTTCCAAACCCAAGCAATGCATGGAAGGCTACCGCTACCCTGGCCAAGACAAGAACCAATCTGCTAAAGACTGCTGGAATCTCCAACCCGAGTTAGCTCCAGAGGGGTGGAGAGACAATCAAGCCAATTGAAAGGACAAAGAGGTATCTGCCAAGCAACAATTGGACATACCTCCCTCAGCTCACTACCTGGCTCTTCTGCACCAAGGGATAGAGCATGGTGACACTCACCAGCAATTCCTGCTCAACAGTGGCGCATCAGTCAACATGATCAATGAAAGTTGTTACTTTTTTGAAATGGAACCCTACTCTGTCCTTTGAAGACCTTAAAGGAAGGAGCCAAACTGCCTATCAAAGGAAGAGTATTTGCTGTGCTCCATTTGAAAGACCAGAAGCTTATACTTACTGATGCCTTTTATGTTCCTGATGGCACAATTAATCTCATCAGCTCAGGAGCACTAAACGCAAAGGGATTCTTGATCCATTCAGAGAGAAACCAATTCTCCATCTCCCACCAAGACCAACCAATTCTATGTGGAACTATTGTACATAATCTCTGCACTCTCCTGGCACCATCTCACAAGCCTAGAAACAAACTGGTATCCCACATGTCAAATTTCTCAGAGTCACCAAGAGAAGAGCTTGTCAAAATCTATTGGAAGTACAGGCATGCATCTCTCTCTAGACTGGCATCACTCACTCAACACATTCCTCAAGACATCAAGGCAAAATTTCAGTTTCTTGACTGCGCAATAAGAAAAATCACCAAATCACCCTTCATTGAATCTTCCACAAGATACCACAAAGTTCTTGAGAAGATTCACCTTGCCCTAATAGGACCAATTTGACCACTCTCTAAACTCAACCATCAATATATCCTCATGCTTGTGGACAATGCCACCAGATACCTTGCACCTTCCCTATAACCTCCAAGGAAAACACTGCCAACATCTTGATTGACCTCATTGAGAAAGAGCAAGAAAGGCAAGGCTATTACCCCCTGGAAGTCTGCTCTGATGGCAGCACTGAATTTGTCAACTCCAATTTCACGTCATATCTTGAAGATAGACACATAACTCAAATCATCTCTGAAAATCATCACCCAGAGCACAATGGACAAGCCAAACAAGCAAATCAGAACATCATTGAATATTCCAGAGCTACCTTGAAGGAAAGAAGGCTCCCCATGTCAACTTGGCGCGAGGCTTTCAAGGGCTGATGCCTCATGCTGAACCAAATACTGGCAAAGGGCAAATCCAAAACCCCCTGGGACAAGATGCACAATCAACACCTGCCTTCCACCTTTCTTTTGGCCCTTGGCAATCCCTGTTTTGTTCTCCTTAACAGGGGAGAGAAGGGATTGAAAATCAAACCCAAAGGTGAAGAGGGTTCTCTTGTAGGCTTCAATCCCCTTCTCCACTCATACCACATCTTAACTTAAAGTGGTTCCATCATCTCTTCAAAACACGTTAAGTTTCTTCAGATGCCCAGACTGCGGGAGCCTGGCCTCTCCATTCGTGAAAACCTCATCCCTTCCGAAGCAGACGAATACTCATCCCTCAATCAGAACACCCAACCAGAACCGCTCTCCACTACTGAAGCCCCCTGGACCAACTACAGAAGCAAATTTCCAGGATCAGAAGAGTAAATCAGCTCCGCCTCTGACAGCAAAGCATCATCCACTTCTCTGGCCAAAACTGAGGAAATTGCAAGCAGCAAAACTCAATCACCAATCCATCCATCAAACAATTGTAGAAAAGACCACAACTCTGACCCTCCTGCCAGACCCCGGCAAGACAGATCCAGTATCAGACCAACTCAAAGATATGGATTCTGTCACTACTATGAGCCAAGGTTGTACAAAGACACACTGTCTTGTAACAAGCGCTCTTTCTGAATAGAAGCTATGGATCAGGAGCTGGAATTGATCAAGGATCTTGGAGTCTGGGAAGAGTACAACAGCCCTCAACCAGGCAATTTCCTTGGAACCACATGGACCTAAAAGATCAAGCAAAACTGCCATGGAAACCCATTCAAGTACAAGGCCCGCCTTTGCGTCCAGGGATTCAGCCAAATCAAGGGGCTCAACTACTTTGAGAAGTTTGCCCCAAGCTTTAAAAATCAACCCTATGTCTGCTCCTACTCTATGCCCTGTAATCAAGACAACAAATCCAATATTTTGATGTCAAGAGTGTGTTCTTCCATTCAACCATTGACCAGAAGGTCATCATCAGGACCCCAAAGGGCTCAAAGCGCTCCTCGCGTCTCCTCAGATTCAAAAAATCACTCTACGGCCTCAAGAAGGCTCCAAAAAATTGGTTTGAAACCCTCAAAAACTGTTTCAAGGACGTAGGATTCAACACATCAGTGTGCAACCCCTGTCTCTACCTGTCTAGCAAGGGGAAATTGGGACTTTTCTTCCACATCAATGATCTGGTCCTTTTTGGTGATGCCGAAGGGTTTGAAGAGAATTTCCTTTCCAGATTTGCCTTTTCTACCTCAAAGGAACCAGACACCATCCTGGGGATGAAAATTGAAATCCACAACGACCGCATTGTACTCAGCCAACCTAATCACATCAAACGGGGCCTCAGAGAACTCAATCTTGAAGAAGCACGTACAAGTGGTAGCCCCCTTACTCAGAATCTGCAGCTCAAGCCCGCCTTGGATGAGAAATTCAATCACTTCAAATATCTTGATGTCAAATATCAGTGGCCATTGCCTTACTGAATCACATAGCCTGTTACACCCAACCCAACATCAGCTTTGCTGTATCAATTCTTGCCAGATTCAATGTCAAGCCAGGCCTCCCTCACTGGAACAAGCTCAAGAAAGTCTGGAAATATCTCGAGGGAAACTCATACCTTCACCTGTGGCTTCAGATAAAAGCGGCTGACTCACTCACCATGGCCTAATCCAACGCATCCTGGGCAGATGACCCCAACACTACACGCTCTCAGACAGGTACCTGTGTGCTGTCTAGGGGTGCTTTGTGTCCTGGAACAGCTGTAAACAAAATAATATCAAGTACTCATCCACTGACACCAAACTCAACGCCTTGGTTGACGCATTCCACAAGGCCACCTGGATCAGAGCACTGGGCTGCTAAATATTCTCCACCAGGTTGGAAGCAATTGAGCTCTTCACCAATAACAGTGGCCTATAAAAAAAGCTAAAGAAGTTTGGCTGCAATTCAAGAACACAACACTTAGACCTCAAGACCAAAGGAATGTGGAAGGAACTCAAATCCAGAAACCCCACCTTCTCAAATTTCTCAACCTAATGTTGTCTCAACTCCTCCCTGCAACACATACTCTCCCTCTTGTCTCTCTATCTCACCAGGAACGGGGAGTCTTGGAATCTCCTGGAGAGATGGTGACATAAGAATTCTCAGGGACATTGCGGCAATGACCTGAAGGAGCGGCACACAGCTATGAGAGCCTGCAAGCTGAGGGGAAACCCAGCGGGCAATGTCAATTGCATTCACAACAGCTATTTTTCAACCTTTATCTCTGTTTCCACATTCTCTTCACAGCCTCATTCTCTGTCTCTTATATGTTTCTTCTTTTCTTTTTCTTTTCTCCTCTTTGTTGTTTCATATTCCCTTCTCACCCCTTCACCACCAAGATAGACCAACCACCAACCTCAATCTCAACTCATTCTCAGCCACTACATTGGACATCATTTCTCTCTGCCTGGTGAGATTGCAATTGACTCACCTCAAACAATCCCTCAGTGTTGACCCATCTCAACCATAGCTCATTACCCTCCAAATCTGCAAGCCTTAATTTCAACCTCTGCTCCAATTCAAAAACCTCTACTTGAAATATTCTCACACTGCAAGCATCATTCCTGTGCTTCCTCATCTGTTTGGTCAAACTTGGTTTATGATCTCTGGTTCTCCTCTGTTTTGCTCTGATTGATCCTGTTGCTTGTCATTATTCTCCAGCTTTTTTGCCAATTCAATCTCATCTCTTTTTGAACCTCATTATGGTGAATACCATAATACATCAAACAAACAATTGTTCTAAGTTGCAACAATTTGGGCCCTTGCTCCCAAAGCTGATAATTTGAACTCTTCCCATTAAAAATAGCAATACTATGCTACAGAAAATCAGTACAAAACAACTCAGCCCATAAAAAATTTATAAGACCAGATTGAGCCATAATAGTTATGAATTTATCCAACAAAATCCTTTTCATTCTCTCAATCATTACATTATTTTTTGGAGTAATTGCAGTTGGAACAATATGATTGATACCATAATCACTTAACAAATTCTCAAATTCCCTATTCAAAGCTTCACCCCCTCCATCAGTGATTACCCTTTTGATCTCCTTCATCAAACCATTATTTTTCCAGACCTTGAATATTACAGAAATCTCCTCTGTGTTTTGATCATTTGATCTTATTGGTTTCACCCTTACAAAATTAGTTTGTGTATAAACTAAATTGATGAAGTACTTTGCCCCTCCAATAGAAATTGGGTTGAATGGCCCTACCAAATCAATGGAGAGTTCCTTTGTAGGAATTGTAGTTCTTTCTCATCCTTTTCCCCTAAGGTACAACTCTTGCAGTTGCTGTCCTGCACCTTATGGCAAGCTCTAACCTAAGCCAATGTGCTCAGATCTGAAATCCTGAATAAATCTGCACAAAGAAGTTTATTCCAAACTTTTTAACAAAGAACACTTCTACTTTTAAAATCATCAACAAGAAAACTTTATCTTTTTTAAGATAATGGATCTATGTCCACCATCACAATTCCTACCAAACTGATTGGAATTGCTTTTTTAGGTCCCATAATAAAGACCTTATACCCTCAGAGTCAAATTATCCATAGCAAGATTGAACTTATTGTCTTCTTCCATGGAACTCAACTCCATTGCTTACCTTCACTCACATGGTGAACCTTCTCATGGATAAAATATCCAACATAATTCACTTTGAGCATCTCCAATAAGATAATGATTATATTCTTTTTTTCAAATCAGCTCATATTCAATCTATGCTAGAAAATCACACCCAAGTCCCTTCAATTTAAGATTTTAACACTTCTTCATTAACTCAGAACAGATCTGAATATTCCTGATTCCTAATAAAATCATCACAACAAATGTTTTCAAGCTTAATATCCATAAGGATTTCCCAACAATTAAACATCTGAATTATTCAGAATAATTTTTGAATAGCTGTATCTTGAATGAAAGATACCTTCTCCAATAATTAAAAGTACCATAAAGAAGCAAGAATTAAAAAAGGCACGTATGGATCCCTAAAGTGGATCCAATAAAGTCTGGTACTGATAATATGTGAATGTTATTTCCAGAAACTAGCTTAGTGGCAGCAGGAGCAGTAATTCATTGAAATGAAAGGCTGGACCCTTTTTTTTCCATAAAGGCCAATGGAATCTCACAATGGGGCAATACCTCAGATAATTGATTGGATGCATTTGAATGGATTTAGTTGAAAACAGCAGGTAGAAGGGCTCCTTAATTACAAAATATTTGCCCTCATGTGGGCTAATGTTACATCATGAGAAAAGGCAAAAATTCCTCCCCCAAAGGGCTCTAATGTCTCTAAAACCAGCCTTGAACTGTTAAAGACCAAGAAAGGGGCCCAGTTGGCCCCAATCAGGCCCTCTGGCTGATGGAAACACCCCTGCCATTGCTGAGACCTTTTTTTCCCGACTAACTACCATTCATTGGTTAGGTATGGCTGGAGTGGTCTCCATGAAACCCAGCCTATTATTCCCAAGTATTTCAGAAATACAGAGGGGGCCCAATAATGCCCCCTGAAGCCCATTTGATTGGGGTGACCCATCCATCCCAATGGGCCGGTTACAACTGGTCACCAAATGATTATTTCACAGGTTTTGGGGCCACTTTCCCCAAATATGTGACATCCACACAGGCCCTGTGGTCCATGTGGTTTCCCAATGGGCTGTAGAGGCCCATAAGTGCATCACATTTGCATTACACCTATATGTAGCACAAACGTGAGTGAATATGTATGTTAACAATTGGATCAGTTTAACATGAGTTGAATCTGTTTTTTCTTGTCTTTTTTACTTTTTGGCTAGTCTATTGAGGTGGACTTTTGTTTAATCTAATTTAGTTGAATTTCTTTTATTCAATTCAGTTTCTTCTGTAATATACAATGAAACATTTGTGTTTTATGGTATTTTATTCCAGGTAAAGGTTAAATTGATGAATCAAATTATATGTGTACATGAGTCATTGAGTTGTGTGGCATGGCTACACAATTAAACTTGAGCTGGGCAGAGCCCCACAAGGCCCAAATGTGGTTCGGCTGTAGGCCACACTGCACCGGATTGCTGTGGGGGCATGCACATCTACATTCGGGCCATGGGGGTCTCTACACGGCTTGAATTAATTATGATCATAATAATAAATATCATAATAATAATAATAATAATAATAATAATAATAATAATAATAATAATAATAATAATAATAATAATAATAATAATAATAATAATAATAATAATAATAATAATAATAATAATAATAATAATAATAATAATAATAATAATAATAATAATAATAATAATAATAATAATAATAATAATAATAATAATAATAATAATAATAATAATAATAATAATAATAATAATAATAATAATAATAATAATAATAATAATAATAATAATAATAATAATAATAATAATAATAATAATAATAATAATAATAATAATAATAATAATAATAATAATAATAATAATAATAATAATAATAATAATAATAATAATAATAATAATAATAATAATAATAATAATAATAATAATAATAATAATAATAATAATAATAATAATAATAATAATAATAATAATAATAATAATAATAATAATAATAATAATAATAATAATAATAATAATAATAATAATAATAATAATAATAATAATAATAATAATAATAATAATAATAATAATAATAATAATAATAATAATAATAATAATAATAATAATAATAATAATAATAATAATAATAATAATAATAATAATAATAATAATAATAATAATAATAATAATAATAATAATAATAATAATAATAATAATAATAATAATAATAATAATAATAATAATAATAATAATAATAATAATAATAATAATAATAATAATAATAATAATAATAATAATAATAATAATAATAATAATAATAATAATAATAATAATAATAATAATAATAATAATAATAATAATAATAATAATAATAATAATAATAATAATAATAATAATAATAATAATAATAATAATAATAATAATAATAATAATAATAATAATAATAATAATAATAATAATAATAATAATAATAATAATAATAATAATAATAATAATAATAATAATAATAATAATAATAATAATAATAATAATAATAATAATGATTGTATGTTTGGGTTAAAATAAACCAACAAATCAGAAATGAGAAATAGAAAAAAATTAAATGAAAATAAATAAATGAAAATAAATGAATGAACATAAATAAATAAAATTAAAAACTCACCAACCAAACAAAATACAATTTCAAAATGACTAGCCCTAAATTAGAAACACCAAAAGATATACAACTTCAAACTGACTAGCCATAAAGTAAAAGTGCCAAAAAATACAAAATGTTTTTGGCCAGCCCCAAAGTAAAAGTGCCAAAAAATACACTTTTATGGCCAGCCCTAAAGTGAAAGCACCAAAAAAGCAACAAGTTCCACTTGTGTTAAGCTGATTCCATCTCAAGAAGTAAAAATAATCCTTAGAATCAGCCCAACACAAGTCAAACTGAATTACTAACAAAATCTCATTCAAAATACTCATCATAATGATATTAACTCAAAACACTCAAAACAATTATTTTAAAACTGTGATAACCCTTGATATTAATATAATTACAAGACAAGCATCAGAACCCAAACGCAAATAATGAAATTAATCTATAAATTAGAATACAAATCAAGTTGATCTTTGAGGTAATCAACTAAACCAGAGGCTTTTTTGGAAATCATGGAACCTGCTTTGGAAACAATGTGAGGGATTGGAATCATACTTCCCTTAAGGAAAGGCTGGACACAATGTTTATTGTTAACAAAAAAATCAACATAGGATTTTATTATTCTTTTATACCCATTTCATAGGAGCAAAATTTAAATATCATTTAATGAAATGAACAATATTGGTCTTCAATAAGTATCTGCCATTATTTGAACAATGTCAAGCTTTGAAAGCCATTTTCAAGAGTGAATATTTTCATTGATTTCATTGACATCAAGTTTTTTTTCTATCTTTTCAATTTCTTTAATGCCAGCAAGAATCTTAGAATAGCACCTCTTATTTTTCCTAAATTTTTCAAGAATTTCTTTTCTTACTTTAAAACATCAATGCCCATCATATCCTAGGGATTTATCAATTACTTTAAATTCAAAACTTCCATCACAAACCCAATACCAGAACTTTTCTATGTCCTTATGTAAGTTCTTGGGTATTTTATTGAGATAATTCCCCTCCTGAAATCAAAAATCTGTTAGCCAAAATTCCAATCTCATGAAAGGAATCACCAATCACGAAAGATGAGCTTCTTTTTTGACTCCTCCATTTCTTCTGCTTCATTCTTCAAAAAGGAATCTTATTCCCACGGCACTGCACCCAATGAATTTCAGTCTCTTCCTCTAAAATATGAAATTCTGATTAAGAGCCTGAATTGGACTATAACCATTTCTCCATCAGTTTATTAAACCAAAAAATGAACCTTTCAAAAATTAAAATACTTACATATATTTTTTTTCCTTTTGTTCTTTGGTGCCCTTCTAATTATATCTTCCCCCTGAAGTTCCATTTCAAAGTGTTCAAATCAAGAAGGATCCTGCTGGGTATCTGTCAATTTTGGGAAGCCTCTGCTTAATTTCAAGACTTTAGGTTCAAGTTTTGGATTCAATAAATAATTTTGCGTCTCCTTCATTAAGTGCTTCAACAGCCCGCAATAATCTTGTTCAGCATGAGCGAAGATCATTGCATTGAGCTTCTCAGGTAAATGAGAATCTTTCAGCATTCCATCTGTTTAAAATTTCAAAAGGATCAAATATCATTCAGTTAGGAATATTCATTTTAGTCAAGTAGGAATCATCATTCAAAAAGCATTTAACAAAAATAATTAATCGAAAAGCATTAATCCCATTGAACCAAAATACATGCCTAAAACTGGAAGTTTCATAATCCAACCTCCACTGAGGATTATAATCTCAGGCACTACAGAGCCTCTTGAAGCTAGTAGTTTACCTATTTGGTTGGAACAGGGAAAACAAATAGTAATTGAGTATGACTTGGTGCACACTTCCCCATCATGGTTCCATTTCAATCTCTCTCATTTATCCACAACAATTCTGATTGCCCGTAAAGCAAACTTGTATCCCAATGGTAACATTTCAGTAGGAAGAACATTTCCAACCTTTATTAAAGAGTTTTAAAGGGCTTCATGAACGAATTTATTTTGATTTGAGACTGTTCCCTCTAGTTTTTTTCAAACATCAAACATTTTTCCAAACAAATTTTCAAGGAATAGTTTGAGAGTAGCATGGGCTCCGTCAACCCAAGATGTTTTTTTATTTCCAAAGTCAGGGTTTTTGCCATTCCAAGCTATTAAAAACATCCCTTTTATATGCAAGATACTATGATCCATATGATTGAGCACAGCCTCACGGTCTGCCAAGAAACACTCCACACAAGTAATCATGTAAGCAACCCAAAACTAGGAAAATTAGAAGTGGACGCAGTGATATTTCATTTACTCTCAAATCCACACCATTGACGTCTGCCTCCTCCCTGATTTTTGAGGCCCCATAAATATTCCACGGAGACAAGAAGGTTTTCCACCATTCAGCATCATTATTAAAGCGCAATTTACAGTTTGCTTGTATTTTTTTAGACAAGTGCCATTGACAACACTGTCTTCTAGACTCAGGGAAAATTTGGTCTAGCTCACAGATCAAAGCCTTTTCACTGTCTGTCATAAAGAATTTTGGACGTCTATCAGGATCATAATCCAACTCCTTTAGAGCATTTAAAGACCAACTGTAGAACTCAAACATTCTATTTTGATGAAAACAAGAGATTTTTTGAAATTTTTCCGGTTGTAAGTAATTCCTGGAACATGCAATTGGGGGATGTTTTAATTTTTTTTCTATAAGTACAATTCATAATAGGTATATGATGGAAGTTTAAGCAAAGATTTAATGACTCTTTGTGAACCAATAATGGGGCCTCCATTTGACCGTATCCACTGAATTTTGCACAATGAAATCAACATGAATTACCAATTTTTTCAGAGGACCTCCATGACACCTTTCCTCATTATCTGTGCTAGCGCTACCTTAATCTTAGTGTTATAGATTTTTTGGTCATCAACATATTTGCCACCAATGATCTTGCTCAATTTTCTTTTGAGTTGAATTATATTTAGCCCATCATTCATGCCTCCTTTTATATTCCCTAAGGCTACCGCAGAGATTCTCCTCAGGTGAGGATGCAATGAGGGGTGTGGAGATGATTCATGCTTATTTTGATCATTTATATAAGAGATATTCCACAAAGGGTCTGCCTTTGCGCAGCTTGCATGGATTAAGAACTTGTACCCAACCTTCATTGCCTCATTTTGCCTTGAATTTTTGGCAATCAATTTCCCAAATTAAATACCATTTTTTTCAAAGGCTAAATACACATATTTGTCATGATTTGAGTTGAAAACTGTTAAAGCATAACTATTCTTCATTGCCCATTTTTGACAATAGTTTTGTGCCTCTTCCCTAGTAGGTAAAGCTCTGACAGAAGGTTGGTTAAGTGGATATGGCACCAATTAAATTTTTATATTGATGGCATGCACTCCATCAGTTTCAATAAAATTCAATCCAGAAAAGACCAAGTAACATAACATTTCACTCACCACAAGAGTTCATGTCCATTTGTGAAAAATTTTGTTGCTCAATTTTCACCCTAGATGATGATGAAATTTGGGCCTCCAATGATTCATTACCAAAATACTTCCTGTCCCCAGCTTTGTTCTTGTAAATATCAATTTTTTCCTTCAATGCAGGCATGTTACAAAAAGGAGAGCTTTCCACTGTTCTCATAATGTAAAAAAATGCAATGCTACTTCATTATTCAATCCAAATTTCATTTGAAAAACTACTGAGTTTTCTCACTTTCAACTTGAGCAAGATCAATTTTGTGGGATTTTTTTCAAATTTTCCCTTTAGTTTCAATGATTTTGTTCCTAGATTGAATTTATTACACATTATCTTCACTTTGTTGTCCCTTGGTTATTGATAGGTGTGGTCCAATAGTCCCACATATTATGCGTTGATCCAAAGTTTAGGTTGATGTAACCCAAATGTTGTCCAGGAGGTCCCAAAAATTCCATCACAACCCTGTGGGGTTGTATACCCCTGAACACGCATAAAAACAGCCGTTTACAGGGATACAGAACTCAAATACACTGTTTACGGGGGGTATACAGCTCCCCACGGATTTTAAATGTTTGAGATAACCGCTTGGGCGCGTGTAAACATGTTTTTTGTCCCATAAGCATGTTTTGGACATTTGTATGGGCCCCCACCCGTCCATTGGGCTATTTAGGGCCCTAAAAAACTCCCAAACAATTGAGAGTTGTGAATTTATCATCAAGCTTTATGCAAGCATTATATTTAATGTTATTTTATTTCAGGACTGTATTGTATCTATATTGTTCATATTTATTTTCATTTTTTGATTTTTTTATTTTTTTTTGGGCACATGTTTTTGATTTATTTAGAATTTTCAATTGATTATTTTCTTTCTGACAGGTCCATGAGAGGGCATTCATGGCCCTGGATCTGTGAAATTTCCAAAAAATTTTTTTTAATTTTTTTAATTTTGTTTCATTTTTTTGACATGTTTTAACTTTTTTTGATGTTTTTTTCTGGTTTAATTTTCATTTATTTTTGTTTATTTTTGTTTATTTTTATTTTGATTCTGATTTCCATATTTTGACTCTCACTCAAAACCCTGGAGTTTTTAAAAATTTTTGAATGGCCATTAACAACTATGTGGGTGTTGCAAAGCTCTACAGAGCTCAAATGGATGGTGCATTGTGCTGCACAACCAAATTTGAGTTGTGTACAGCTTGTGAATAGGGATGAAACGCTGTTCAAAACCCATTTGAGTTGTTAATGGAGTGTTTTTCTCATGACACATGCAACCTGGGTTGGTGAATCACACCCCTTTTTTATTTTTTTCATTTTTTTCTTTGTTTTGTTTTGTTTTGTTTTGTTTTTTTCCCTTTTTGTAATTTTTTTCAATTTTTTTCTTTTTTTTTGGCCAATTTTAAACTTGATACCTTGGGGTTTCAAACAGAATGAACTTCCATTAACATTCCATATTGATTTCAAACAAAAAATCAAGGCTCAACAAGGAGCAAGCAAAGTTGCTTTCACATTGTCCATTCCCCAGAGATTTGCAACCCCCGGGGGGTTGCACGAGTCTTGAGCAGGGGTTGCACCTGTTCCCAAGGCCCATTTGGGAAAAAAGCCCCAAATGGGGCATTTTAGGGGGAAATTGGGGTTCCTAGGCACCCCTGGACCACATTTGAGTGCCATGAACCCAAATTTGGGGATGTGCAATACTATTTAGGACTCTTATTGGACCACAAAAAGAAAAGTTGGAATAAAAAACCCTACCTATTTGCAAAAGAAATTGTTGTCACAAACCATGTAAACACACAACAAACACCTGTTGGATAGATTTATTTTTTTTCAAACCCAAAGCAAGCAAAGGTTTGGATCATTTGTTGAATCAAAAATTGATTTTAATACTGAATTTCTGTTGAATTTTGTTGGTTTATGGGAACAGTGGAAATCCTTAGCCCCCCTGGCTTAAACATGGCTGCGTTAACAGGTTGACTTGAAAGTCATTTTAATAAAGCTTTGCATTCTAGTTTTTTGGGTGGGAAGTTGGAAAAGAAAACATTGGAAGAACCAATTTTATCCTCATCTACAGTAACAATTGAAGAACAAGATTTTTCTCACAACTGGAATAGACTAAAGGTGGTGGGACACATTTCATATGTCATTTGACTGACAAGTATTTGGCTTCATCAATAGTACTGAAACCATGTGGGGTTTAAATATTCAACAAAGGAACACCATATCTGCTTGAACCCCCTCCTCTGAAAGCCTTTGCTATTTGGAAAGAATCTGAGATTTATTGTCAAAACTGGGAAGCAATGCATGGCTATTCATTGATGAAATTCAAGTAAAAGAAGGATAAATATTTGGATCCAGAATGTGAGAAATTTGGGGTATATGAAGGGCCGTATCTAACCAAACAGAAGAGGCAAACTCCCAAAATAAATTTTGGGTGAAAATTCATGATCCATGAAATTTTGACAGTAGAAGATCCCATGTGGCATCTCTCCATTAGAAATTGCCTACACAATCTCTAGCAATATGAAAACCCCTCAGTGCATCCTCAAGTGAGGATAATTTCTTGTTAAGCCTTGGAAAAACTTGAAGAAGTCATAAAAGATGGGATCACAAAAATTCTTACTTGCACAATCTCTGGGAAAAATTTTGGATTTGTGGAAAAACCTTGAAGAAAAAAATAAAATCCAAATCCAATCAGTGCATGCATCACTTAAAAATTCTTGAATAAAATAAGTAAATGTTCTTCCAAAAGAAATTTTACCTTTGAGTTACAAATTTTCAATTGAGTCAATTAAACTCATTAACAAACAACTTGAGAATTCAAATTGTGACCATAATTGCAAGGTTTGATCAAATTCATATTAAAAAATGATGGGCTTTCTGTTTCCCCACATTTTATGTGAAATAATAGCATAAAGAGTATCTGCTGTTCCTCGGGATGTTAATCCTCAGTGGAGGTCATAATATGACCCTTACAATGAAGTAAGTAGTCTTCTTGGGTTTTTTGAAGGGTACCAATTTAAGAATTGACAGATTAATCATTTTTTTTCTTCTTGAAACAATGAAACACATCAAGTGCCTGAAAAATCCCCATTATTCAAGAATTTAAATTCCATGTTTATGGGAAAACCTCAAAAACTTATATTGGAGATTTTAAAGTCTGTGGTCAATTATACAGCAACTTTGATTTTCAATCCAAAGCTTGAGCCCATTGTCTTATGGTCCAGCCACCATTGAACAAAATTTAAATCTACTTGTCATGAAATTTCAAAATTTAAACATGTTAAAATAGAAATTAAGAGTGAAAAAAGGGTTAAAAGGGAACCAAAAAGACCAAAGTTAGTAAGTCTTTTATATTTAGTTTTTTTTATGATTTAATGAAATAATGGGGAAATGGTTTTTGTAGTTCAACAAAAGCTCTTCATCCGAATTTCATAGTCCATAAGAAGAGGCTGAAATTGAATTAGTTTCCCTTCATTTGGAATCAGAATCCTTTTTCAAGGAAGAGGAAGAAATGGTGGAGTGAAGGAGAAGCTCATCTTTGGCAAGCATCAATTTCTTTAATGAGATTACAATTTTGGCTAAGTAATTTTTTATTTTAGGCACCAAAAGTGAATTACCTCAAAAAAATACCTGAGAGTTGAAAAAAGTTCTTGGGTGAGGTTTGTGATCCTGTTGTTCATGATAATTGTGGATTCAGAGTCATTTCAAAATCACTTGGGTATCATGAGCATGGATAGTTTAAACTAGAAAATGAAATTATTTTAACATAAATCAAAAACAAGGAATGCTATTCTAAGATCCTTGGTGGAATTAAAGATTTTGAAAAGATTCAACAAAGACCTCATTTTAATGAAATCAATTAAAAGATTCCCTCTTCAAAATGGCTTGCAAAGTTGGATATGGGTCAAATAATAGCTGATACTTATGGAAGAACAATATTTTTCATTTCATTGGATTCATGTTGTACTTTACTCCTATGAAAATTGTTAAGCTTTTAATGGTAGGGTAGTTTTGGGAGTCCACGCATAGATAAAATCCATGCGGATGCGGACACTCTAATTTGAGAGTACAACCTCTTCTCACGGGTAGTCTCCTTCTCCTGAGTCTCACACAGGAAGGAATACAAGACAGACATTCAATCTCTCAACCTCAATCCCTCTCAGCTTCAAACACTCTCAACAACTCTCAGCCAATCAACTCTACGATCACTTCAGGATAATACTCACCACTTTGAGTCCCTCCGACCTTGACTACTTTTGTTCTTTCATTTACCTCTGTTTCTCCAACTCTCTTCTTCCTTTCTTCGTTATCAACTTTCACCCTCATTCATGATCCATGTGCCCGGTGAGATTTCAACTTATCCTACTTTCATCTTACTCACTGATTGTGACCTTGACTTACAAAGGCTGCTCTGCCTTACTCAGTCTCATCTCATCCTACGCTCTCGATGCTCCTATAGTCCTCATGTCCACCAATGTCATGATCCTCAAAGCCTGATTTTGGTACTTATATGCTTCCTTATCTCACATGAATAGGCTATTGATTCTTCCTACCCTCATCAGTTTCCAGTTCCTAGTGCAATCAATCTTCTAATTTTATTAAAAATGGGCTTCAAAGAACAATCAGATCCTATCTTCCTTTGCTTTTTCAACAATAATCACTGGGTTCATCTTTTACTTGAGGGATAAATGATTGCAATCCCACCCATTGTTTTCAAAACTGCTTCTTTGAATTCTAAAAAATATTCTGTTTGGTTTGAAAACCTAGAGCATCAACCTAATTTTTATTCTCAGTTATAATAAAAATTTTAATTTTATCATTTGGTTTTGGGTTCTGATGCTGATCTTGTTATTTTATTCATATAAATGGTTATCAAATTTTTAAAATAATCATGTTGAGTGTTTTCAGTTAACATCATTATGTTGAGTATTTTAAATTAAATTTCTTTGGTAAGCCAGTTCAATTTTGAATGGGCTTATCCCATCATAAGGAGTATTTTTAATTCTTGTGATAGAATCAACTGAACAAAGTTAAATTTTTTTTGGTGGTTTTACTTTAGGGCTAGTAAAGTTGAACTTTTATTTTTTGGAATTTTTATGTTATGGCTGCTTCATAGAATCTTTCAATTTTAATTTAATTGTTGGTGTTTTTAATTTATGGCTAGTCAATTTGAACTCTTATTTTTCTTATTTTTTTATTTTTTTGGTGTTTTTTTTGCTTGTTTGATTTTGAAGTTATTTTTATTTATTGTATTTTTAATTGATTTTTTTTATTGTCTTTGTTTTTCTCACAAAAAACGGGTTGTGAGCGGGTTTTCACAACTGAAATGGGTTGTGAGTTGCCTTTCAAAATGCATATTGGTTTTAACCATGCCCCATGGCTTGATTTGGGTTTTTCACAAACTGCGTAGGGTTTCAAATTTAAAATTACCCCTTTTTTGATTTCTGGTTTTTCTTTTCATTTCTTTTTTTCCTGTTTTTTCCTGTTTTTTTCTTTATTTTTATATTTCCCCCCTTTTTTATTAAACTTTGGAGTTGTGAACATGTTGTTACCATCCCTCCATGACTCCAAAGGGTTTTCTGTCATGGCTCACAACCCATCTGAGTTGTGAACAGTGTGGGGTAATTATATAGCCATGGGACCAGGAACTGTGTCATTGCCTGCACACTCAGCTTTGGTCACAAAGTAGGTTCAGCATTGGGTGCAGGGGTTGCTCAGCATCCAGTTTCTGGTTGGCTCACTATCTGCTGTTGCAGGTCAGCAATCACCTCCACGGAAATGGACTAAGAATAAATTTGTATCCACTTGAGTTCATGGATATTGCTAGTTTGGGGAAAGCAGGAGCAGGAAGGCTTCGCGTGGAAATTGGGGGAGGAAACCAAAGATGGGTGCGTTTGGAAGATGCAGAAAGGGGCAGGGGGCTCAAAGTAGAGTGTGCCAAAGTTTGCGCCATGAGAAGGAGAAAACCAGATGGATGAATTGGAAGGTGGATGGTTAGGGTTGGAAGGGTCAAGTCTGGGGGTTTTCTCAGTTATTTATGTACCACAGTCAGGGTTGAGAGGGAGGTTTGTATGCCTTGCTCTCAACACCAAGTTGTAGGGAGATCATATAAAGAGGGAGGCAAGCCCCCAATAGGCTGAAAATGGAAGGAAGGAACTAATTTTCTCATTCTCTCTTCCTCTCTTGTTGGCGTAAAGGTGCACTCAACACCTTACTGAGGCAAGGGAGCAATAAATTCCAGTCTTGAGGACAACCATTTGGGTAGTTGCCTCTTTTTTCCACATCTGGAAGTCTGTCTGGGAATTAATCTTTTTTTCGAAGTCTCTCAAGGGTAAATGGGTGTGATTCTTCCAACAACAATTTCTTGGTGGAACCTCCCACCAACTTCTCTCCCTACTTATACAGGTGCCAATGCCCCAAATCCTCCTCCCCCACCAGGTTTGGTTTGTGGTACCAGATTTTCAATCTTTGCTCCCCCCCTCCATTGGAAGATGAGGACACCCTTGGCCAGTTTACTTAAGGCCACAGCACTACCCCCACATTTGGCTCAAAACAGTGGATGTGGAACAGTTCAGATCAAAGTATAAAGGGATCACAGAAGTCAAGGGCATGTTCTGTCAGCACCCTGAATGCCAAGATCCTTGCTATTCTTTAGCTACCAAAGGTAATAAAATAAATACTAAATATATTATTCAATAAATGCAGCAAAAGTTTTTAAAAGATTTGGATAAAACTTATTGCAAGATTGATTGGTTTGGATATGGATTAACGTTATAAATCAATATTAATATATTGATTATTAAATAAATTAACAGAGGGAATGTTGTAATTTCCTTGTCCTTTCTCTCTCATTAATGACTGCGCAACCCTCTCTCGCGCTTCGGAGCAGAACTCTCAACAAAATCCAATCTGGGTCTCAGTTTCTTTGACAACACCCATCTGGCTTCCACCTTCAACATCCATCATCTTCCAACACTCTCTTTCTCCCTTCCTCTCCCCATCTCCTTGGCTCTTCCTTCTCACCATAACCTGCTTCACTCTCTCCATTCATTTGCCTCTATCACCTGCTGCTCAATCCAGTATTCATCCCAATCCCTCTTGACCATTCTCAGGTCAGCTTAAATCAAAACCCACAATCAACATCAATCTTGACCATATTGAATCTCAAACTAAATTTACCAAAAGTCCCATATCACTTAGATTGATCATATGTGAGATATCTGACAGTCATCATCATCATCTATCAATTTCCTCCTTCTCATTTCTGCTTCTTTGTTGTCGCAGATATTTTTTTATTTCCTTTCATTATCTTCTTTCCTTGTCCTCCTTCCATCACCATCAGTTCTAACATCAGAAGAAGGTGCTTTGGGTAAGATTTCCATCATTCATTCTGTAATCACGCTCCTTCATCAAAGTTGTTTACTCAAGGTTGTTTGCTAGTTCATTGGTCTTTGAAGAAAATCAATTCTAGAAACTTTTCCTCATCATATAAGGGACCAAAATTACATTAGGAATCTTTAACACCTCTTTTCAGGGAATTAAGTATGAAAACACATAGGCCTGGTTACTTTGTAACCTTTAATTTATATTCTTAAAGGATATATTTCCCAAAGATAATATGTATATAAAATACGTGGTGGAGTGTCAGAGCTTTGTAACCAAGCTGCCACTACAGAGAAAGGATAATAAGACTCACTGGTATATTATTAAATCCTTTGGGTACCTTTTTGGGATGTGAACTGATGGGCTTAACATTTTGACTGGGGTTATTAGGTTTTTCAGTAGTATAAATTGATAAAAAGTGTTGGGGATGGATACTATTAATCAGAATAAAGCCATAAATCACTGAATTATCTCTTATAAGTATTTGATTACCTTGGCATGGTTTCTGGATGTAAATATAACTGGGTCTCTGGGTATCAATATCCTCAAAAGAGCTCTTTATTTATAGCTTTTGGAGTCCCAATATTGTCCTTCTGAGGGGTACAGGGGCTCAAAGGAACCAACACTGAGGCTAGCAGGGTAAATAGTGTCAGCCTTTCACGTTTTCTTGGTGCTGTAGCACGGGTAACATCTGATTCCACAGGGTATGGGAATTATTCTAATTTATAATTGATGTTTGGACGTGTGAATAACACTAATCTGTCCATTTTATTTATTATTTAATTAATTATCCTTAGTAAATGTTCCCAGTAAGTTAATAATTTTTTTAAAAGACATTCCTATGGATAGTCTGATTTCAGTTGAGCTCTGATTATGTATCAAATAATTGGAGTAAAGTCATGATATTGATTTTACTCCTTATGTTCAAATTTTAGTTTATTTACTAAAAATCATTATTTAAAATATAATTCATGAGTATTTATGTAATATTTTTACTTCATTATTTTCCTTAGTATGTCAAAAAATACTGATGTCTTGTAGTTCTCATATTTGCATATTAAAGTATTTTAATATATTTTTGGAAATATTCCACCACAAAAATAGTAGTTGCACTTGCTAGCAAGTGCCATCAAGTAAGCTCTGGTCAAAGCTGTTTCCATTCTCTACTTGAAGCTATTTTCATTCTCTGACATGGTTTTGGTTCACAGTGACTGTGAAAAATGCAGAGTGACTGTGCACAATGCACAGTGACTGTGTACAATGCACAGTGACTGTGCGCAATAAAAAGAAACTGTGCACAATGCACAGCAACTGTGCACAATGTACAGCAACTGTGCACAATGTACAGCAACTGTGCACAATGTACAGCAACTGTGCACAATGTACAGCAACTGTGCAAAATGCACAGCAACTGTGAAAAATGCACAGCAACTGTGCAAAATGCACAGCAACTGTGCACAATGTACAGCAACTGTGCACAATGTACAGAAACTGTGCACAATGTACAAAAACTGTGCACAATGCACAGCAACTGTGCACAATGCACAGAAACTGTGCACAATGCACAGCAACTGTGCAAAATGCACAGCAACTGTGCACAATGCACAGCAACTGTGCACAATGCACAGCAACTGTGCACAATGCCCAAAAACTGTGCACAATGTAAAGCAACTGTGCCCAATGCACAGCAACTGTGCCCAATGCACAGCAACTGTGCCCAATGCACAGAAACTGTGCACAATGCACAGCAACTGTGCCCAATGCACAGCAACTGTGCGCAATGCACAGCAACTGTGCAGAATGCACGGCAACTGTGTAGAACGCACGGCAACTATGCACAATGCACAGCAACTGTGCATTGGAGCTTGGGTAAATATTGTGCACATTCACTGTGCATGGTGCATTGAAGCTGGGGTAAATGTTTTGCACTTTTGCTGTGCATTGTGCATAGTTGCTGTGCATTGTACACAGTTTCTGTAAGTTGTGCAGAGTTTCTGTGAATTTTGCACAGTTGCTGTGAATTGTGCAAAGTTGCTATGCATTGTTCACAGTTGCTGTGCATTGTGCAAAGTTTCTGTGCATTTTGCACAGTTGCTATGAATTGTGTAAAGTTGCTATGCATTGTGGACATTTGCTGCGCATGGTGTACAGTTACTGTGCATGGTGCACAGTTGCTGTGCATGGTTTACAGTTGCTGTGCATGGTGCACAGTTGCTGTGCATGGTGCACAGTTGCTGTGCATGGTGCACAGTTGCTGTGCATGGTGAACAGTTGCTGTGCATGGTGCACAGTTGCTGTGCATGGTGCACAGTTGCTGTGAATGGTGCACAGTTGCTGTGCATGGTGCACAGTTGCTGTGCATGGTGCACAGTTTCTGTGCATTGTGAACAGTTGCTGTGCATTGAGAACAGTTTCTGTGCATTGTGAACAGTTGCTGTGCATTGTGCACAGTGACTGTGCATTGTGCACAGTGACTGTGCATTGTGCACAGTGACTGTGCATTGTGCACAGTGACTGTGCATTGTGCACAGTGACTGTGCATTGTGAACAGTCACTATGCATTGTGCACAGTCACTATGCATTGTTCACAGTGACTGTGCATTGTGTACAGGCAGTGACTGTGCATTGGAGTGTCAATAAATTTTGACCTGTGCTTGGTAGGAGCTTGACCTGAGCTTGGCCACGCATTGGGCAAGAGCTCTTTCATGGCACTTGCTAGCAAGTTACATGCAGATTTCTGTGGTGTTCATTATCTCATTTTTGACATTCTTGGTATTTTAAATTATATTTAATAAAAAATATGTATAAAGGTTATTTAGGTATTTTTATATACTTTTATTTATTTTTAGACTATCTACTTTCCACTAGAACATTTATTACATATGTTGAATTTTCCTGTGTAGGTTGTAGCATGTTTACGTGGTGTCTAGGTTTCTCAGGCCGCCTGTCACTTTGTCCACTTGTAGTACCGCAGCTGCGTACATGTCAGAGGCCCTGGCCTGTGTACACCGCTTTGAAAGGGTGACATTGCTGCATCTCAGCCGCGCGTGGGTATATTGGCTACCGGGGCTGCATGCGGGAGTTGTGACAGAACACATTTTCATCTGTAACTCCTAAAATATACACAACACCTCAATTCTGACTGAATATTAGGTGTGAAACCTATACATGAGAATACATTTGGAATATTTGACTTGCCAAAAAAGTACCATAATGGTTCCATGGTATTTTGGTCTTTCCTTTCTTGATTATTTAAAAATATAAAGAGTTGGATTTTGAAGGTAGGGTCAGTGAGTGACCCTACTTCATTTTGGGTGAAGAATCCATTTCTGGAATAATATTTATGGTTTCCCTACTCCTTCTCCGGTTAATTTAATTATTATTATTTTAATGTTATGTCTTTTACTTTTGCAGCTGACTCTGCAATAGTTGCAAGCTGACATTCCCCCACTCCAAGATATGGCCATATCTAAAAAAAAATCTGGAGGATGTTGGGAAAAAATTAATTCCATGTGTGTTTCAGTTAATTTTTCTGGCTCTGTAGTTTCTAAGATGTATTGGTCCATCAGTTATATTATTGTCACGCCTTGCACTTAGGAATTATTTTCTTCATCACTTTGACATGTCCTCTCCTCAGTACCATCTACCTCATTCTAAAAGCGTGACACAAATAAACACAACATCAATGGTGCAATCCACTACTTCCTCTGGCTCGCGTTGAACTTCCAATATTGGCAACAAACTCAGTATATACTTGCAAACTTCGCATTTAACTCCATACTGGTTGGCCATCCATTATGAGATCCAATCTCCTTCCCTGGCCAATCAACAGCCTTGGACTTCCATCTTTGGTCACGCACTTTTTGTTAGTTTGCATCTACGTCTAACTAAGCCATCATTACTGTACAGTTTGCAATTGGACTAGTCCCTACCCTGCACTTACACTATTACTTCTCATTTGCATTACCTTCAACTTCACTCGCTCCTGTCCCAATTTGTCATAAAATTTTACGCTCAGATTCTATTGTCTTGCACTTACGCTATGACCTTGGATATGTACTACTGCTTCATTTCCTATCCCGTTCCTGTCATTCATTGCCTCACCGCTTCAACTGTAGTTAGCTCATCACCAGGCTGTATCTAGTCACTTTGGATTACCTTATAAAGGCTATCCCCTTGCCTGATGATTGTCTCCTCAGTTAGTTAATTTCATACGTTCTTGCATTTTTCTACAACCTAGTTATCACATTGGACTCAGGTTGAGTTTCCTTCTTTGGAACACATTCCATTCCTCTTGCCGTTTGTTGAGTGGCATAACCAAGTTCGCACTTCGCAACTGAGTCCTTGCTACTCGCACTTGCCCTCGCACTCAGCATTCCTTCACGCTCACAATCATCTAAGAATTGCCCTATAGTACGTGGGGTGGTCGTGTGACAGTAAATTAACTAACTCAACTCATCTATGGTAGCTTGCCAGCCTATAGTAGACTTCTTTTTTTTTGATGTCACGTACTCACTCAACCGGGAACGCTTCCCTTGCCCCTTACAATGATGAGATCCATTGGGTAGGGAGAAGCAATGCTCCTCATGCCCAAAAACCCTTAGATCCCGTTCCTCCTTCAAAATTGCCATCTTTTGAACCCCTTGATGATCCTCGGACTCCTTCACGGGATGTTCCAACGGATCCTCTAGCTGAATTCGCAGATTCCGACCATTCTTCCGATGAAACCTCAACTTGTGGTAGACCAGGGGTTTGCACTACTGCTCCCAAGCCCAGTGCTCCAACCCTGCTTTCAAAATTGAACCAGGCCCTCACTCATGGTGCCCAGAAATCTATTCCAAGTACTCCTAGCTTTTGCACTCCGGGCATGAAAAAACCCAATAAATTTAAGGAAGAAAACCCTCATAAGCTTAGATCCTACTTACAGTCTTGTAAAATCATCTTTTCAAACAACTCCAACAACTTCCCTTCCGATAGGCATAAATTTATGTATGCTTCGTCCTTCTTAGGAGCTAGAGCCTTGCAGTGGTTTGAACCGTACCTTGAACTTTTGTCCAACGACAGTCCCACGTGTATTCTAAACAACTGGGACAGGTTCAAGCAACAACTGTTTAACCTGTTTGGCAACCCAAATGAAGTTCAAAATGCCAAATACAAACTTAATAGTTTAGTTATGAAGGAAAATAGTAGAGCTTCCCTTTATATTTCTCATTTTCAAACCTTGCAGTCTTGCATCCAGTGGAACAAGGCCACTCTTCTATTCCATTTCCAAAAGGGTCTACCGGCACGCTTAATCAAACAGCTTGCAGTTGGGGGTCATAAGACAAACTCGCTTCAGCAGCTAATCAATTGAGTGATTGAGCTTGATGATGGCTATCACGACAAGAATTGGTCTTGGAGAAACAACCATGGACCGTCCACCTTGGCTCCAAGGGTGGACGACTCCTTGAAGCAAAACACAAGGAACCCAAAACCATCCAAACCAACCCCAACTTTGAACTCCAACTCAAAAGGGAAAACTGTTGCCAAAATCCAAAGTTCTTGAAAAAAGAAACCGGGATGCTATGGAACGTGGAACGGCTACGAAGGGAGAATAATGGGCTGTGTATGTATTGTGGAGGAAAACATGATGTTGACAGTTGTGCAAAGCAGTTAGCGCGTGAAGCGGCTAAGCAGTCAAAAAATTAGCTTGTAGTTTTTCTGATACTTGCAAGGAAAACTACACATTATCTAAACCACTGCGAGTAAATCTTTGCACTTGCAAGTCACTAGGTGCTCCAAGTTTGAGATTTATCCTATTCCATTCTGACAACACTCCTTATTAAGTATTACTTGACTCCAGCGCTAATGTTTCCTTCATCAGTGAATCTTACGCCACTTCCAAAAATCTTACAAATTGCGAGATAGATAAATTTCCTATCTACTTAGTAAGTAGTGCAACTGAACTGTCTTATTGGGTTTTCCAAAAGGCAAAATGGACCTTTGCATTCTCCAATTTCCCCAGCCTTGAATGGGATTTATTTGTCTTGGCTATACCCGGAATGGATGATACCATTCTAGGCCATTATTTCCTAGTTTACTGGAATCTGGATGTGAATTTGCAAGAAGGATTAATTAACCTTCAAACCTTGCACCCCCAGAACGCTAATCTTTCTGTCAATCAGGAATTGAACAGCCTACCTGACACTGTCATTGAGTTGGATGACACTTTTCCGCCAGGAGATTTGCAATATCCTGACCTTCATTCCCAAATTCCCTCTTCAGATTTAGGAGTTATTGCTTACCTATCCAGCTTACCTCTTTCCTGTTCCTTTGAAGAGAAACAAACACCAACCAAACGGTGTATTTTGAGCTCCCTAATCCTCTTGCACCATGCAAGCACCTCAAACCCGGTGCTCAAAGATGACAAGATTGAAGATTTAGAAATCATTCAAGAGTCTTTACCTTCAGTTTATCATGACTTCGCTGACATCTTCTCAGCTGCAAGAGAAGATAAGCTTCCCCCATCCGGTCCTTATGATCACAATATCAAACTTACTGGCCCACCTCCAGCATCACAACCAGTCTACTCTCTCTCGATGCAAGAATCAATTGCGCTTCAAGACTACATTGCAGAAAATGTAGCAAAAGCATTTCTTCCACCAAGCGATTCAAATACCGGTTCACCTGTCCTATTTGTTCCAAAAAAGGACGGCGGACTTTTCCTTTGTGATGACTACAGGAAACTGAACCAGGTAACCCGGAAGAATGCCTATCCAGTACCGCCTATGTCACATCTCCTCACCCTCTTCCATGGAGCTGCTTATTTCTCAAAGTTAGACCTTCAAGGTGCCTATAAACTAATTCAAATTAGGGAAGGTCATGAGTATTTGACCGCTATGAGAACCCAGTTTGGCAGTTATGAGTATACCGTCATTCCTTTTTGCCTCTGTAGCGCTCCTTCCACTTTTCAGCATTTTTTCAACAACATTTTCTTCGATCTCGTAGGTAAATACCTCATGGTATATCTCAATGATATACTAGTATACTCAAGGAACCTTGAAGATCACATTGCACATGTGCGAGAGGTGCTGCAGCGACTTTGCAAGAATGACCTGTTTGCGAAAGCCTCCAAGTGCAAATTCCATTCCTCTTCTCTTTGGTTTCTAGGTGTCGTAGTCTTGCAGAAAGGACTATTGATGGACCCAGCCAAAAGCGAACGCATATTGGACTGGCCCTCACCTTCTTCTGTTAAATCCCTTCAAGTTTTCCTTGGTTTCAGTAATTTTTATAGAAGGTTTATTGCACGTTACGCCAAAAAAACCGTGAATCTTTCTAACCTTCTTCAAAAAGATACTCCTTTTGTTTTTACCAAACAAGCTGCTTTGGAGTTCCAAGCTCTGAAGAAAGCGTTCACCACTGCTCCAATAATCGCTCACTTCAACGAGCTAGCTTGCACTATTGTCAAAACAGACGCAAGCAACTATGAGATTGCAGGAGTAATCTTGCAGTTCTCCTCCTCCACTTCCCTTTTTCATCCCGTAGCTTTTGAGTCTCGCAAGTTGCTTGCTGCAGAGCTTAACTATGAGATTCATGACAAGGAACTTCTTGCAATTGTTTATTGCTTGAAGAAATGGCGTTCATACCTTTTGAGCCTTAGGGAATCCTTTGAGGTTTTAACTGATCATAACTCTTTAAAGTATTTCATGAGCTCAAAAGTCCTCACACGTAGACAGGCAAGATGGGCCAAATACCTCTCCAAGATCCACTTTACAATCACGTACTGTCCTGGGAAACAAGCGTTAGTCCCTGATGCTTTATCATGTTGGGACAACGTTTACCCAGGGGGGGGGAGCACCTTTGCTGAAAACAACCCTGAAAACGTTAGGACACTCTTCTCAACCCAATCTGCCCAACTCAGTTTGATCATTGCTCACTTACGAGATTTGGCTTCTGAGCTCCGACAAGCTCAACGCGACGACCCAACGACCCCAAGTGCATCAAACTTTGCAAAAGTGCGAACTTATTAGATATTAGTTACATTATTGATGATAATGACTTTTTAGTCTATGATAATTGTATAGTAGTACCAGATAATTCTCAAATTAAGTTAGATATCTTTGAGTCACAGCATGATTCTCCGCTTGCTGGTCATCATGGGAAGTATAAAACCTACCAATTGATTGCACAAGAATTCTACTGGCCTGGTATGACCAAAGAAGTAAAAGACTATGTTAGCGCGTGCTATGATTGCAATTGTAACAAGTCCTCAAAACACCGGAAGTATGGGCTGCTTCAGCCACTTCCAATTCCCCCTTGTCCTTGGCACTTTCTTTCTATGGATTTCATCTCTCAATTACCTTCTTCTAGTGGATATGATGTTATTCTAGTAATAGTAGATCACTTCTCAAAGATGGCTTTATTTCTGCGCAGTAATTTGACGGCCTCTTCAGAAGACTTAGCTAATGTGTTCATAGAATATGTATTTTTGAAACATGGTCTCCCTGATAATATAGTTAGTGATTGTGGATCTCTGTTTGTCTCAAGCTTCTGGTCCTTGCTATGCCAACATTTGAAGATCACTTGCAATGTATCAACAGTGTACCACCCGGAAATGGATGGGCAAACCAAGCAAGTTAATCAGATTCTCCAACAATATCTTTGAATTTATGTTGCCTATCAACAAGACGACTGGTCGCAATGGCTCCCACTAGTCAAATTTGCCTACAACAACTCCACTCATTTCTCCACCAAACAGTCGCCCTTCCAAGTAGAAACCCAACTTTCTCTTTCCTTCACGTAGCACCTTCTCAACCTGCTACCAATTACCTTGAACAAATTCAATCCCTCAATCGCAACTTTGAAAAAACCTCGAAGAAGCAAACCAGCGCTATAAGGAGCAAGCAGACCAATCTTGCACTTTGGCTCCAACCTTTGCAGTAGGAGATCAAGTATGGCTCAATGCTTGCAACATTTGCAGCACTTGCCCAACTTGCAAACTCTCCAAAAGAAAGCTTGGCCCCTTTAAAGTAGAATCAGTCATCTCCCCTAACGCCTTTAAACTTACCTTACCTGCGAAATGGAAAGTTATCCACCAGGTCTTTCATGTGTCTCTCCTAGAGCCAGCTCAATTCCTATACCCGGGCAAGACTCATCCCCCTCCTGAACCGGTCACTGTCCTCAATCATCAAGAGTGGGAAGTAAGCCCTATTCTGGATTCCAGGTTACGCAAAGGAAAACTTCAATACCTTGTTGAATGGTCTGGCTTCCAGTCCAACAAAGATTGCACCTTGTGGGAACCAGCCCATCACCTTTGCAATTCACCCAATCTGATTTGATACTTCCATGTGAGCTACCCTTGCAAACCTAGACAATCATGATTCCATCCCATCCAATCCCATTACATTCCACATTCCATTCCATCCAATCCAATCCCATTTCATTCCACATTCTATCTCATCCAATCTCATTTCATTCCACATTCTATCTCATCCAATCTCATTTCATTCCACATTCCATCTCATCCAATCCCCTTCCATTCCACATTCCATCTTATCTAACCCCATTTTATTTCACACCAACATTCCATCAGTCACATCCTCCATCTCACTGTGTTATTCCTTTTTCTCATTTCCCTTTCATTTCTACTAAATAAAAACTTCATTTGTTATTAAAAAAAGTAAAAATAATTAATTCTATTTATAATTATAAAAAAAAAAAAAAAAAAAGAGAAAATATATATTTATAATAAATAATTACAAAGTTTCCTTTCCTTCCTTCTCCGCATCCTCCCAATTTGCAGTCAATTCCGCAACCATGGATTGAAAAGTATCCAGGTCTTCATCATTGAGTAGTGCGGATATCCTTTGGAGAACTAGCACCTCTGTTACAATATGCCTCTTGAAGATCTCCTCGCACCTCACAATCTGAGCTTGCTTTGGCTGAGCATTCCAACCACCTTCCTCTAAGAGCTCTTTTTACGCTCTCTTCTTTTGGCCTCCCAACAATCCTTCTCCAATATTGCCCGTCAGCCGCCTCGCATCCGTTTTGACTGGCCCTACAACTCGCACTGGATCCGCTGCGCCTCGGACCTCCATTCCTTCCATTCCTTCCGTTCCATACACTCCATCTCTTCCATTTTCATTTCCTTCTCCCACTTCTCGCCCGATTCCCTCTCTTCCTCCATTTCCTTCTTCTCCATCTCTTGATCTTCTTTCCACTTTGCTTCTTTCCTCTTCCCTTGCTTCCTTGGTTATGACTCCCAGCAGTTCCGCACCGGGCACTTTGCCTCGCACCTTTGCATTCATCTGGGCCCCCGGGAGTTCAGTTTGCGGTCACCATTAAGGTGGGGGTGGTGGTGGTGTGTTTGTAGTATATCTTTGGAAACGGGGCAACACTAGCCAAACAATCAAAATTTAGTTACTATTTTTATGATCATTAGTCAGTACAGATTAGTAATCACCAGGAACTTGAGTCCCCAAGTTTTTGATCTCCGGCAACGGTGGTATCTTGTAGTTGACCCTTGGCGCGGACCTACGACTCCGCATCTCCCTTGATGACTCCGCGGGACCCTTTACAGTCCACTCAACATTTATAGGGAAATTACAGGCCACTTTGCAAAGGCAACATTGCTCCCGCTTGCTTTGAAGGACTCGGACGGCAGTACTAGGGACACATTGCTTGTTTCTGCAAGTACAGTTTTTGCAACAGCAGGACAACAATGACAACATTTTTTATAAATTATGAATCTATCAAGTAATGAATTAAATAATGTGTAAGGGTATACAGTAATTATTAATGACTTGAAATCTATGGGAAAATTTATCTGAGCACTTGCAGGAGCTTGCGTCTTTATACCCAGGCAACTGTCACGCCTTGCACTTAGGAATTATTGTCTTCATCACTTTGACATGTCCTCTCCTCAGTACCATCTACCTCAGTCTAAAAGCGTGACACAAATAAAGCAAAACATCAATGGTGCAATCGGCTACTTCCTCTGGCTCGCGTTGACCTTCCAATCTCAAAGACCAACTCAGTATATACTTGCAAACTTTGCGGTTAACTCCATACCGGTTGGCCATCCATTATGAGATCCAATCTCCTTCCCTGGCCAATCAACAGCCTTGGACTTCCATCTTTGGTCACGCACTGTTTGTTAGTTCGCATCTAGGTCTAACTAAGCCATCATTACTGTACATTTCACAATTGGACTAGTCCCTACCCTGCATACACTATTACTTCTCATTTGCATTACCTTCAACGTCACTTGCTCCTGTCCCAATTTGTCATACAATTGTACGCTCAGATTCTATTTTCTTGCACTTACGCTATGACCTCGGACATGTACTACTGCTTCATTTCCTATCCCATTCCTGTCATTCATTGCCTCACCGCTTCAACTGTAGTTAGCTCATTCACAGGTTGTATCTAGTAACTTTGGATTACCTTATAAAGGCTATCCCCTTGCCTGATGATTGTCTCCTCAGTTAGTTAATTTCATACATTCTTGCATTTTGCTACAACATAGTTATCACATCGGACTCAGGTTGAGTTTCCTTCTTTGGAACACATTCCATTCCTCTCGCCGTTTGTTGAATGGCATAACCAAGTTTGCACTTTGCAACTGATTCCTTGCTACTTGCACTTGCCCTCGCACTCAGCATTCCTTTGCGCTCACAATCATCTAAGAATTGCCCTATAGTATGTGGGGTGCTTGTGTGACAATTATTCTCTGGTAACCATTCATCTTTTTCTGCAGATTCTCCTTTTTATCTCACTAAGTATAGTCTAACATCTTTTCCTTGCACTCTGTCTTTCATGTTTCTCAGTATCCTGCTGACTTTCCCTTTTTCTTTCACAGTTTCAGGTTCTATTTGGATCATTGCTGGAGTGAGGTTGCTACCTTCTCTTTGTTGAAAGTGTTTTACTAGGCTAACAGGAAATACTGGGTGTTTTATTGATAATTATTCACTCAGGATTACTTCTACAGCATTTTTGCCATGCACCTTTTTGATAACCTTTTCCAACAAAAGCTGCTTTCAGCTTTCTGTTACCTGCTAAATTGTTGAATTTGGCAGTGGATATCAAGATCTTATCTCCTATTTGAAAGTCAGGTTCTCTGTGTGATTTTTCCCATCTCTGTTTGTTGCATTCCATGGCTTCTTATACAAATTTCTGAGAATTATTATTTTCCAGGTCTATCATTTTATTGAATTCAAGATATCTTGGATGAATGGTGGCTAATTAATATTTTAAGTTATTCCTTGGGAGTTTTGGAATCCTTCCTCTTTCTAGTATTTAAGGGCTTTGTTGGTAGTAGAATGTTTACTGCTGTTATAAGCCATCTCTAGAGCTGGGAGTAGGCTTACCAAATCATGGAAATAACCATTGGAGTTCTTGTATTCTATACCAAAGCTACAAAACCTTCTTAAAATATCTTCTAGGGTCTTTATCATTCTTTCAGCTAATCCATCAGTTTGGGGATGGTATGCTGTAGAAAATTCTAAAGTAGTACCCAGTATATCATCTAGATTGCTCCAAAATTCAGAGGTGAATTTGGGGTCTCTGTCACTGATTCTAATCTTGGGTATACCAACATCAGCTGTAATCCTATTCCAAAATAGTAAAGCTACATCCATAGCACTATCTTCTTGGTGGTTAGGTAAGAATTTTTCCATTTTAGATTATGTGTCAACTATAAACAGGACAGAGTTATATGAATGAGTACCTCCAGGGGGGAGGCTGGTGACAAAATGCATATTAATTATTTCCCTTTTTTTTGGGTTCAGAGATCTTCTGTAGGAGTCCAAAGCTTTTGCCAGTAGTTTTATTAAATTTTTGTCAAGTCTCACAGCTAGTCACATACTTAATAGTGATTTCTTTACAGTCTATCCACCAAGAAGTTTGCTTTACTTTCTACAAGGTTCTTTCAGTGGATAGATGCCCTGATGAACAGTTGTCATGGCATTCCTGGAGTATGTGTTGTATATTTTCTTTGTTACTTAGTACCAATACACTGGAATGTTGGTGTCTGTAGTAAAGGAGACCATCCCAAAAAGTAAACCTTCCTGATTTATATGGTTTAAGTCATGAAGCAGGTAAACTATTTATCAGAGCTTCTTCTGGGCATTCAAATTCCATTATGGTATTCAGGAGCTTGATATCAGAGGAGTATTTTTCCCTCACTATATTGAAAAAAGCAGTATCTAATTCACATAAGTGGATCCCCATGATTGCAGCATCTAATGCAAAAAGATTCCTTTTCAAGATAAGAAAAATATCTTGATCCTCAGGGTCATATGCTGTATTTCTAGAGTCATTAGGCAAAGCATTCCTACTTATACTATCAGAATTCTGTTTTTTAGCTCCAGATTTATGCACTATATTCATCTGGCCTCTATACTGTTGTATAGAAATTTGCCACCTGAGCATACGTCTTCTGGGGGTCTTCATGTTCATAAGAGTTCATACAGCATTACAGTCTGTGATCACTTGGAAAGTAGTGCCTTCTAAGTAATAGTGTATCTTTTCCAAAGCACATAATCAAGCAAAGCATTCCATCTTACTGGCTCCATATCTCCCTTCTGTATCTTTGATCTGTCTAGATATCAAGAGCACTGGTTTCTCCACTGGTTTTTCTTCTTACATTCTTTCTTGAAGTAGAGCAGCTCCTAACCCTTCCATACAGGATTCAATGTAAATCTTAAAGGTTCTGGAGTAATCCGGTTGAATGAGTAGAGGAGTGGAAGGCATAGCTATTTTTAATTCCTCATAGTTTTTCAATCTCTCATGTGTCATTTCAAAGAGAGTGTTATTGTTGCACATTTCATACAGACTTTTAGTTAGCATAGCAAACTTTGGGATTTACTGTCTGTAGTAACTGCAAAAGCTAATGAATTACAGTAACTTAGTTTTATTTTGAGGCATGGGTCTGTTCATGACAGCAGCTATCTTATTTTGATCAGCAGCTAGAGTTAGACCAGAGAATATATGCTCTAGAGCTTTCAATTCTCCATACCCAAATGTGCATTTCTTCATGGAGACTTTTAATCCTGCTTTGGAGATAGTTTGGAGTACTAATCACCTTTGATCTATATGAGTATCCCAATCATCAGAATATATGATAACATCATCTATGTATACAATCATCCACCCTTGTCTGATGTCACTTCCTCAAACTGTATCCATTGTTCTCTGGAAGTGTGATGAGGCATTCTTTATACCAAACGGCTTCCTAAGGTATTCATATATTCCCAAATGAGTGATAATTCTGATAAACTTTCTGCTTTCTGGGATTATAGGTATCTGGTGGAAACCTTTAAGAATATCCATAGTAGTGATATATTTGGCTTTGGACAAGTTATGTAGAGCATGATCAATCCTGGGTATAGGATAATAATCTGCCTGAGAATAATTATTGAGCATTCTAAAGTCGCCTACCATCCTTGAATTGTCATTATGCCAAGCTATAGTTACAGGTGTGGTCACATCTACCTGTTCATTGTGCCCTAATTTCCTTAATACTTGTAAGTTTATCAGTTCTTGGATATGTTCCTCAAGAGATATTCTAGACTTAGGACTAGAGGGATAAGCTGGTCTTCTTAGGTTTGGAGGATAAAGAGGCTTAATATTCAATCTTCATACAATTTCATGTCCTTTGATATCACCAATGGGGTGATCTTTAGTACAGAAAGCATTTTGGTACTCAAAGAAGACTTTCAATATATTTTTCTTCTGTTCCTCAGAAATTTTCATATTTATGGCTGCTTGAGAGAAGTATTTTTGATTGAATTCTTCTAAATGCTTTTGGTAATTGGAAGAGGGGAAGTTAGATTGGATGGTGCGTATCTTAAAATTCTTTTTCCAATTACCACCCACTGTAAAGTATTCCCCTTTACTCTGGAACACATCTATGCCATATAGACATAAAGCATCATTTTCTATTATGACTTAGTCACATAAATTGTTGACCAATCCCAGAAATTCCACTTGTGTTGTCAAAAATCCTTTAGTATGGGGTAATGTTATAGGAGCAGTTCATACTCCAATAGCATTCATGGTAGAGTTTCAAGAGCTAAAACTAGCTTTTGGGACGGAAAAAAGGGGTTCTTTCCGATTGGGATCCCTTTTGTTTGAGAATTCAGTACAGACACATGAGCAGAAAGAACCACTATCCAGTAATAACCTTATAGGTCTGTCTTTATACAATCCTGTTGCATAACAAGTTTGACCAGTTTTATAACTCTTACCACTCATAGATTTAACTGTTAATGATTTAACATCCGTGATATGTCTAGAAATTATGGTTGGGTCCCATTGTTGGGTCAAACTGGAGTCACCACGGATGTTATTTATTTCTATAGAAGAGCCTATATCTCCTTCTATTAAATTAAAAAGGTTGGTCAGGATCAATGAACATTCAGAAAGGAATCCTTCAGTATCAGGTATAAATTCATAGTTCTGATTCCCTTCAACCTCCTGCTCTCCTTCCAAGACTGCTATCTTTCTTTTTGGTTATGGGCATTCTTGTTCCATATTCCCTGTCTTGTTAAAGTTCCAACAAGTTCTAGGCATTCTCTCTTTATCTCTCTTCTCATTAGGTTTCTTATTTTCAAAGATATTTATCAGAGGGGGTTGTTCTCTGGTTTTGTTAATATTGAAGTTCTCTTTAGGTCTAGAAGGAAACTTCTCATCTAACCCATTCATTTCTATGAATTCTTCTAACACATTGATTAGAGTTGGTAAGTCAGAATTCATGATCATCCTGAATCTTACACTATGGTTAAGATTTCCAGGATACAAGTTGAGGAGTCTTTCATTTACTTCCTCTTTATCAGCATCTGGATAGAAGCAGTCTATTATTCTCTTCTGTTCCAAGCACCATTTGTGAGGCTTATCCTTGGAGGGCTCAAATGCCGAATTTTCAAAATTTTTCATCATTTTTGTTTTCCACATTCTAGAACCAAATTGTTCTTTAATTAGAAGTTTCCAAAAGTTACATGGTAAGGATCCCACTTCTTCTATTTTACTAATAAACCAGTCTAAAGGCACTCCTTCAAATATTCTGGGCAGCCTGACTACAGCTAAAGCTTCTGGTAGGTCATAAGAGTTAATGGTATAGTCATTAAATTCAATGAAATTTATATGATTGTATTCTCCTTCACCGGAGAACTTAGGCCATTCAGAAACTGGGGGTAAACGTTTGAGGGCTTGTTCAAATTCAGGAGTAGGACTAGGCCTGAAGGTGTTTTGTGTATTCCTAGTAAGGGTGGTGCATAAGGAGTATTTATTTGTCTGGGAGGTTTTGGTTCCTCTGTGGTACTCCCCAAGGGGTTGGTCAGACAGTCTTTTAAGTCTCTAAGATCATTGTTGATCAGATTAAGTTTCAGTTCCACTTTATTATTAAGCAGATCTGATTTCTCACTAAGGGAGGGAATGGAGCTGTTAGTAGTATTTATTAAATCTTCTTTTAAAGGCTGAAAAGACATAATAAAATCTTCTTGGATTCCTGATAGCATATTCTCAATTGTTTGAGTCTGTCTAATTTTACCTTGATTGATTTTCTCCAATAATTTTTTTGTATGCTCCTTAATATGTTCCCTTCCTACAGATTTTGTTTGTTCATTTATTTATTTGGCTACTACTGAGGTTTACTTATCCATTTGGGTGTAAACCCCGTCCAAATTTCCACAAAAAATCTTTAAATTATGGCGCATATCATTAGAAAAGGAAGTAATTACATCAGAAGTTTGTTTAGACAAGTTACTGGGTTCAGAATTAGAGGCTAATTTTTATACACCTTTTTCCACTTTTGAGCTAAGGATATTATCTGATTCCAATCCTTCTTTCACTTTGGATTTGGATGGGAATAAGAGCTCTTATTTCCTTATCCTCTGCCTTTCAGTTGGACTAATTGATCCCAAGGATTCAACTTTTCTATGTAGGATTCTACCTCTTTCCTTGGAATCATTTTCTGAAGAGCTATCTGGGTAGCTTTTGCCTGGGAGAGTATCTTTTTCATAGATACCATGTCCTCCTTGGCTTGGGCTTCTTTGAACTCTTCCCAATACTCACATGCTCTCTGACTAAGTCCTTGATCCTGGCTTCCTTGGCCAGATTCTTCTGGGGTGGCTGCAGGGAACCTTCTTGTAATTCAGGGGGGAAAAAATCTACTACCTTCTCTGTCTCTAGGTTTGGGTAGGGCAATTGTTCCCTTTCCACCAACATTTGATTCACAGGTTCCAGTACCCTCATGGTTGTAATTATTGGTGGTCTCACGGTTACTGGGGGCTCCTGGCAAAGAACCATAGATGGTAATTCTCCCTGAGGCTCTTGTGTTACATCTATTCATATTGAATAAAATGTATAAGATTATTTTTCTACAGCAAAATCCTTAAAAATAAGTTTATTCAAAACTTACTTAAGTTGATATAAAAAGGTACCAGGACTTTATTGGGATTAAATTGGTCCTTAATAGGTAATTATAACTGTGCAAATTTAGTTTATTGACTGACCAACAAGCTGAGAAACCAACACATGAGAAACATAACAATCATAAGAAACAATGGATGAATAGAATGATATAATCATGGCGAAGAAATACCAACACCGTAACTGAGATTCCCAGATTGGTTATTATTGGGTGGCTGGATGGAGGATGAGCATTGTGGTCTGGACGAGAGATGATGTAATCTTGAGTTGAGAGTCGACGTCGAAGGCGTTTAATTGCAATAGCAGATCTTACCAGTTAGACGTTGAATGAATTGTCTGATTGAGGATCCTCAGTTGTGGTTGGTGAAGGATTGTTTTTGGGGATTGAGACAAGTAAGGAAGAAATATGACACGAGGCAAGTAGAGGTAAAATGAGATGAGAAGTAAAACGAGATGAGAAGATTCAAGATGAAAGGAGGAACCCCTCAAAGATCCGATTCTCTGATTGAGACTGAAAACAACTGAGGACTAGGTAGTACTGCGTCTCCCTCTCCCAGGAGTATCCACAGCGGGATCGTACCCGCGGGGTGAATCTCACTCCCCGCGGAGTGATCCGTTGTGCACTCTCTTGGCTTAATGACTCTCTTAGCTCTACACTCCCCTTAACTGGAGATCGGCCTATTCCTTTCTGAAAATAAGATCAGTGAACTTTGTTAGCTGTTTTTCATTTACTGCCTTAGTTAGTGGGTCTGCAAGCATCTGAGAAGTTTCAACCAGTTTTACTGTCAGTGATCCTTCTTTGAGTTCGTCTCAAAGGCCTTTTGTTTTGAGATCCATGTGTCTGGTCTTAGCATTGGAGCCAAATTTATTTAGTTTGTTGTCCAGCCCTTTGTTGTTGACGAGGTGATTGGATGACGGGATGTCTTCTTGAAAGATTTCCTTCAGTAAATGGCGAAGCCATTTTCCTTCTAAGAAGGAGTCTAGTAGCGGGTTGAGTTCAGCTTCTGTGGATGAGTAGGTTATATTCCGCTGCTTTTTGAAGAGTTAAGAGAATGAAACTAAGGAATGTTTATTTCAGCATAGGAAGGATAAAGTGATCATGAACATAGTACAAGTGGAAAAGAGCGTGACATGAATGAGAGAACGTGAAGTGGTTGAAAGAAATACCTAAGGGACTCAGTGACCGCGTGTCCAGGTGGGGGAGCAAGGAAAGAGATTTGAAGGTTGAGAAAGGAAAGAAAAGTTTGAGCACAAATGTGATGAGTGAAGAAGCGGAATGTTTAGAGGGAATACGAATAAGCTGGCTGAGTGAGGAAAGAGAGCCTGAGAGTTGAGGAGGTAGGTTGAGGTCCAGAAGGGGTGGTTGAGAGTGGCTGTCGGGGAGGTGATGGTCGGAATAAGGGAGGAAGAGTTGATGGTCGTTGTTTTAGAGATGATGGTGGTGATCCAGGGTCAGACGTTGGAGCACGGAAGAGATCCATGAGGGGAATGTTACGTGCAAGTGAGGCAGTCACAGGAGGATCACAAGGGAGAGCGCAAGCTTGGGGTCAAGGATGGTGAGGAGCAGGCTGATGAGAAGAGAGGTGAGATGGAAGGCAAAACATGAGAGGAGAAGGTAGTGAAGAACAGAGAACAAAGAACAAGGAGAAAAGAAACAGAGTAAGAAGAAAAGAAACAAAATAGGAAACAGTGAGAGAGCAGCATAGAGACAGTCAACTAGGAATTCTAACAGCCCCGCTTGCTCTTAAGCGTCAGATTGAGAGCAGAGAAGGTTGACAGCTTTGCAAGATCGAATGATGGCGGTACGACCGACAGCTTTGGAGAGAAAGTCGGCTATCATAATGAGTGAAGGAGTGAACTGCAGGGCAATGGTGCCGGAAGCTATGGCTTCTTGTATGAAGTGAAACCTTAGATCCATGTGTTTGGTCCGGAAGCCAGAATCATTCAGTTTGTTGTTGGCCAAGTCAATTGCCCCCTTGTTGTCGTTGAGTAGAATGGAGGTTGAGTTTTCTTGACCAAAGAAGTTGGCAAGGAGGGTTCCCAACCATTTGATTTCCTTGGTAACATCCATCAACGATTTATATTTGGCTTCCGTGGTTGAGAGAGAGACAGTTGGTTGTTTTTTTGAGCGCCAGGAGATGAGGTGAGAATTCCAGAATACGCAGTTTCCGGAGTATGAACGGCGAGAGAAAGGACAATTCGCCCAGTCTGCGTCGGCGTATGCAACAATCGGAGACAATGGCAATGGGGAATTGTGGAAGGTGAGAGCGTACCCAACGGTACCTTTTAAGTACCAAAAAACTTGCTTTGCTGCTTCATAATGTTTGATACCGGGATTTTCGAGAAACTGAGACAGGGAGCTGACGGCAAACGTGATGTCGGGGCGCGTAGTGCAGCTGATGAAGTTTAGCGCACCCACAACCAACCAAAAGTTGATGTTTAAGGTCTTGAAGGCGTTAATGTCCAACCTTGAAGCTGGGACCAGACATGACTTAGGGTTAAGAGGAGTTTTAGACGGATGGTCTTCGAATAAGCTGAATTCTTTTAGACATTGATCGATATAGTGCCTTTGGTCAAGAGAGACGCAAGTAGGGGTGACAGATACTTTCATTCCCAACAGCAATTTTGCCTCGCCCAGGTCTTTGCAGGGAAATCAACTGGAGAGAAGATCGATAAAAGTCTTGGGGTCCTTGCTGAAGACAGCTATGTTGTCCAAGTGCACAAAGAGCCAGGTGTCCGCGGACCAGAATACGCACGGCTCGGCCGCGCAGCGCCTGAACCCAACGGACAGGAGCCAAGCTGAGAGGGTTGCATGCCAAGCTTGAGGAGCCTGCTTCAGGCTGTACAGAGCCTTCTTCAGGTGGAGAAATTTTCCTTTGGGTAATTTGAGCCCAGGAGGTGAGTTGATATAAATCAGATCTTCAAGCGGAGCATTCAGGAAGGCGGATTTGACGTTGACTTGGTGAAATAGCAGGCCTTTCTGCACTGCAAATGAGATAAGCAGCCGAAGGGAGTTAAGACGCCCAGTCGGGGCGTAGGTAGAATGGAAATTTACTCCCTCGATCTGCCAAAATCCTTGCACGCATAGACAAGCTTTATGCTCCACATCTTGATTTTTTTCATTTTTCTTTACTTTGAATACCCATGTGCAATCAAGAGGTCTTACCCCCTTGGGAGTGTCAAAAATGATCCAGACTTGATGGTTGTCCATGTTCTTGAATTCCTTGTTGATTGCCTCCATCCACTTGAGGAAGTTGGGAGATCAAAGAGCTTCTCCATAGGAGGTTGGGATTTGTTCAAGGGAGGTGTGGAAGACATGATAGTGAGGATTTATATCTGGTGGTGATTCAATTTGTAGTGTTAGGAAGACGACTGGACGGCGACTGTGATGTATGATGTTTGCCGGATCAACTTCTTTAAGAATGCGTGGAGTCTCATGGAAAGTGGATGTAGGGGAATGAGTTACGGACAGAATGTCAGCAGGGATGGACTTGGGAGAGGGAACAGCAACATCAGTGTTAGAGACAGGAGAGAGAGTAGGCAATGTAGAGGGGAGTGACAAGAAAAAAGAGTCAGAGGGAGAGAAGGAAGAAGGAGAAGAAGAGGAGGAATCAAGACCGGGGAAGGAGTGTTCAACAAAACAAACGTGTTTCACGGAATACACTTTCTTGGAGGAGATTTCAAGGACTTTGAATGTGGAGAAGTCGTTCAGATACCCTATTAAAAGACAGGGCAGACCCCTCTTGCTGAACTTGGAGGTTTGAAAGGATTTGGGAATAAGATAGTAGCCAAGGCATCCGAAAGGTCTGAGCCGGGAGTAGTCAAAATCCCTCTTGTGCCATGCCTTGAAGGGAGTGTCAAAGCCGTTTGATCTACAAGGGAGGCAGTTAGTGAGATCGGAGGCAGTTTTGACTGCTTCGGGCCAGTAACTGAGTGGAAGTTTGGATTGCACCAGGAGACAGCGCGCTTTATCAAACAGATTGCAATTGCTTCTCTCAGAGATGCCATTGTTTTGAGGGGTGTACGGAGGAGAGAAGTTGTGAGTGATACCTCTTTCGTGACAGAAGTTTTGAAAATTCTTGTTTTGGAACTCCAATCCGTTATCTGAGATGATTCTCTTGAGTGTTACTTGCAGTTGATTTTCCACCTTTGTCACCAGATCCTTGAAGGAGTCAAAGGTTTCATCCTTTCATTTGAGAAAATTTACAAGTTTATAGGAGGAGTATTGATCAGTGACGGATAGGAAATACCAAGTCCCTTTTTGGGAAGGTGTCGCAATTGGACCAACTAAGTCCAGATGTAGCGTTTCAAGAGGTTGGGATACGGGAGAGAAAATGCTGAGGAAGGGTAACCGAGTCATCTTGCATCTGAGACACACATTGCAGTTGGAGCAGGGAGGAGAGTTAGGAAACAGCCGTGCCTGGTATTGATAGCTGGGGTGTCCCAACCGTAAGTGCCAAAGAGACAAGTTAGCCTCAGAGTGGGTGATCAGACATTTTGGAGTGGGGGGTTTTTGAGGAGATATTGAGGCATTTGTAACCTCCAGGAGGCTATTGGACATTGTTCCGACAAGATTTAGAGAGGGGTTTTGGAAAGAGGCTGAGAATCCACTAAATCCAACGGGACAAATAATAACGCCTGAGTGCAGAAGTTTTGGGAGAGACAGAAGGCACCTGGAGATGGAGGGAATGAGAAGGAAATCGCTGAGGACTGTTTCAGACCCATTGTTTAGGGTGAGAACGGCCTTTCCGATGCCTTCTGCTTTCAAACCTTGGTCTTGATTTCCAGTGCCTACTGAGATATCGACGGGCTTAAGATCATAGAGATAACTTGGGTCGTTGACAATGTGGTGAGACGCTCCAGAATCCAGGACTATGTTTTTGCAGTCGTGTGATGCGGTTAGATAGAGTTTGGCCAGAAAGTGAGCGGATGGCTCCCCGGAGGGGGCCAGGTTTGAGGGTGGCGGAGATGAGGCAGTATCATAGGTTTGTTGGAGGTTAACTTGAGGTTTTTTGTTGTAGAAGTGGTCTCGTAGGTGCGGATAGAGGCGGAAGCATTGATTTTCTGGGAGATTTGCGAGAGGGTTGTGATAACCTGGTCTGCAGGGATGTTTGGGAAGTGGGGGTCCAGAGCGATTGTGTGAGAGCTGGGAGATTTTTGACGCACCGGGAGCCTTGAACAGAGCAGTTCCAGAGGATGGCATGGAGGATGTGACATTTTTTCTGGACTGTTCAAGATGGACAATCTCGTGTAGTTTGTTGAGAACCAAGGATGGGTTGGAGATAATGTCGTCGTTCAGGAGAATAGTGTTGACTACGTGCCAGAGCTCGGGTGGCAGTTTCTCCAGGATCGAGTAGCTCATGATGTTGTCAGGAATACTGAGGTTTACAATGGCTAGTTCATTGGCAATCTTCTTGCATTTGGTGTGGTGACCAATTGGGGACACCACGGAAGAAAAAAAAAAAAAAAAAAAAAAAAAAAAAAAAAAAAAAAAAAAAAAAAATTGGTTGTACCCCTATGGGTACCTTCATTTCCCCCCATCACTCAACTTCTCCCTGTCCTAGCTGTCTAGGACAGGCCTCTTACCTGCCTCTCCGCTTTGATCCCCCCTCCTATGTTCAACTCCTACTTGTCGCACTTGCGGCCCTGACTTTTGGCAACGCAAGCAACCATCAACCATCACATCTTCCGTCTCTTAACCATCTGTCATCAGTCTCACATCCTCAACTTCTCAACGATGATCGATCAATTCCAAAGGTTCATCCCTCACCATCGATCGACTCATCAACCCCCGTCGTAGAACTCATGTGTCATCTATGTACCGGATCAAAACCTACCCTGAACTCTTATCATCTAGAATCGAATCAAGCCCACCAGCTCAGGCCTTTCAAGCTACAATTCATACTTACTCATCATCACCAGCCCCATTAATCCAGACGGACACAGGGACTAACCCCACCACCCACAATGTCCCTCCTCAAGGCCATCCATCATGTCTTCGCCCTCAACAAGCAACCATCACCTGCTCATCATGCTCATCACCCCAGCTCCAACCACCCTTCTACTACCACCACCGCCCCAATCCATCCTTCACTCCTAACTCATTCCCTTTCAATCCAACAACACCCCATTCAAATTGATCATCCATCCCATCGGCGCCCCTTCAAGCCAGTCCTTGCTTTGAATCGCTCAACCCACCCCTTCATGCTCTATCCTTCCTGATACCGATGGCCACTTTTGTTCGATCAGCCCTCCCAACCCTCTGACAATCTCTCCAAACTTGTCGATTCATTCTCTGTTCCTCGCTAACTTGGCCTTCGACTCTTGGCCTAGCTTATTCGATCATCATCATCTACACTCTCACTCTCATCCATCGAACATTGTCAAGCGATCCCTTCGAGTCATCCACCCTAGCCCTCCTCGCCCATCATCCGATCCGACCGACGACCGCAAGCGACCGCTCGCGGCCGTCGGAACTTTCACCCCGTTGTTGCTGCCAATCGGGCGACAACAACTGTTGTCAACACCCGCGACCGCTGTCGCGGGTGTCCATCTGGTTGCCCGCGGTCATTCTTGATGCGGGCAACATTTCTTTTTTTTCCTCTCTTGTATTTTTTTTTTTCTTTTTTTATTTTTTTTTTATTTTTTATGTTTTCATTTTCCCGCACCTATTTGTAGTATCACTTGTACATAGTATACAGGGCCTCATGTCTATAAAAGGAGGGGCTCTCCCCTGCCTTTTGGCCCAGCATCAGAGGATCCCATCCATCCTATGAGACCATCATCAGTAATCAATTTATCTGTGGGCATCCTTCCCCACCTATCTGAGCCATTTAACCGGGTATATCCATGATTGCCCCCTTGATCCTTTGAGCCTCCATACTCAAACTCTGTCCCTTGTGAACTTGATCCTTATCACCAACCAATAGCCTTGCTGGTTGAAGAACAATTCCTGTCTGTCTGAATTCTTGAGTGTGTTATACCACTCTGATCCCTATTTCCGACCATACTGGTCTTGATCTCTCCTTGATCATCTTTCTGGAGCCAATCACGTTTGATTGAAGAGGTTTTATTAAGCTTAAAACCTGGAGTGTTATACCTCCCTTCTTCTTTAAGGTTGAATTTTGCCACGCTATTCTTGAGCCCCTTGAGAATTGTTGGGATATTCTTGCTAAAATTCGTTATTGATTTTCTTCTAGAGCTTCATAAAAAAATTGCTTTTGTTTTGTTCAGCCTCCCTCAGTTATCTGGTACCCTTCAAGCGCTTGATTGCGGAGAGTTGGGCAGGTTCATTGAGAACCTGGAGGTTGGTTAGGATTGAGTTGATCTTTCCTAATCAGCTGCTGACGACCAGAGTTATTAGCTTGTGGGCGTTGTTACTTACAACTGCCTTGTTCTATTGAACTCTGAACAAACCTTGACTTATTTGTTCAAGTCTTTACCTGCACCATCTTGCCTCAGATAGTGTTTTTTCCATAGCTACCGACAACTCTTATCCTCTTCCCTTACTTTGATTTCTCATCTAAAGGTTCTGGACCTTGATTCCGGTTACATTTAAATATTATTGTAACTCCTAGGAGGGCAGCCTAAACAGCACCTTTCCCCTCCACAGAACTGCCACGGCTTAGCACCGTTTGGAGTCTTACATTTGGTCCCCCGGGCCGGGATCAAACCAGCAACCTTGGGATTTACAGTCCCAAGACATTGAAAATCAACCTCAAAATTCGATTTTTTGTTTTCTTTTTTTCTCACTTCTCAAATCTGATCCGTGGAGGCAACTTATCCTAGAAGTAAGTCCTCCCAATTTGTGCACCCCTTGGGCATGATACGTGTTGTTTTTGGCAAAACCCTACTCTTGCCACACTCATGAGCCACTTTGGAAATCTGCTCTTTGGATCCCCTAGGAACTCTGTTATTTGATATGGCATCTTCTGCTACTCCAACCACCCCTGTCCAACCTAAGATGGTAAAGATCAAACCTCAGAACAAGAACTTAGGCTTCAACGGTACAAATGTAAAGCGATTCTTGGACTCCTACGAAATGGCTGCTGAAGTGGATGGAGCTAGTGAATTCAATATGGCTTATCAGTTGCAATTCTTTATCTCCTCTGATGAAGTTATGGAGGTAATCAAGTCTTTCGAGGGATTTGAATCCCATAACTGGACGCTTCTCAGGGAGGCTATGTTGGCATACTGGGGTAAAATAGATGTGGCTAGGTTTACTCTGCAGGATTTGGATGCTCTGGTTTCTCAGTGGATCTCCAATGGTGGTATTTCTTCAGCCTCTGACTATCAGATTTTTAGGAAGTCTTGGGATCCCATTCAAAACTATCTTATCCAAAACAATCACATTGACACAGTGGACAAAATTCAAGCAAATTTCTTCCAATCTTTTTCGTCGGCTGTGCAGGAAAGGATTAAAGAAGAACTGGTCAAATCTGGATCCATGATTACCACCAGGGATAATTGATTCAAGCTCCCTGTTTTTATCACCCTTAGGAGTACTGTGGATAAAGTCATGAAAGGTCAAACTGCTCTTACCTTTGAAAAGCCTAGAACTACTGAACCAGTCCATGCTCCTTCTTTTAAAGAGTCAAACGATATTATGATTAAAATGGAGGCAGATTGTAGGCCTAAAGCAGATCCTAATTCCAATCAAGAACCTACTACTATAGATGAAATCACCAATTTACTTAGAGCCTTTGAGAACAAAATAGATCAAAAGATTTCTTCGCTAGCTACTCCTAAAACTCCTTCTTCTGTCCCCAAATCAACTCTGGTCTGTTACTACTGTCATAGGGAAGGCCATGGAACCGGACAATGCCAGGAACTTCAGAAGGACCTAAAGGAAAAGTTGGTAGAGCAGAGGGGGAACAATTACTTCCTCCCTAATGGTGCCCTAATCCCTTTTGACTCGTCTCGTCCTATCCAACATGTGGTGGCCTCTTACCAGCCATCACCTCCTGTGAAAGCATCTCTTTCTTCCTTTGAATTTCGATCATCCTGTGGTACCCTCCAACCTTGGTATCCTCCAGCTATTTCTTCCTCTAGTCTTGCTGGGACTACTTATCAATCTGATCCAGCCAGGAAACAACATGAGGAACCTAAACCTCATAAGGCTCCTTCCTTGCCAACTTCAATCCTTCAAAAACCCGTTAAACGTCAATCATCACTTGAGCCTCCTTCCTCTGATGTAGAAGACATGGAGGTAGAAAAGGAACCACTCATGGAAAGGTTCCCAGATCACCCTGATCCTTCTCCCTCACCTCAACCTTCTAATCCTATCTTAGATTCTGCGTCACCTGAACTTCCTCCCCCCACCCAGCCCAAAGTTTGATTTGAAAGGGGCATCTCCAAGGATCACCCCAATTCTGTGGAGGGAGTATTAAAGAAAATTTCTGATCTCAAAATCCCTGATCTATCTGTGGCTGAACTCCTATCGATCTCTCCATCTGTTGCTGAAGGAATGAAGAATTGGGTCTCTCGTCGACGTGTGGGAATTGGCCCTGAAGAACTCAAAGTCTCCTCTGGCACTTTAATGGAGGACTCTGGTGGAACCAGTCCTTCTATAGAATCCAACCTTTATTCCTGTCCCCTTGGCTTTCTTCCTTGTTATCTTGGTGACTCAGCTAAAACTGTTTCTCCTCTTGTGGATTCTGGATCTCAGCTTAACTTAATCTTGGATGCTATGGCCTGCAATCTCAAACTTAGTCCTAGGGTCAGCTTCAACTCTGCAGTGTATGGGATAGGAAATCAAGCTTGTGAACTGGTTGGTATTGCTGAAGATGTACCGGTCAGGATTGGTCGAAATATTTTTGGAACCTGCCACTTTTGGATCACTCATTTGGACAGTCCTATGATCTTGGGACAACCCTTCTTAATGGACTTTGGTGCAACCCTGATGTTTTCTGATCAAGTTGGGGAGAGAATTCTTCTCCCTGATGCTGATGGCAGGAAAATTGAAGTTCCTCTTTGCTCCTTGGATTCTGGTCGTTGGGAAAGAGATTTTCCTGGTCATTCTCCCAAATCATCTTTTAAGGGGAAGCAGAAGGATAACTCTAGTTCCTCTCATTTTTTAGGGAAATAGTTGATCCTACTAATGGTTGTAGTTCTTTTCAGCCTCAGACTGCAACTCAAGGGTCAACTCCCATCCCTCAGGCTTATTTTTCATTCCTTTCATCATTCTCTTCTGAGCTCAAGAATATTAAAAAACAAAAACATATCAAAATAGAAAAATCCAAAAATTTTTCTTCTCCATCTCCTTCTCTCTCTGGATCTGTCATATCTTTGTTTCCTTCTACTTTTGAGTCTGATCAATCTTCTCTCAGTTCCGGTTTGAATCTCTGCAATGAGTCTAAACTAGATCCTAATTGCAATTCCGTTTTTGGCGATTTTGGTATGAAGGAATATGGGCTTCAGTGGAGGCAATTTGGGGTACAAGTAAGTCCTCCCAATTGTGCACTGCCAGGGCAATCTTTTACCGTCATTTTTGAAACCCTACCTTGTGCCACACATGTGAGCAACGTTTTATCTCCTGGTTCTCCTTTTATGGAAAAGGCACCCTTCAAGGATATTGCAGAACATTGGACTTGGAAGATGTTGGAACTTGGACTCAGCTTTTGTAATCAAGTCTCTCTGGTCAAGTCTTGGAGGAAACAAGAAATTCTCTCTTTTGCCACTAAGTATAAACCAGTTGCTAAGAAGATCCAACCAGTCAACCAGCCTATGCCTCTCAACCTCAATCCTCCCCTTATGCGTCCTCCTCTATCTCGCGATCCTTACTGTGGTCTTCCTCAATCTCTTACTGGTCCCTTTGTGCCTAATGGACGGGTCACTGAAGAACGTCTGAAGGTGGTCAACTTTGGTCCAGATGGATGGCTTCTTCCTGATGAGTTAAATTTAATCAAAAATGTCTTATCTCTAAGAGAAAAATCTATTGCTTTCTGTGAAGAAGAGAGAGGTCTCTTGTGGGAATCCTATGGCCTCCCTTATATCATCCCTGTAGTTGAACATGATCCTTGGCAAAAGAAAAAGATCCCTATCCCTGCTGCTAAAGTTTACGAATTCATCAAGTTGGTCCAGGAACGAGTTTGAACTGGCCTGTATGAACAGTCAACTTCTAGTTACTCCATCCCCGTCTTCTGTGTCCTCAAGAGTAATGGTAAACTTAGAATAGTTCATGATCTTCAACCTCTTAATAAAGTTACTATTAAAGACTCTGGTATCCCTCCTGCTACTGAAGAATTTGTTGAATCCTTTGCGGGAAGAGCTTGCTATGGTCTAGGGGATATTATGGGTGGCTATGACAAAAAATCCTTACATCCTATTTCTCGTCCTCTCACTACATTTGATACTCCTCTTGGTCAATTTCAACTTACTCAATTGCCTCAAGGAGCCACCAACTTGGTTGCAGTCTATCAGGCTCAGATGATGTGGATCCTCCAGGATGAAATCCCTGACCATGCTGGTATCTTTATTGACGATGGCGGAATTAAAGGTCCAGTATTTGACTATGATAATGAGCTCTTACCTTGGAATTCAGGAATTCGTCGTTTTATCTGGGAATATGCTACTACCTTGGAGAGGATTCTGTTTTGAATCGAGGAATCTGGCCTTACTGTCTCTGGATCCAAACTGGCGGCTTGTGTCCCTGCTCTGGAAATTGTTGGTCATGTGGTCTGCAAGGAAGGAAGAAGGATGGCACCAGCCAAAGTCAACAAGATCATCTCTTGGCCTACCCCAATCAACCCAACTGAAGTTAGGGGCTTTCTAGGTGTTTTCACTTATGTTAGAATCTTTATCCCATCTTTATCCAAAATCTGTGCACCCTTGCGTCGTCTAACCAGAAAAGATGCTGAATGGATTTGGACCCAAGATTGTGCATGTGCTTTCCAGCTACTCAAAGGGATAGTTGGTAAAGACATAGTTTTGAAAAAGATCTCTTATGGACCTGGAGCTGGCAAGATCAAGCTGGCTGTCGATTCTAGTTATCAATCTGTTGGGGCCGTCCTTACTCAGGAAGATGAAAATGGTTGGGACCGTCCTGCTCTTTATGAATCTTTTTTGTTTTCAGATGTAGAATCTAGATACTCCCAACCCAAACTGGAACTCTGTGGTGTGGCTTGAATGATGAAGAAACTTCAAACCGTTCTCTGGGGCCAACATTTTGAATTGCAAGTTGATGCTCGATCCATCATTGAAATGATCAACGCTCCCAGTCTTCCCAATGCTCCTATGACTTGTTGGGTGGCCTTTATCCAGCTTTTCTCTTTTGATATTGTTCACAGGCCAAGAAAATCTTTCACCATGCCTGACGGTTTATCTCGACGACCTCTTGGGGACAACAAATCTGATGTTGGAACCAATTTCAATGAAGAGGAACCTTTAATCCAACCTATTTTCTCTTTTTCTTCTCAAAATTATTCTGGCTTTCAACAAGGCTTCTGGTTTAAATTAGAGCAGTACCTTTCAACTCTTCAAAAGCCTCCTGATCTCTCTGCTAAGGAATTTTGATCTCTTAAACAAAAGTCTTCTAATTTTTTTGTTCAAGGCTCTAGACTTATGAAGAGGGCAATCCTTGTGCTCTTATTGTTGTTACTATTCCCTCTAAACAAGATTCTATCCTTGAAAGTCTCCATGAAGGCCTTAGTCATTGTGGGGAAACCAAAACTTATCAACGATTATCCAAATGATTCTGGTGGCCATCTTTGAAGAAATCCGTCTCCCAATGGTGCAAGAGTTGTGAAGTTTGTCAAAAACGTGATCTTAGGCGCCCAGCCAAAATTTGTTATCCTACTGGGGAGTCCACTGTCTTTGGAAGGATTGCTATGGATGTGGTTCATATTAAGGCAGGTGGTGCCAAGTACCTCAGTGTGGCTAGAGACAATTTTTCCGGATGGGTTGAAGCAAAATTTCTTAAGCACCTTAGCTCTGAATCAGTGGCAGCTTTCCTCTACGAGACCTGGACAATGCGTTATGGCCTGGCTCAATCTTACTCTACTGATGGTGGCTCTGAATTTGGGGGCAAGCTCGCTGAAATGATTCGATCCCTTCCTGGACAACATAGAGTTACTACTCCTTATTATCCTGAAGGCCAAGGCATGGTGGAACGAGGCCATGCCCCTTTGAAGGCTGCACTTGTTAAACTGGCTGGTGAAAGTGGCAAGAATTGTCGCAAATTCCTTCCTCTTGTTCTCTTTTCTGATCAAAACTCAACCAAAAGGACTACTGGCTACTCACCTTATGAAATCATCTTTGGTCAAAGAGCAGTCCTTCCTTTGGATCCGGAAATGGAATCTTTCTTGGGTGTCTCTTGGGAAGAGGTGTCCTCAACTACTGATCTGTTAGTTGCTAGATCCAAGCAACTTGAGCAAAGTGAAGACGTTCTGATGAAGCTTATCAAAAGATGATGGAGTCCAGAGCAAAATACGTCCAGTATTGGGAGGATAAGCACTCTAATTGAATCAGGGAACCCTTGAACCCTGGTGACCTAGTTTTAGCTTATAATCGATCTTTGGAAACCCAGTGGGGCAAGCTTTTCTCTAATCGTTGGAATGGCCCTTATCAAGTGGTTCATCAAGTTAGAGGTGGATCTTATGTCTTGGAGGAGCTGAATGGTACTCGGTTGGCCAGAAGGTTCTCTGATGATCAAGTCAAGAAGTTTCATTGTCGTGGGGGCAACTGATCTCAGAAGTAAGTCCTCCCAATCGTGCACCACCAGGGTCATTTGCTGCGTTTTTTTTTGTAAAACTCTACTGTATGCCACATATTTGAGCACCTGGGACTCCCTCCTTGTTCTATTCCTGCCGCTTCTAGGGCTCATTTGGAAGAATCAAGATATTTTACTCAACTCGTCAATTTCTCTCAAGATCAAGAAATGGCCAATCTTTGCTTCAATTTCATTGTTCCCTGTTTTTTTTTGATCCTTTCAAATTTTACATGCAGACTAGGGACAGTCTGTAAGTTGGGGAGAGATGTGGTGACCAATCTGGGACACCACGGAAGAAAAAAAAAAAAAAAAAAAAAAAAAAAATTATTTTTTGGTTGTACCCCTATGGGTACCTGCATTTCCCCCCATCACTCAACTTCTACCTGTCCTAGCTGTCTAGGACAGGCCTCTTACCTGCCTCTCCGCTTCGATCCCCCCTCCTATGTTCAACTCCTACTTGTCGCACTCGCGGCCCTGACTTTTGGCGACGCAAGCAACCATCAACCATCACATCTTCCGTCTCTTAACCATCTGTCATCAGTCTCACATCCTCAACTTCTCAACAATGATCGATCAATTCCAAAGGTTCATACCTCACCATCGATCGACTCATCAACCCCCGTCGTAGAACTCATGTGTCATCTATGTACCGGATCAAAACCTACCCTGAACTCTTATCATCTAGAATCGAATCGAGCCCACCAGCTCAGGCCTTTCAAGCTACAAGTCATACTTACTCATCATCACCAGCCCCATTAATCCAGACGGACACAGGGACTAACCCCACCACCCACAATGTCCCTCCTCAAGGCCATCCATCATGTCTTCGCCCTCAACAAGCAACCATCACCTGCTCATCATGCTCATCACCCCAGCTCCAACCACCCTGCTACTACCACCACCGCCCCAATCCATCCTTCACTCCTAACTCATTCCCTTTCAATCCAACGACACCCCATTCGAATCAATCATCCATCCCATCGGCGCCCCTTTGAGCCAGTCCTCGCTTCGAATCGCTCAACCCACCCCTTTATCCTCTATCCTTCCTGATACCAATCGCCACTTTCTTTTGATCACCCCTCCCAACCCTCTGACAATCTCTCCAAACTCGTCAATTCATTCTCTGTTCCTCGCTAACTCGGCCTTCGACTCTCGGCCTAGCTTATTCAATAATCATCATCTACACTCTCACTCTCATCCATCCAACATCGTCGAGCAATCCCTTCGAGTCATCCACCCTAGCCCTCCTTGCCCATCATCCAATCCAAACGACGACCGCGAGCGACCGCTCGCGGCCGTCGGAACTTTCACCCCGTTGTCGCCGCCGATCGAGCGAGGACACCTGTTGTCGACACCCGCGACCGCTGTCGCGGGTGTCCATCTGGTTGCCCGCGGTCATTCTTGACACGGGCGACATTTCTTTTTTTTCCTCTCATGTAATTTTTTTTTTCTTTTTTTTTATTTTTTATTTTTTATTTTTTCATTTTCCCGCACCTATTTGTAGTATCACTTATACATAGTATACAGGGCCTCATGTCTATAAAAGGAGGGGCTCTCCCCTGCCTTTTGGCCTAGCATCAGAGGATCCCATCCATCCTATGAGACCATCATCAGTAATCAATTTATCTGTGGGCATCCTTCCCCACCTATCTGAGCCATTTATCCGGGTATATCCATGATTGCCCCCTTGATCCTTTGAGCCTCCATACTCAAACTCTGTCCCTTGTGACCTTGGTCCTTATCACCAACCAATAGCCTTGCTTGTTGAAGAAGAATTCCTGTCTGTCTGAATTCTTGAGTGTGTTATACCACTCTGATCCCTTTTTCCGACCATACTGGTCTTGATCTCTCCTTGATCATCTTTCTGGAGCCAATCACGTTTGATTGAAGAGGTTTTATTAAGCTTAAAACCTGGAGTATTATACCTCCCTTCTTCTTTAAGGTTGAATTTCGCCACGCTATTCTTGAGCCCCTTGAGAAGTGTTGGGATATTCTTGCTCAAATTTGTTATTGATTTGCTTCTAGAGCTTCATAAACAAATTGCTTTTGTTTTGTTCAGCCTCCCTCAGTTATCTGGTACCCTTCAAGCGCTTGATTGCGGAGAGTTGGGCAGGTTCATTGAGAACCTGGAGGTTGGTTGGGATTGAGTTGATCTTTCCTAATCAGCTGCTGAGAACCAGAGTTATTAGCTTGTGGGCGTTGTTACTTACAACTGCCTTGTTCTATTGAACTCTGAACAAACCTTGACTTATTTGTTCAAGTCTTTCCCTGCACCATCTTGCCTCAGATAGTGTTGTTTCCATCGCTACCAACAACTCTTATCCTCTTCCCTTACTTTGATTTCTCATCTAAAGGTTCTGGACCTTGATTCCGGTTACATTTAAATATTATTGTAACTCCTAGGAGGGCAGCCTAAACAGCACCTTTCCCCTCCACAGAACTGCCACGGCTTAGCACCATTTGGAGTCTTACATTGGTGAGGTAGTTGTCTAGGTCTCCAGGATACTTGAGTCGCATGAATCTAACCCATACTCTTCCTTTATTGTTTGCAGATTGACTTCTGAAGCGGTTAAGCACGGCCTTCCAAAGTTCGTAAGGTTTGGCTGAGTTGGATGGGGTGACTATAGAGTCAAAGGCAATGGTTCCCAGGTGTTGGAGAATTAGATTGGCGGTGTCATTTATCTTTTGGGTTTGAGTTGGAGTAGGGATATCGGGAGGAGGGTTGGTGCAGTACAAGAGAAGCTTCTTCTTTCTGAGATATGATTGGATCCAAATTGACCATTGAATGTAATTTGATTTGTTGAGCCTGGGAATGCCTCGAGTTTTCTGGTCCTCTTCCGAATTGGACATGATTAAGATCGCTGAGTCCCTTAGTGACGTGGAGGGTGGATCATTTCTTGGGACTGTAAATCTGAAGAGTTAAGAGAATGAAACTAAGGAATGTTTATTTCAGCATAGGAAGGATAAAGAGATCATGAACATAGTACAAGTGGAAAAGAGCGTGACATGAATGAGAGAACGTGAAGTGGTTGAAAGAAATACCTAAGGGACTCAGTGACCGCGTGTCCAGGTGGGGGAGCAAGGAAAGAGATTTGAAGGTTGAGAAAGGAAAGAAAAGTTTGAGCACAAATGTGATGAGTGAAGAAGCGGAATGTTTAGAGGGAATACAAATAAGCTGGCTGAGTGAGGAAAGAGCGCCTGAGAGTTGAGGAGGTAGGTTGAGGTCCAGAAGGGGTGGTTGAGAGTGGCTGTTGGGGAGGTGATGGTCGGAATAAGGGAGGAAGAGTTGATGGTCGTTGTTTTAGAGATGATGGTGGTGATCCAGGGTCAGACGTTGGAGCACGGAAGAGATCCATGAGGGGAATGTTACGTGCGAGTGAGGCAGTCACAGGAGGATCACAAGGGAGAGCGCAAGCTTGGGGTCAAGGATGGCGAGGAGCAGGCTAATGAGAAGAGAGGTGAGATGGAAGGCAAAACATGAGAGGAGAAGGTAGTGAAGAACAGAGAACAAAGAACAAGGAGAAAAGAAACAGAGTAAGAAGAAAAGAAAAAAAATAGGAAACAGTGAGAGAGCAGCATAGAGACAGTCAACTAGGAATTCCAACACTTGTAGCTATTCCAGGAGAGAAGGGAGCCAAAGGACAGACACAGGTAACCGGATGGTGACTTGCGACTGGTGGGGTCTTCTCCCCAGGAGGCGTCACTGTAGCATTCTAGCGGTCCCTTCGAATTGTCGTAGGTGAGGGTCAGCTTCCACTCCTTGGTGTGATTGAGGTATTGCCAAGTTCGCTTGAGCTCCTTCCAGTGTGTCAGTCCGGGTTTATTTTGAAACCTGGCTAGGCTAGAGACCGAGTAACTGAGTTCTGGTCTGGTTTGGCTCGCAATGTAGTTGAGAAGGCCTATGGCGGATTTGTAGTTTATGTTGAGATTTTTGAATTTGTCAAAATCTTTGTCTGATGCTTCACATAGTTGTAAGTGTGCCGTTAATGGTGTTATAATTATGGCCAGCAATTAGCTTAGGCAAATGAGCAGTATTTAAAGCAAAAGAAATGCTGGACACTGTGTGTCAATAATGGCTAATGGGGCTCTCACAATGGGGCAATATGTTGGATGAATTCGATTGGATGATGAATGAATGATGGAAAACAGCAGGGAGAAGAGCTCCTTAAGTACAAAAGATTGGCCTATTGTGAGCCCATGATACAACAAGCCAAAAGGCAAATTTTCCGCCCCAAAAGAGCTCTACAGGCTCTACAAGCCTTGTTACTTGGTTTGGACTACATCAGCCCACATGGCATCAGTCCCTGAACCCTTACGACCAGCCTATTCCGGTCCATTCTGGTGTTTCCACCGTTACGGGGCTGAACCAGCCCCTTTGCTGTTCAATCCCCTGGGCCGGTTGTCTGTTACAACCGGTCCTGATGACCTCATTGTCATACTTACGGGCTGGTTGCCTCATGCATCCAGTCCCTGGCCCCTCAAATGGGCCAGGTGGGACCCAGGACTCACCTGGGTCCGGTTTCAACCTCACTAGGGGGGGGTGTAACCGGCGGACATGCCGCCCCCCCCCTTCTTCTCTCAAATCCCTGGTGGGGGCGGTCAAATCCCCTCACCAGGGGCCCTGGGGGTCGATACCCCCAGGGCGTCGTCATTAGGAAAAGGACTGGGCTGGGGGTGATCAGGTCCCCTCAGCCCGACGCTCCTCCCCCTCGGTAAAGGGGGGGGGAGAGCGCCCCTCGCTCCCTCTGCATCGCTTCGCTAGGTGGGAGGGTGATCAAATCCCCCCCACCTGCCGGTCGCTACTACCGCGGCCGGCGCCGCCACCTCCCTGGGCAAGGGGGTGGTCAGGTCCCCCCTGCCCTGACCGACCGCGATGTCGCGGCCGGTCGCTGGCTGGTTCAACCCAGCCAGCCCGCCCCCATCCCCCTCGCAACGGCGAGCGAGGGGAGGGGGAGCAAGCCGGGGCCGCGAGCCCCGGCTCCGCGGCGCTGGTCGCCGGGCGCGACCAGCCGGGCCCGCGCGGCATCGCACCGCGCGGGATCCCTCGGCCGCGCAACAGCCCCGCGCGGGCCGTCGGGCCCCGCGTGGGCCGTGCCGAGGAACACAGGCGGCCCCGAACGGGCCGCGGCGCGGGCAGCGGCCCCGGGTGGGCCGCGACACTGGCGGCGGCCCCAATGGGCCGCCCCAAGCCCGAAAACTGAGAAAAACATACTTTGGCGGGCCAGCCCGTCTGGCCAAGTATGTCCAAAATAAACCTTGGGCCCAATTATGCCCATACAAGCCCATCTGGCTGTATCTGCCCATATACCCCACCGGGCCCGTTAGGGCCCGTGTACCAATAGGCCTATTTCACGCATTTTGAGGCCAGTTTCCCCAAATCCGTGACATCCACATGGGCCCGTATGGTCCGTGTGTGTGTCCAATGGGCCTTAGAGGCCCATTTGTGCATCCCATTTGGATTACACTTATACGTAGCACCCGCGTAAGTGCGTACGTATTTTAACACACCCCCTTAATCCAAAAGGGGTGACATCCGCATATTAGTCACAAAGCCTTGATGCTTGTTTCTGTCTAATGCCTTATTCAAGATATCCGCAATCATTGCTCCAGTGGGCATGTACCTCAACACAATCTCTTTGCAGTTAACTGCATCGCGAATATAGTTATAGTGGACATCAATATGTTTTGTTCTTGAATGGAACACTTGGTTTTGCGCCAACGCAATGGCACTCTGGTTATCGGAATACAACAATGCAAACCCTTGTGGTTTATGTGTGTCCTCTAAGACTTTTCTCAACCATTTTGCTTCCTGTGAAGCTGCTAAGTAAGCTCTATACTCAGCCTCTGTTGATGAAAGACTTATTGCCGACACCTTCTTGGACATCCATGACACCAGATTCTTACCTAAGAAGAATACAAAACCACTTGTTGATTCCCTAGTGTTACCATCTGCCCAACTTGCATCGGAATAACCAACCAAATCAAAGTTTGCTGACTTTGTAAACAACAGTCCCAGACTGTGTGTTCCTTTAAGATACCTCATAACTCTCTTAAACGCTGACCAATGCCTCATGCTTGGCTTCTCTAAGTGTTGCGACAAGACCCCAATTGCAAACGCAATATCGGGCCTTGTACACTGCCCCAAATAATTAAGCGATCCGACAGCTGACCTGTAGTCATTCCCTGATTGAACAAACTCCAGATACTCCTCATCTGTAGACTTCTCTAAACGAATGTTTGACTGCATAGGAGTACCAAACTCCTTTGCATCCTCTAAGCCGTATTGCTTAAGAAGAGCTGCCACATAATGGTTCTGGTCTAACTTAATACCATTCTTGCTCTTGCTGACTTTCATTCCAAGCACCTGTTGCGCCAGACCAAGATCTTTTATCTTGAATTCCTTTTTGAGTGTCTCCATGACTCTCTCTTTACCATCACCAATAATGATAATGTCATCGACCCATACAAACAAAATTGCATCCTTCCTCACAAAAAGGCAAGGATCGGCCTCAGACGTCTTAAAACCAATCTCTATCAGTTTCTCACTCATGGTGTTATACCATGACCTAGCTGCTTGCTTCAATCCATACAGGGATCTACACAGCTTGAGGACATATTCCCCTTTATCTGCCGAAAGAAAAGTTCTAACACAGATTTTCTTCATGGTTTCTGGTTTAGTCTCTACTAACCATTCACGAAAACCATCAGGAATCGACATATAAACAGTCTCCTCCTCTCCAAGTTTTGCATTCAAGTATGCTGTTACAAAATCAGCTTGTCTGATTTCTTCACCCAACTCCACTGCCAGAGCAATGATGTACCTGAAGGTGGACAGCCTTCCAGTTGGTGAGAAAGTTTCTTGGTAATCAATACCCTCTCTCTGCTTGAAGCCCTGTGCAACACATCTAGCCTTGAACCTTTTCAAAACTCCGTTTGTGTCAAACTTCTTGTTTAACACCAATCGAGACCCCACAATGGTCTTTCCTTTTGGAACAGAATCCCGCTTAACCACTTCAAAGACACTATTATTCTCTAGAGAATCAAATTCCTCAAAAATAGCACTCTTCCAGTTGGCTCTCTCATCAGAATTCATAGCTTGGCCAAAGCTATTTGGGTTAACCCTGTTACCCATTTCTGAACTCAACTCCAGGACTTCATTGAGCATACACTGTTCCTGAAATGTATCTTCCTCATATCCTGCGGCAGCATAATGGGATCTCCACTCCCCGTACCTGTCAACCGGTACTCTAACCCTACCACTCCTTCTAACCGGAGGTGGAGGCTCATCAGGTTCTGATTCCACAGAATCACCCAAAGCGGGTACTGAACCCTCTTGTGGCACGTCTGCCACCTCTTCATCTTCTGGAACCACATGTTCCACAGCTTTTGCTGGTGAAATAGGTGCTAATTCTATTTCTTGTTGTGGCTTAATCACAACAACATCTTCACTCCTTTTGAGTGGAAAGGTACTTTCGTCGAATTTTACATCCCTGCTACGGATAACCTTTCTTGTCCCTGGACAATAGATCCTATAAGATTTACTTATTAAATCATAGCCTACAAGTGCCCCTGTTCTGGCTCTAGGGTCTAATTTTCCGACCATTTCATTATGGTGGACACTATAATACACCAAGCAACCAATTGTTCTTAGGTGTGATGTTTTGGGGTACAACTTCCAAAACTGATAATGGGGACACTTCCCATTAACACTTACAATGTTGTGCAACAGACACACCATGCACATCAACTCAGCCCATAAGAACTTTGGCAGACCAGATTGAGACATAATAGTTCTGACTTTGTCCAGTAAAGTCCTATTCATTCTCTCAACTATTCCATTATTTTGTGGAGTACTTGCAGTAGTGACTATATGAATGATACCATAATTTTTCAACAGCCTCCCAAACTCTTTACTCACGAATTCACCCCCTCCATCGGTAATAACCCTCTTGATCTCCTTCATCAGACCATTCTGTTTCCAGACTTTGAAGATTACAGAAACCTCCTCTGTGGTCTGATCCTTAGATCGAATCGGTTTAACCCAAACATAATTAGTTGCAGTATCAACTAAATTGATGAAGTATCTTGCCCCACCAAGGGACTCTGGAGTGAATGGCCCTGCCAAATCAATGGAAAATTCCTCTCTAGGAACATCTGTGTGATCTCTACTCTTAGAGAACACATTTCTAGTCTTGGCCCCCAAGGTACAACTCTCACAGTTGCTGTCCTTTACCTTATGGCCACTTCTATTGTGAGAAACAGTGCTCAGAGCTGAGAATTTGAACAAGCTTGCACACAGAAGCTTATTCCGAACTTGTCCACTAAGAACAGTCCTCCCATTCATATCAATAACAAACCTATCTCCTTTAAGATAACGAATTTGGAAACCTTTTTTCCATAACACCCCAAGAGACACAAGGTTGTAAGGCAACTCTGGTACATAGAACACTTTATCAAAAGTAATTTGGAAACCCAGTTGATTTGCAAGAATAACTTTTCCAATTCCTTTAATCTGAATTGTTCTGCCTTTCTGACCAATATTTACAACCCCATCATAATCACTAAGATTTGAAAATAAATTTGGTTCAAAAAACATGTGATCTGTACAACCAGAATCGATCAAAACAAGAACATCCTCCTTCAATCCTCCTAGTAGGAAAGAAGCTTTATCAGTCACTGATAAGTTCTTATCTTTGAGGTTAAGATTACTCACTTCATAATCAATCAAGTCCATTTCTTGATCCTCATCGATTTTGGCCTTCTTGTTGGGACCTTCTTCCACAACAGCCTCTTCAATTGGAGCATCCAACGCCACCATTGCAACGTTTTCAGTTGTGAGATTGACCTCCTTGTCATCCCCTTCGGACTTCTTCCTTTTCTTGGCCTCCTTGCAGTCCTTAGCATAGTGACCCTTATTCTGACAATTGTAACATAAGACCTTGGACAAATCCTTTTTCGCCTTCTTGCGAGATTTTCCAGTCTTTCCAACTAGGGCTGTTCCAGAACCCCCCTTCATCTTGAATTGAAGGTCATCCTTTTCAATCCTTTTAAGCACATCCTCCTCCCCAGGAAGAGGATCCAATTGAGAAATGATTCTGACTAAGGAATCAAACTCTTTTGGCAGCTTTTGAAGGATTAAGAGTGACAAACACTCTGGATCCATGTTAAGTCCAGATGACTTGAACTTGGCTATACTAGACCTAGCCTCTGCCACAAACTGTTTACAATTCGAATATTGTAACTTGAACAGTTTATTAAAGGCTATACCCTTCTGGTGAACAGAATCACCAGCATACTTGGACTTAAGCAGCTTCCAAAGGATGCTGCCCCTCCTCCTCTCATCTTCCCTAAGAGTATCAGCAACCCATGTCACATGATTCTCATCAAGATGCCTAAGGATCAGATGGTAAGACTTCTTCTCCACTTCTGAACTGATCAGAGTGTCATCTGCATCCATAATTTCCCCACAGCAGATGTTATCCAGCTCACTATCCATAAGGACAGCCCAAGCATTATAGTTCTGACTATTCAGAACTATTTTGGTAGAGCTAACATCAGGGATATAGGACATCTTCTTGGAAAACTTGAGGTCTTTGAGGTTCTCCAAAGTAAGGTACAAAGGTCTAGATGGCTTGGAAGTAATGATGATGTTGGTACTGATAATGTGTTATAATTATGGCCAGCAATTAGCTTAGGCAAATGAGCAGTATTTAAAGCAAAAGAAATGCTGGACACTGTGTGTCAATAATGGCTAATGGGGCTCTCACAATGGGGCAATATGTTGGATGAATTCGATTGGATGATGAATGAATGATGGAAAACAGCAGGGAGAAGAGCTCCTTAAGTACAAAAGATTGGCCTATTGTGAGCCCATGATACAACAAGCCAAAAGGCAAATTTTCCGCCCCAAAAGAGCTCTACAGGCTCTACAAGCCTTGTTACTTGGTTTGGACTACATCAGCCCACATGGCATCAGTCCCTGAACCCTTACGACCAGCCTATTCCGGTCCATTCTGGTGTTTCCACCGTTACGGGGCTGAACCAGCCCCTTTGCTGTTCAATCCCCTGGGCCGGTTGTCTGTTACAACCGTTCCTGATGACCTCATTGTCATACTTACGGGCTGGTTGCCTCATGCATCCAGTCCCTGGCCCCTCAAATGGGCCAGGTGGGACCCAGGACTCACCTGGGTCCGGTTTCAACCTCACTAGGGGGGGGTGTAACCGGCGGACATGCCGCCCCCCCCCTTCTTCTCTCAAATCCCTGGTGGGGGCGGTCAAATCCCCTCACCAGGGGCCCTGGGGGTCGATACCCCCAGGGCGTCGTCATTAGGAAAAGGACTGGGCTGGGGGTGATCAGGTCCCCTCAGCCCGACGCTCCTCCCCCTCGGTAAAGGGGGGGGGAGAGCGCCCCTCGCTCCCTCTGCATCGCTTCGCTAGGTGGGAGGGTGATCAAATCCCCCCCACCTGCCGGTCGCTACTACCGCGGCCGGCGCCGCCACCTCCCTGGGCAAGGGGGTGGTCAGGTCCCCCCTGCCCTGACCGACCGCGATGTCGCGGCCGGTCGCTGGCTGGTTCAACCCAGCCAGCCCGCCCCCATCCCCCTCGCAACGGCGAGCGAGGGGAGGGGGAGCGAGCCGGGGCCGCGAGCCCCGGCTCCGCGGCGCTGGTCGCCGGGCGCGACCAGCCGGGCCCGCGCGGCATCGCACCGCGCGGGATCCCTCGGCCGCGCAACAGCCCCGCGCGGGCCGTCGGGCCCCGCGTGGGCCGTGCCGAGGAACACAGGCGGCCCCGAACGGGCCGCGGCGCGGGCAGCGGCCCCGGGTGGGCCGCGACACTGGCGGCGGCCCCAATGGGCCGCCCCAAGCCCGAAAACTGAGAAAAACATACTTTGGCGGGCCAGCCCGTCTGGCCAAGTATGTCCAAAATAAACCTTGGGCCCAATTATGCCCATACAAGCCCATCTGGCTGTATCTGCCCATATACCCCACCGGGCCCGTTAGGGCCCGTGTACCAATAGGCCTATTTCACGCATTTTGAGGCCAGTTTCCCCAAATCCGTGACATCCACATGGGCCCGTATGGTCCGTGTGTGTGTCCAATGGGCCTTAGAGGCCCATTTGTGCATCCCATTTGGATTACACTTATACGTAGCACCCGCGTAAGTGCGTACGTATTTTAACAAATGGTGTAGAGAAGGGTCTGGATTCGAGGAGCCCAAGTTCTTCTAAACCGTGCGCTATGTGTTTTGGTTGGCTCAGGAGAATACTCTCTGGCGTCCGTTTGAATCTCATGCCAAGTATGGTGTCTGGTTTGTGGGCTTGTGAGTCTTTGAACCTAGAGTTGAACTTGTTGTCAAAATTGTTCCCATCACCCACAAGGATTTGGTCGTCGATGTGAAAGAATAGGAAGGATTTGTTATCTTTGGACTTGTATAGGTGTCATACCTTGCACAACTGCAAACCAACTGAGAGGCAAGGCCTAACCAAAAGGCTATGAGACTGGATGAAAGCCAGTCCACTTTGCAGTTATTATGGTGTCACATACCACCGTGTGACAGTACCCCCGGGTTTAAGGGCACTTTTTCCCAAAGTGTGTATGGCTGGTGGCACTAAACCATGACCTTGCAACATGGAGCCATATTCAGACACACTCCTGAACGCCATAAGGAGCCACCAAGACTAGGGAGTCTTGCTGTTGACAGGCGGAAAACCGGACAATTCTCACAGGAGCAAGCCATTCCCAAAACTTGTCCTGATTGCAAATTGAACTGGCAACAGGTTCATCCAGTCTACTGTCATACCTCGCACAACTGCAAACCAACTGAGAGGCAAGGCCTAACCAAAAGGCTATGAGACTGGATGAAAGCCAGTCCACTTTGCAGTTATTATGGTGTCACATACCACCGTGTGACAATAGGCAGGGTTCACTATCTGACTCCTTGTACCCAACTGATTTGATCCAGCTTGTAAGTGTCCCTTACCAGTTCTTGGGAGACTGTTTGATTCCATATAGGCTCTTCTTGAGTTGCAGATATTGACATTTGCGTTGGCATCCTTGGGGTATTTTGATAATTACTTCTTCATCTATGGGAGCGTGGAGAAATGCCGCCTTTATATCGTATTGTCTGATGTTTAGCTTGTTCTTCAGGGCATACAGAAGGATTGCTCTGAGCAAAGCTATCTTGCCGGTTGGTGCGAAGTTTTCCTCAAAGTCAAGTCCGTGGACTTGGTTGAATCCTTTAACGCAGATCCGAGCCTTGTAGATAACCGCATTGTCATGCGCTTTTTCCTTGATTTTGAATACCCATACCGTATGGAGGGGGTTCAGAGGTGTGTCTCCTTTGTAATCCTCCCAAACTTCAAGTAGTTCGCATTGATCCACCTCTTTCTTTATTGCCACCCCCACTTGAAGCTTTTGGCACACTGGTGTGCTTGATCAAAGGTCTTGGGCTTGAATTAATGATGAAATCCATAGCGCTGCGGGGGTTTGATGAGTGAGCGGTCTCGGAGTGGTCTTCTAGCAGGTACTGGTTCCTCAACAGCCGCGGCTCTTTGATTTGCATCTGGGTTGGCAGGTTCTGCTGTCAGATCGCTTGTATTAGACTCCGCTTCCAAGACTGGATCACCTTCATCTGAGGAGTCCACCTTGGCAGGGGGTTCCCTGTAGTTCATTCTGGGTGCCGGATCTTCCCTTGTTGCCGTGGGAAGTTCTTCATTCAGTTCAGATACATTGAAATCCAGGTCTGCAGTCAAACTGATTCCTAGGTCATCAACTGAGTTCTTCAGGAACCTAAAGTGCTTGGATTGGATGATTTGCCCATTGGGGAGGATGCCTCTGTAGGAGAGGAGGTTGGTGTTATAGCCGATGAGTTTTCCTTGTCTTCCTTTAGGGTGGAACTTGTCTCCCTTTGATCTCCTTTGGTTCAGAACAATGGTTGCTATGCCAATGGGTTGAAGATCATTGAGGGGGAGTCTGCTACCCTTGATGAGTTCCCAGGGTGATTGTTTGAGGTCATCTTTGGGAATCTGGTTCAGGTTGGTACAGCAGGACTTGAGGATCTTCGACCAGTACTTTCTTGGAAGCTTAGATGAGCTTAGGGTTGATCTTACGCTTTCTAAGATGGTTTGGTTGGCCCTTTCATCTCTGCCTTTGTGTTTGGGATGTAGGGTTCAGTGACTAAATAGTTGATGAACTTCTCCTTGAAGTATGTTACTAACCTGTTATTTATGAATTCCGTTTCGCCATCCAAGCAAACCATTGACAGATAATAAGCACGGATTTTCTTTTGCTTCTCAATGACTTCTATCAATATTGGAGTTGCCTCATCCTTTTGAGCCAGTTGAATGCCGGAGAGGTACCCAGAGAAATTATCCACAATGGTTAGAAAGTACCTTTTGTGTCTATGAGATTCTGGATTAATTGGACCCACAATATTGAGATGTATTCTATCAAAGGGTTTTGTAGCAGACGTTGAGACAGATTTGAAGGGAGACTTGCTAATCTTGCATAGAAGGCAATCTTTACATTCAAACTTTTTTTTTTTCTTTGGATGTGTATTGTATTTCCTGGATCTTGGAAAGACATCCGAGTTAGGCGTGGCCGTAAGAAAATGCAGATTTTTTTGGGTCCTTGGGTCCTCTGCACTTTTTGAGTAGCATTGCTGACTGCCAACCTTGCGGGGTGCGTCGAGGACAAAGAGGTTGTTGGTGATTGTGCCTTGAAAAACTTTTGTTCCCTCCTTTTTGATCTCAAAGTGTCTGGATTTAGCCCCAAGTGTGCACCCTTGATCAATGAGTTTTCCTGGGCTAATTAAGTTGACAACAATGTCTGGGACGTACAGGCAGTTGGAAAGAGTGATTGTGTGAGTCTTCCATTCTAGCTTGATGATTCCCATCCCTTGGATGGGAAGGTCTGCTCCAGCCTTTCCAGTGGTAACATGTTCTCCACCGTATGGCTCCAGGGTTGTGAAGGATTTTGGCTGGTTGAAGATGTGCAACGTTGCACTGCTGTCAATTAGTATATTCTTCTCAACTCCGATCCTCAAATCTATCCATCTTGTCACAAAGGCGTGGAAGTGAGCTGATTCTGGAGTTTTCTTTTGCTTTTATTTCCATCAAGCCTGGTTTTCTCTCCACCACTGAGGAGCCTTGTCAGGGTGAAGATGATAGCACTCTGATTCGGAGTGATTCTTATCCCGCTTTGGATTGTGATATCCTTTGATACATCGATTGGATAGTCAGTTTTTGACCTTGGTCCTCATTGTGGAAAGAACAGTTTCAGTTGTACTTTGTTGGATGCCTTTTTTGGTGACTTCAGCTTTGATTTGGTTGTGGTATTGAACAAGATTGTTGCATACAAATTCGACCAAGATTTGCTTGTCTGAGTGCATGAGTTGCCGCTTGAGAGCCTGGAGATTTGATGGAAACTTGAACATAGTTAGGTATGCCAAGATGTCATCCGGTAATTTGATACCTATGTCAATCATTTTCTTGATAGCAGTTTTGACGTTGGTGACAAACTTCAGGATCTCCTCTTCTTTGAAGTTCAGATGCAAGAAATTGTTGAAGATTCTGGCTGGATTAGAAGCTTGAGAGGAAGAGAATTGTTCCTTGATGACTATCCATATGTCCTTGGAAGAGTTGATATTGGCAGCGCTGATCACGTTATTGTGGGTGACGGAATCAACCTTTGAAATGAGCAGTAGCTGAATTTTGTCGTTGTCTTGAGGTGAGAGGTGATTTGAGGCTGATTCAAGTGTGTCTAACACTCCTCTTAGCTTGAGTAGAGCTTTCATCTTATCCATCCATATACCGTAGTTCTCTCCTGTCAGCAGTGGGGTGGTTTCCAGGGCCGTCTTGAGCATAGCTTGACAAAATGAGTCCAACGAGAAGCCCAATCCCAATGCCATTGTCCTAAGTCTTGTTGGTCGCGGTAGAGTTTGGCTTTTAACCGTATAACTGTGCTAATTTAGTTTATTGACTGACCAACAAGCTGAGCAACCAACACATGAGAAAAATAACAATCATAAGAAACAATGGATGAATAGAATGACATAATCATGGCAAAGAAACACCAACACCGTAACTGAGATTCCCGGATTGGTTATTATTGGGTGGCTGGATGGAGGATGAGCATTGTGGTCTGGACGAGAGATGATTTACTCTTGAGTTGAGAGTCGACGTCGAAGGCGTTTAATTGGAATAGCAGATCTTACCAGTTAGACGTTGAATGAATTGTCTGATTGAGGATCCTCAGTCATGGTTGGTGAAGGATTGTTTGTGGGGATTGAGACAAGTAAGGAAGAAATATGACACGAGGCGAGTAGAGGTAAAATGAGATGAGAAGTAAAACAAGATGAGAAGATTCGAGATGAAAGGAGGAACCCCTCAAAGATCCAATTCTCTGATTGAGACTGAAAACAACTGAGGACTAGGTAGTACTGCGTCTCCCTCTCCCAGGAGTATCCACAGCGGGATCGTACCCGCAGGGTGAATCTCAGTCCCCGCAAAGTGATCTGTTGCGCACTCTCTTGGCTTAATGACTCTCTTAGCTCTACAGTAATACTATGGGGTCTTGGTGTGTTCCAATGAGGTCTTCACCCGTCCAACTGATATTTTCAGGGCTTTCAGATATATCTGGGACTTCTTGGTCCAATAAATCAAATTCAATGATGGTGGTTTTGGGAATAGGAGGGTTCACGCATGGTAAAAAAATTTTTTATTGGTCAATAAAATATATTAATGTTATTTTAATATAAATAATATGGTAATAAAGGTTTTATACTTAATTTTATATTTTTAAAATTAATTTATACGGTATTTCTTCCAATAGTTATGTTTTCTAAATAGGGCCTGGAAGTTGATACGCCTCTCAAGATCCTCTTTTTCAAGGAGTTTATCCAAGTTTTTACATGCAGAAGAAATTTTAAGTTTCTTGGCTTGAGTTAAAGCTTCCCAACCAGCTGGTTTATAATTTTTAATATATTCTTCTTTTCTTATCTTTAAAATATTCAAATAATATATTATGAATTCTGCATTGGTTTTTGAATCCACTGCAAAAGAATTCAATGATAAATCACAATTAAAAAGTCAGATAAATTTATCTTTGATTTAATTTTCCGTGGCATTTCTGGCCAAGGTATTAAATATAATAAAATAGAGTATTTCCCAGCCAGACCCCCAATTGTCAGCCTCCTGAATGCCAAGATCCTTGCTATCCTTTATATGCCAAAGGTGATAGAATAAATACTAAACATATTATTCAATAAATAAACCAAAAATTGGTAAAATATTTGGATAAAGCTTATTGCAAGGTTGATTGGTTTGGATATGGATTAATGTTATAAATCAATATGAATAAATTGATTATTAATTAATTTAATGGAGGGGCCAAAATTATATGGGGAATATTTAACACCTCTCTTCCTGTGAATTCAGTATGAAAACACATAGGCCTGTTTAATTTGGAACCCTTAATTTATATTGTTAAAGGATATTTTCCCCAAAGATGATATGTATACATATACACAGTAGTGTGGCAGGGCTTTGTAACCAAGCTTCCACGACAGTGAAAGGATAATAAGACTCACTGTTAAATTCTTAAATCCTTTGGGTACCTGTTTGGGACATGCACTGATGGGTTTAACCAGTTTACTGGGGTTATAAGGTTGTTTAGCTGTTTAAATTGATAAAAAGGGTTGGGGACGGATATTATTAATTAGAATAAATCCATAAATCACTTACCTATCTCTTAAAAGTATTCGATTCACTTGGCACAGTGTCTGGATGTAAATATAACTGGGTCTCTGGGTATCAATATCCTCAAAAGAGCTCTTTATTTATATCTTTTTGAGTCCCAATATAGTCCCTCTGAGGGGTACAGGGGCTCAAAGGGACAGACAATGAGGCTAGCAGGGTAACCAGTAGCAGCCTGTTAGGTTTTCTTGGTTCTGTAGCACGGGTAGCATCTAATTCCACAGGGTATGGCAATTATTCTACTTTATAATTGACGTTTAGACATGTGAATAACACTAATCTGTACATTTTATTTATTATTTAATTAATTATCCTTAGTGAATGTTTCCATTAAGTTAATATTTTTTTAATGGAAATTCCTGCAGATATTTTGATTTCATGTGAGTTCTCATTATGTATTAAATAATTGGAGTAAAAGTCATGATATTGATTTTACTCTTTATTTTCAAATTTCAGTTGATTTACTAAAATAATTACTTAAAAATATAATTCACGGGTTTTCATGTAATATTTTTACATCATTGGTTTTCTTAGTATGTCAAGAAAATATTTATTTCTATAAATTCTCATAATAGTATATTAAAGTATTTCAATATATTTTTAGAATTAGTCATTCTCTTATTTACAAAATTTTTGGTAACTTGATTTATATTTCATAAAAAATACATATAAAGGTTATTTAGGTATTTTGTATATATTTTTATTTATTTTCAGACTATCTACAATCGACAGGAAAATTTATTACCTATGTAGAACGTTCCTGTGTAGGTTTTAGCATGTTTGCGTGTTACCTAGGTTTCTCAGGTCCCCTGTAACTTTGTCAACCCATAGTCCCGCGGCTGTGTACTTGTCAGAGGCGTGGGGCTGTGTACACAGCTTTGACATAGTGACAGTGCTGTAGCTCAGCCGCGTGCGGGTGTATTGGCTGCTGCAGCTGCGTGCAGGAATTGTGACAGAACACCTTTCCGTCTGTAACTCCTAGAATATACACAAAACCTCAATTCTGACTGAATTTTAGGTGTGGAACCTATACGTGACTATAAATGTGAAATATTTAATTGGAAAAAAAGTTAAATAGTGGTGACATGTTATTTTGGTATTTCTTTCCTTAATTATTTAAAAATGTAAGGAGTGGGATTTCAAGGGTGGGGTCAGTCAGTGACCCTACCTAAATTTGGGTGGAGAATCCATCTTAGCAATAATATTTATGGTTTTTCTACTCCTTCTTATGTTAATTTTATTTTTTTTACTGTTATTTTATTTCTGTTACTTTTGCAGCTTGCTTGGCAATAGTAGCAAGCTGACAAAATGGGTGGATTCTCTCAATTTTTGGCTGCTGGTTGGTTGAGTAAAGAAGAGCAGGATTCACTTATTTTGGTTTTTGTGCTCTGAAAGAAAGACCTTCCTTTTGAAAATAAAAGCAGGGATTGTTAAAGGGAAAGATAGGTGACCCTCATGTGATTCCAACTGTTCTGCATGAACCCTGGCAGATAAAGGCAATACCAATCCTTACAACATTCTGGGAACCCTTCTTGGAGTTTTTCCATGAACTTGTGAGGATGAGGCTTTCAAAGCAATCTATTTCAAGTTACTCCAGACTCATATTTGTGGTGGTCAAGCAAGACATAAAATTGTTAAGGATTATTCATGAATTTCAGCGGCTCAACTCTTTCAAAATCCTGGTGGAGGGATTTCCCTGGCACATAAAACATTTCTTGGATTCAATTGCAGGGCCCGCGTTTTATGTACTGTTCAATGTGATGGGTGGGTACAACCAGCAAGAGCTTCACCATGAATAAAAAACTCTGGTCATTTTTGAGACTTGGATGGCAAGGATGCAATTGACGCAATTTCCGCAAGGCAAAACTAACTTGGTGGAAGTCTTTCAGGCTCAGAATACTTGGATTTTGCAGGGAATTCTCTGGGTGGAATTCAGGATCTTTACCAACAACTCAGGCATAAAAGGCACAAAGACAGATTACAAAGGCTCAGTCTTTGCAGAGGCTCCCACCATCTGAAGATTCTTCTGGGAATATGAAGAGACAATGGAACAGAACCTGTTTTGGTTTGAGAATGCAGGCTTATGTTGTTGGGGAACATATTGGTGTTTTGTGTCCCTGCAATTAAGGTCTTATGGCATGTAGTGGCATTTGATGGCAGGCAGATTTCCACAAAGAAGTGGAACAAGGTATATGAGTGGCCAACCCCATGTACTGTGTTTCAAATCCTCCAGTTCTTGGGATTTTGAAGCTACTTTTTATTTTCATCAAAAGTTGTGCCGAGTTGGCAAGCCATTTTTGGGAACATGGCAGTATTGGACTCCTGTATGTGATGAAGCTTTGCAGAAGCTCAAGGAGATTTTGGAATGAAACATTGTCCTCCAGGACCTTGAATCAAAGACTGGGGGGATACGCTTGGCTGTTGGCTCCAGAAAGTTTTGCGCGGGAGGTGTTTTGAATCAGGAGAAGGAAAAAAGGATTGGGGTTTACTCTCTGAGTTTTTTACTTTAACAGCAACAGAGAGCTGCTACTTGCAGCTGATCTTGGAATTTTCAGGGGTTAAAAAGATTATTTGGAGACTTCAGCACCTCCTTTGGGGGGCCCAATATGAGCTCTTAGTGGATGCAGAGGCCTTGGAATGGATGATAAACTCACTGGCATTGCTGAACACTCCCATTACCAGGTGGGTACAATTCATAAAAATCTTCTTTTTCTGTGTGGTAAATAATACAGGGAAAGCATTCAAAATGCCAGATGTATTTTTCTTTGTATCCTGTGGAGGCTCTGTTCAAAGGAGTGGAGGGCCTAGTCATTTTTTTAGGGGTTGTGGAAGCAGAATTTTGTATCCTGCTCTTCCAGTCTGGTCTTTACACCATTCTGTGCTCTAATTTGCAGGGCCTCCAATTCCCCAGAGGAACAGTAGGCGCAGTTATAGAATGGAAAAAGCTGCAAGCGGTGTGGTGTCAATATATAGCCTCGGGTCGGGAACTGCGTCGCGGCCTGCGCGCTCAGCATCTGGTAGGTCGGGTCTCAGCAGTTGGGGTGCGCGCGTTCTCAGCAGCGGCCGCTGCGGGCTCAGCAGTGGGCGCGGCAGGATCGAGCACGCGACTGCGGGCCGGGCGTGACTAAGGGAGGCGGGCCGCGACCCGCTTGGATGTCCGACTCATGGATGGAGCTGGGCCGACCGGGTTCTCGGAGCGGCTAGTTGGGGAAGGAAAAAGCGGGGCGACAGCGGGGCTATACCCGTGGATAGCCGCGCGCAAGCGCAGGCTGGCCACGGGACGGGCAGGCAAGCAAGCGGAATAGGACACGGATAGGGTATGGGTTGGGGGTATGGGTTTAGGGATGGGTTAGGGTTCTGGGTCTAGGGTTCCTTCTTCATGGTTGTCAGTCTGTCTTTGCGCTTGTACTTAGGTTAGGGTTGAGGGGGAGGGCTCAAATACCCTTCCCCTCGACTCCGGGTTGTAGGGAGCATTCTATCATTTTTATTATCGGATTATCGGATTATCGTATCATCGGATTATCGGATTATCGGATCATTGTATCATCGGATTATTCTATCATCATCGTATCATCATCGTATCATCGGGTTGTTCTATTATGGTATCATCAGGAAAAGGAGAGCGGACTTAGGAAAAACAGAATCTCTTCTCTCTTCTCTCCTTTTCTCTGGAACGGCTGCATCCAATCTCCTTACAGACGCTTTGATCAATAACTTCCGGAACTCGAGGACGACTTCGGGGAGGTTGCTCCCTAAAGTTTCCACATCTGGGGGTCTGGCCGGGAACAATCTTTCGTCAAAGTCTCTCGAAGGTACTCACGGATGCTACCAACAGCCGCTTCTCTTCCTTCCTCCTCCGACGGCTTCCGCGCTACTCCATGGATTTACCCGCATATTAGACTCAACATTGCGGAGGTGGAGCGATTCATCTCACGTTACGAAACAATCGCGGACTCTGAAGGCGTTTTGGATTTTGAGAAGGTGCACCATGTCGTCCTGTTCATCAAGGACGCGTAAGCGCGTCGGGAAGTGGAGGAGATGGGAGGATACCTGAAACTGGATTGGCCGGAACTGAAGGAGGACATGCTGGCAAGATGGGGGAGGCGCGGTTCTCGCTTTCGGAAGGACGATCTCAAGCCATCCGCGGAATTGGGCTACAAGGCAGGCGCGCGCGACGGGACCCGGTTGCAAGCGGAAGTGGACTACGCGGAACTGGAGTACTACAGGGAAGAGTATGTTCCGGCCCCACCACCGGCAACCATCTCTTGGGCTAGCGAACTTGCAGAGGTGGCAAGGGGCCTTGAGGCCTATCTGGAGAGTATTCAGTCTCCCAGTGCATCTGCGCCCCGCATGTGCGCAAATGGGGAGGACGACGACCATTGGCGGACGGGAAAAAGGGACCAGAAAGTGGATTCAAACGCGGAATTGGTTTCCCCGGTGGGGGTAAGAACGTGTTGGGGAAGCGGGATTTGATGGAACCGGTGCAGCCTACTGACAGGAAGCGGGCGAGGACAACGGAACGGGAAACTGATGCTCCGTGCGGACTGGGAATTGGCAAGCGGCGGACGGATCTTGCGGAGAAGGTACATGCGGCGGCGGAAGAGATGGACCACACGTTGGAGAATCGCGACCCGAGCCGGACCTCTTTGACGGCGGAGAGCGCGCATTTGGAAAGGGTAGTGGCAGCAACGGAAAGGACGGGCGCGCGTGGAAGTAACGGTGATGGTGGGCGGACAAGACACAAGAGTCGGACGGCAAACCCGATCGATCCGAGGCCGGCAGAGACGGGGTGCGTGCTGGGGAAGCGGGTATCGGCGGGACCGGTTCAGTCTAACGGCGGGAAGCGAGCGAGGACAAAGCAAGAAGAGGATACTCCGCGCGGTTTAAGAGTTGGTGAACCTCGGATAAATCTGATGGGAGGTGGGGGACAAGCGGTGGTGGGAGCAGGTCATGTGTTGGGCAATCGTAACCAAGGCGAGACCCTTTCGATGGCGGAGGAGGCGGACGCCGAGCGGGAAAGGGAAGCGCGCCGGGGCAGAGAAGCGGACGGATCAGGCACCAAAGGCATGGTTTGGAGGAATGCAGGGAGATCGGGCGACGGACGCGACCCTCATGGCATTGGCTGAAGCCATCAGCTGGGGACAGCAGCTAAGTTTGGGGGGGAACTGGGGGATAGGGCGCGGGCGCGGCAATGGTGTATATAAAAAAAAAAAAAAAAAAAAAAAAAAAAAAAAAATGAATGAATGGAATAATAAATATAGGATATTCTCTTTCTCTTCTTTTGATTCGGGCTGTTTCCTTTCTTTTTTTTGTCTATTTCTCTCCTGTTTCTCTCTTCATTGGACGGGCGCGACGGTTGGGGATGGTATGGACGCGGATTTAAGCTTAGCTTGGTAAGGGGGTGCTCTAGCCGGTTCACAGCCGGAACGACTAGACACCCCAGAATGTTTGTTCCCATCGCCTCTCCCTTATACTCCCGGTTGTGAGCGTGCGCTGTCGGCGCGGTGTTTGTTTTGTTTTGTAGAACGGGTACCGGGGAACTGTGTGGCAGTCCGTCTGGGGCGGTTCAGGTACCTCTTTTTGTTGGGATAACTGGTCACTTACGGTCTCTCACACTCACTTCTCACGCGGACGCGGATCTCGGCACTCACACTCACTTTCCACCCGGACGCGCGGACGCGGCCCTTTCTTTTCCTCGCGCAGCAAGATGTATTTCTCCAAGGATCGCGGTACAACAATAGGACAAGAAAGTAAGCGGGAAAGGAGAAAAGGAAGGGGACGGGACGTCTAAGCCATTCGCATCATTTCCTCCATGTCCGCCCTCGATGAGGCCAGAAGGGCCCGGTAAGACGCCAAGAACTCGCGCCGGGATTCGGAGGATTGGGCTCCGGGGGTCGCCAGGAAGTTGCGGAGCATCGCGGTCGACCGTTCCGCGAAAGCCTTGAAGCCAGCCGCCGGGAGTGCCATCACGACCAGGATCTCCGGGATCTTGGGGGAGCTGGAGGAAGGCGGTGCCGGTGCTGGGACGGGGCTTGATCCGAGTGGGCGCTCAGGGGATCCAACGGGAGAGTCCAGTCCGATAGGAGGCGATGACGAGATGACCACCGGCGACGCGGGCGGAGGAGTAGGGCCTCGTGGAGTCGGAGCAGCGGGCGGAGGAGTGGGGCCTCGCGGAGTCGGAGGAGCCGGAGCAGGGGGTGGAGGAGGAGCCGGGGCCGGAGCAGCGCGTCGCCTAAGGATTTCGTCGATTCGCGGGTCCCTCGCGCCTTGCGTAACCCGGACGCGATCCGCCCAAAATCGCAATGCCCTCCAATAAGCCGCAAAGTCCGGATAGTCATCCTTACGCGGTGGTCCCGCGCGGCGAAGCGGAGAAGAGGAGTCGCGGTCGGAGTGCGGACGAGGACGGCGGGGAGGTGATCCGGGTGGAGTCCACGACTCCTCCGAGATAGTGTCGTCATCCGAAACCACAAACGGGTCCGGACGAGCCCGCTTGCGCGGCCGAGGGCGAGAGCCGGATTGGTTGGGGCCACGGGGTATACCCTCGCTAAGCGAGCAGCGGCGGTGTCCGCGGCGGCACGCGGAGCAGGCGCGGCGGCCGGACCCAATGGAGCATTCAAGCCTGTTTCGGGCGCAGAAGTCGCAGCGGACCATGATGACGATGGAGTGGAGGGAGGGATGCGGAGCGGAGTTTAGAGTGGGTTGAGGGGGTAGGGCGCGAAGGACGGCAGAGGTGACAATGGGGAGGATCTCTGGGGACAGAACTCAAGTTGGGGGGGGGATGTGGTGTCAATATATAGCCTCGGGTCGGGAACTGCGTCGCGGCCTGCGCGCTCAGCATCTGGTAGGTCGGGGCTCAGCAGTTGGGGTGCGCGCGTTCTCAGCAGAGGCCGCTGCGGGCTCAGCAGTGGGCGCGGCGGGATCGAGCACGCGACTGCGGGCCGGGCCTGACTAAGGGAGGCGGGCCGCAACCCGCTTGGATGTCCGACTCATGGATGGAGCTGGGCCGACAGGGTTCTCGGAGCGGCTAGTCGGGGAAGGAAAAAGCGGGGCGACAGCGGGGCTATACCCGTGGATAGCCGCGCGCAAGCGCGGGCTGGCCACGGGACGGGAAATTCACAACGGCGCGTCGGGCGGATACGGGCAATCGCGGTGAACTTCGAGAAGCGCGCAGCGGAGGGCCGCGCCGCGGGGACGAACCGGATGCGCGTAATGGCAGGCAAGCAAGCGGAATAGGACACGGATAGTGTATGGGTTGGGGGTATGGGTTTAGGGATGGGTTAGGGTTCTGGGTCTAGGGTTCCTTCTTCATGGTTGTCAGTCTGTCTTTGCGCTTGTACTTAGGTTAGGGTTGAGGGGGAGGGCTCAAATACCCTTCCCCTCGACTCCGGGTTGTAGGGAGCATTCTATCATTTTTATTATTGGATGATCGGATTATCGGATTATCGGATTATCGGATTATCGGATTATCGTATCATTGGATTATCGGATTATCGGATCATTGTATCATCGGATTATTCTATCATCATCTTATCATCATCGTATCATCGGGTTGTTCTATTATGGTATCATCAGGAAAAGGAGAGCGGACTTAGGAAAAACAGAATCTCTTCTCTCTTCTCTCCTTTTCTCTGGAACGGCTGCATCCAATCTCCTTACAGACGCTTTGATCAATAACTTCTGGAACTCGAGGACGACTTCGGGGAGGTTGCTCCCTAAAGTTTCCACAGCGGGAACTTCTATCTGAAGGAAGGCCAACTGTGGAAGCAGACTGCTTCCATGTCTCTTGTGGTTTCAACATTGAAAAAGGAACAGGAGGTGATCCTGAGGTTTCTCCATGATGAACTTGGTCACTGGGGCAAAATTGAAACACAGAGGAGGGTGAAAGCCAGGTTCTGGTGGCTGATTTTTGTACACACAATGCAGGAGTGGTTTAAGTAATGCAAAGCCTGTCAAAAGCAGAGCAAAAAACTACCCAGGGTGGTTGGTCATCCTAAAAGAGAAGACAAATTGTTTGGACAGGTTTCTCTTGACATGGTTCACATCAAGGCAGGGAAGTTTGCGTACCTGCTTTTTGGACGGGACAATGTGTTGGGTTGGGTGGAGGCACATCCTCTGGTGAAGCTGTTTGCAGAGAATTTTCCTCAGTTCTTGGAGGAGGACTGGTTTTTGAGGTGTGTTTTCATTTTCTAGCAATGAGTCTGGAACTTCATTGTGACTGAGCACTCAGCATTGGGTGCAAGCTGGATCATAATTGGGTCTGGGTTGGCTCAGAATTTTGGAGTTCAGTGGCTCAGCAGAAGTGGCACCGTTTGCTCAGTACCAAGTATGGCCGGTGACATGGGGGAACAGTGTGGAAACCAAGAGGATGATGCTCCCATAGTTATCCTTGAGTTCCAGAATCAATGGTCCTAGCGTCTGTAAGGATAAAGATTCTCCAGTAAAGAGAGAGAGAGAGATAAAGAGATGAATTTTGTTTGCTTTCAGTATCCTTTCATTCATCCATCCCTTTTTCAATCCTCTTTCCTCTTCTTCTTTCCCTTTCCTTTTCCTTTCCTTGTCCCAAGATCCAATGATGAGATAAGACCCAAGATCCAATCATCAGATAAGATTCTCCCCAGAGCTGGGGTTGAGAGTGCAGAATTTGTGCCCACCCTCTCAACCCTATCTGGGGTTGAGAGTGCAGAATTCATGCCCACCTTCTCAACCCTATCCTAAGTACAAGCGGAATAAAATCCCAAAAACAAATGTAAGAGAAACCCTAAGCCCAGAACCCTAGCCTAGAACCCTAGCCTAACCCTAAACCATTCCCTGCCTGCTTACTGTTACTTACACTCAGTTCATCCTTCTCATGATGCAGCCCTTTGCTGCGCCCTACTTGGACCCCCCCACTTGTCCGTATCTACTTTGTGTGCTGGGTGATTCCCTTCCCCACAGGTTGGCCCATACCCCCTCCGCGCCCATAGCCTTTCCCAAACTGCAAACACCTTCAAGCCCGCCTACTGTTGCGCACACCTGGTTTGTGCTTCTCATGAAGCGGCCCTTGGCGGCACCCTACTTGGAGCCCCCCGGGTTATCTGTGTCCATCTGGCGCGCCGCGTGATTTCCTGCCCTGCAGGTTTGCCTGCGCTTGCGCATGCCTGTCCCGCTCCTATAGCCTCAATCACCCCTCTCTATCCTCCCAAACTAGCCACCTGTGGTACGGTTCCCAATCCAAGGCTATATAACAACACCACAACAGGTAGGTGCTTGCAAGGGGAGACCGGCTTACAAACTTGGGATATCCAAAGAAGGTGCATTGGGTGGATACAGACAGGCGGGGGGTTCTCTGAGTAGGGCCTGGAGCACGCCATGAGAAAGACCAACAAGATGGATTTAATGGAAGGCAAGCATTGTAGGAAGGGATAGGTTTGGTTTAGGGTTTTCTGTTGCCTATTTTTCTTCCTGTAGAAGAAAACTCACCGCTATATTATTAACTCCTTTGGGTATCTTTTTGGGATGTGCACTGATGGGTTAAACCTGTATACTGGGGTCATAAGGTTGTTTAGCATTTTAAATTGATAAAATAAGGGTTGAGGATGGATATTATTAATCAGACTAAGCCATAAATCAATTACTTATCTCTTAGAAGTATTTGATTAACTTGGCACAGTTTCTGGATATAAATAAAACTTCATCCCTGTGCATCAATATAATAGTATTTAGATTAAAGTTGAGAGGGAGGGCATAAAACCTTTCTCTCATCACCATTTTTTAGGAGGATAATCATATCATCAGAGCACCAGGTTTGAAGGAAGGAACTCTCATTCTCTCTATCTCTCTCTCTTGTTGGTTGAACAGTGTGCTCAACTCCTTACAGATGCTTGGTATTGATAGTATTTCATAGAATATACTTGAGAACTAAGAACCAGCAGACTAGAATTTCACAATCAGAATCATAATAAGAAGGAAATAAGAATGAGAGAGGAAAGAGAAAACCAACAGGCAATCTGGACATAGGAGGTTGAGCAGTCAGGAAGAAATGGATTTGAGGCGTGAAAGAGATACAAGCTGGTTTGGCAGAAACATAAGTTGATGGTTGATCACAGAGTTGAGATGCAAATCATCTTAACAGGCAAGGGATTACGACGAGTATTAGTTCGAGGTAGATTGAGAGTTTGGATGGTGGAGTTGGCCAGTTGACAAGCGGATAGCTTGGCAGTTGAGTAGATCTTGGGAGACAAGGAAATGAGACTGAGACAAGGAAAAGAAATATAGAAGAAAAGGAAAGAATGAGAAGGAAAGAATGAGAAGATTGAGAGGAGAAGAGAGTCCCAGAAGAAAAGGAAAGAACAAGAGTAGACAGGGAGTTGAGAAAGGAAAAATGAAGAGTTGCCAGAGACCCCTGGGGGATTGGTCTTCCGGGGATAGGTTTCAAGAGATAGTAGTTGAAGAGGGAGTTTTCATCCATTGGGCGTGGGGACAAGTGGCATTCCTAACACTCCTTGTGACTGGTAGGATGGAGCATTTCTTGAGATTGTGGCAAGGTGGAGTCAAAGATGGACTTTTGTAGGAGATTTAAAGAGTTGATCAACAAGGCTTTGGTGAGTGAGTCCGCCACCATGTTCTCTGTAGTGATGAGCATTAGATCAAATTTTCAGCTTTGAAATTCTTCCCTCAGGCTTTTGTTTTAATATTGATGTGACAAGACTTGGAGTGAGAGCCAAACCGTTTAATCTTGTTGTCAAGTCCTTTATTTTCAATGTAAAGAGCAGGCTTGGGACTAGGGAGATGATATATTTCACTTATTGGATTGGCGACCCACTTGACTTTTACAAGAAACAGTCAAGCAGTGCGTTGAGTTTGGATTTGGTGGACAAGTAGGTAATATTTCTCTGTCTTGACGAGTTCCAGACAACGGGGCTGCCATAGTGGAAGATGATGAATCCAGACTGGGATTTCCGAGAAGAGGGATCATCTCCCCATGTTGCATTGCTGTGTCCAGTTATCACTTTCTCACTTGGGTTGAATCAAAGGACAAGTTTCTTGTCTCTTGTAGTTTTGAGATACTTCCATACCTTGCAAGCTTCTCTCAAATGAGACATGCCGGTCTTGGAGTTGAATCTAGCTAGAATGGACACTGCAAAAGCTATATCAGGACAAGTATACTGTGCAAGATGGTTAAGAAGACCGGTGACCAATTGGAATTTGATGTTCATTTGAGTGAATTGGACGTGGTCTTCATTGGTAGCCTGTTCTAGATGTAGATTTTGGGTTAGAGGAGAAAAAGTGTCCTTTCATTCAGTGAGACCTAACTCTTCTGATCCCCAATCTATGTGCTTAAGTTGGCTTAAGAGGATCTCATCCTCCTTCACTTCCATCAATATGCCCAGGATTGTGTTAGGTGGGTGACCAGACAAGTTTTTGAATCTTGTTAAAAAGTTTGACTCAAAGATCTTGCTCTTCCTGGCGTGAATGAGGTTGTCCATGTGGAAGTAGAGCACTTCCTTCAATTCAGGGTTATAGTAAAGACAGGGATTGCTGCTTGATTTGAGGTAGCCTTGAGACTTTATCCATTCAGTTAGCGTTTTGTACCAATTTTTAGGGGATTGTTTTAATCCGTACAGAGATTTTTTGAGTTTGAGATAGGGAGATTTTCGGTGGGAACCATCAGGGCTTTTTATGATAACCTCTTCCTCCAGCGGTGCATGGAGAAAGGATCCTTTCACGTTGAATTGAGTGAAGTTCATTTTTTCTTTTAGTCCGTTGTGGTGCCCCATCCTGGACACCCTGGCTGCCTTAAGACCTCAATCCATAAACTGTTGCGCAAACGTACCGCCCGGCTGAAAAACTTATCCCCAGGCTCATCCGAACCGTCCTTTACCCGCGCGCGCTGCGCTTCCATTAATCCGCGTCGCGCGCCGCGCTCCTTTCATCCGCGCGCGTCGCGTGTCCTTTATCCGCGTTGCTTGTCATCTCCGTCATTGTCATAGCACGTCCTCATCTTTGTTGTTGCGTGTCTTCATCTTTGTCGTTGCGCGTCCCAATCTCCTCATTGCTACCGTCGCGCGGCGCTCATCCATGATTTACTGAATCCATCCCAACCGCACCCCCAAGCATTTGGCAAATCCTTGGATCCGTAAAACCTCCCATTGCACCTGATCTATCAGTCGTGGATCTCAAGGCCGTCAGGATTTACCCAACTTTCTCAAACCAATCTCCTATCCGCCCATCCGAGCTCTCATGGACTTCATCCGTCACCTTTCCTGGGACTCTCCCACCCGCTTCCGCCTTTGGAAGAGTTCCAAAAACCGCCCGCGGACATCCCCGGCGGTTTGGTTAATTTCTCTCTCCCACCTGCTTCTGCCTTCGGACAAGGGGTGGGTGACTCTGGTATTGTTATGCGCGCCCATTTACAGACGGACGCGAGTGACCACATGGTTGCCTTCCCTTTTCCGCTCTATTTGTAGAATCCGTTGTATATAGTCTAACAGGGCCTCCTGCCCATATAAGGGGCGGGCTCTCCCCTGCCTTTTTGATCATCATTGGAAAATCATCAGAACATGAAACGATTCAGAATGAAATCAGCACACCTTTGATCCTTGAGCCTCCATACTCAACCCTTGGTCCCTGATCCTTATCACCAACCAATAGCCTTGCTGGTTGAAGAAAAATTCTGTCTGTTGGAATTTTTGAGTGTGTCATACCACTCCTTGATCCCTTTCTCTGACCATACTGGTCCTGATCCCTGATCACCTTTCTGGAGCCAATCACAATTGATTGAAGAGGTCTTATTAAGCTTAAGACCTGGAGTGTTATACCTCCCCTTAGCTTCTTTGGAGTTGCATTCTGCCAGCCTACTCTTGAGTCCCTTGAGAAGTGTTGAGGTTATCCTTGCTTCAAATCAGTTACTGTTTGTTTTAGAGCTTCTTAAACATTGTGCTTTGTCTTGTACAGCCACCCTCAGTTATCTGGTACCCTTCAAGCGCTTGATTGCGGAGAGTTGTGCAGTTTCATTGAGAACCTGGAGGTTGCTTGGGTTTGAGTTGATCATCCCCAATCTTCTGCTGACGACCAGAGTTATTAGCTTTTGGGCGTTGTTTACACACAACAGCTTTTGTTCTTTGAACTCTAGGAATACTTTAACTTCTTTTGTTCAAGTTTTCCCTGCATAATCTTGTCTCAGATAGTGCTGTTCGGTTGCTACCGAACTATTATCATCTTTATCCTCTACTCCTTGATTCCTCATTTACCAGGTTCTGGACCTTGATCTTGGTTACATTTAAATATTTTTGTAACACTCAGGAGGGCAGCCTAAACAGCACCTTTCCCCTCCGCAGAACTGCCACGGCCTAGCACCGTTTGGAGTCTTACACCGTACAAGAGAGAAATTCTCAATTAGCCAAGTTTTCTGGTGGGTTCCCAGGTCTCATTGTAGTTGATGCCAAGGATTTGATCAGACCCTTGAACGCACAACCTTGCTTTGTATTTTACTGGTTCCCTGTGACAGTTTTCTTTCACTTTTAAGACCCAGGTAGTGTTAAGGATACTACTAGGTTCTTCATATTAGTCTTCCCATACCTCTTGATGCTCAATAGAACTTAATTCTTCTTCAGCTGCTTTCTCCCATTTGGGCCATTCAGGGCAGTTACAGGCTGCCTTGTATTACGGGGTTTTGTAGTAATGGTGGAACCCATAGTGCTGCGCTTTACAAGTCTCAAGTTTTGGTTGTTGATATGCTTAACTTTCAGGAGGTTTGGGAGCAGATATTTGTGTAGGTTCTGGTAAAGGTGAGATTTGTGGAGCAGATTTGATTGAATCGGAATCAGAATCCAGAGCTTCAGGAGAATCGGGATTGGATTCCAAATCTGAGTGGGTGTTTGGATGATTTCAAAACTTAAATTTTTTGTTGACTGTGGAGAATTCTGATTCATTGAGTTCCTGTGATTCATGTGAGAAGAGATTGATTCTGGTTGATTCTAGGAGAGGAAAGTTGTGCAGATTTGTCTTGAGAAATTTAACATGTTTTGTTTCAATACTAGATCCCAACGAGTTAAGAATGATTTACAAGTGAAAAGAGGGATTGAGCCCAACTAGCAACCCTTTGTCCCCCTTCTCATCAAACTTCCTTCCTTTTTGAACACAATTCTTGAGATATATGAGGGATGATCATACAGTTTTAAGATAATTAGCTTGAAGTTTTTTATTGAACATGAGTTCCCAGGGGGAAAGGTGATTACCTTCCCAAGCGATTTGGTTGAGCATGAAGCAACAACTCCTTTTGATTATGTGCCAGTTGGTTTTTGGTAAGGGAGAAGATGAGAATTTTGCTTGAGCTGATTCAATTATGGTCCAATTGGCTCTTTCTGCCCGGCCATTGTGTTGGGAGTGTTAAGGTTCAGATGTCATCAACATGATATGCTTTGATCTGGCAAAGTCTTTGAGAGTTGATTTAGTGAATTCTGTGCCTTTCTCAGAGAAAATCTTGGAAGGGTATTAGTTGAGCCTTTTAACCTCCATCTTGAGAACATTGATTATCACTCTTGGAGTCTTGTCTTTGGAGTTGAGAGGAAAGGAGGCTAAGTAGCCAGAGTAGTTGTCTACTAGAGTCAGGAGGTATAAGTGGCCATTCTTTGAATGCGGGAAAATCGGTCCAACAAGGTCAAGGTGAATTCATTTGAGAGGTTTACTTGAAGGAGTGGATACAGCTGAGAACGGAGATCTGACAATCTTACTCTTTGCTCAACCATTTCATTGAAATTTATTCAATTTGTTGTTAGTGAAAAGGCCTTTGAGAATGGGCTTGAGAGTATAAATTGTGGTGTGACCGTTGTGGTGTCAATTTATAGACAAGGATTGGGAACTGCGTTGCGGCTGCGCGCTCAGCATTGGAGGCAAGCGGGCTCAGCATTAGGGTATGCGGAGTGCTCAGCAGCAGCCGCTGTGTGGCTCTGCACCTAGTGGACGGGTCGGGCTCAGCATCAAATGCGGTGTGGGTGGTGATCCGCCCCGGAGATTGGATTTGGAAGGTAGTGCGCTTGACTAGGTTTGCGGGCGCGCCGGTTTGGATACGTAGGGGCGGAGAAATCCGCGGGCTATAAAGGAACGGACGGAGCGCGCGTGCAAGCGCGCGGATCACGCCGGATAATACCGGACACCCATGAAGGGCGCGGACAAACAGATACAGACAGGTGTGGGGGGCTCCAAGTAGGGAGCGGTGTGAGGACTGCGTCATGAGAAGGACAAACCGGATGGACGGAACGGAGTACGGAAGTTGGGGGGATTTTGGTATGGAGGTGGGGAGAGGAGGCTAGGGTTTCTGTTTTGGGATTTTTTTCTGTTTCTTTGTCATATTGCTATTTGCGCCTGTACTTAGGTTAGGGTTGAGATGGAGGACCTATCCTCACTCTCAACTCCGGGTTGGGAGGAAGGAGGGGGAGGCATGGCATCAGACCATCACATCATTGGATTGGATCAATCATCTCACCAAGAGATTAAAGGAACTCATACTGGATACACATCCAGGTGGAAAGTTCTTAGGATTGAAGGATTGGCGATTTCACTCTCTCTCTACTTTTCTTTATCTCTTTATCTCCTTATTTTATTCCTCATTTAACTGCAACTTTGGGCATCCTCATCTCCTTTCAAACGCAGGGAACGTTTAACTTCCAAACCTTGGGACAATTATAGGGGGAAAACCCTTATTCTTTCCACACCGTACATCTGGTGGATGTCTTCTAGGGATAGAACTTGAGTCAAAGTCGGATTTGGAGAATGGTTGATATGGTTGACAGAAGTTCCCTTCCCCACTATCCTAGTCTTCTCTACAACAAACAGATTGTCTCTGATAGATCCTCTGAGTACAGTCTGACCCATCCTTGTAACGTGAAATTGGTCTTGACTTTGAGTAAGATTGCATCCTTTGCTTGCTAATATTCCCGCGCTGATGAGATTCACAACTATGTCTGGAATATAGGTGCAGTTTTCTAGGGTAATGATTGAATCCTTCTATTCCAGTTTCACAGTTCCTGTGCTGTGTATCTTTAGATTGGCTTCAAGCTTCCCAGTTTTCACCTCTTCCAATTCATCTTGCATCATTAGTGAGGAAAAGTATCTCTTTTTGTTGAAGATATGAATGTTGGCGCCAGAATCAAGGAGTAAGTTCAGACTGCTGTTGGTGTTTATCCAGAGAGTTAGAAGCGCATGATAGTTGATGGTGGGTTGTTTTTTCATTTTACTCTTCCATTCATTTTGTTGTTTGACTCACCAATTTGGAGCAATCTGGGGATGGAGGTGGAAGCATGAGGATTCAGAGTGGGGTGCATTTGGATCATGTTATCCTTCTCTGCAGGGAATTTTGATTCTTTTTATCTCTTTCTTGGGTTTATTTTTTGTTGTTAGTAGAGTAAGATTGGAGTTAGATTTAGTGGTTTTTGACTGGGCCTTGCGCTTGTTGTTGTATTGGATCAGATGTTTAAAGACCACGTCCACAGTTAGGTGCTTTTCCACGTGCATGATCTGCTGTTTCAAATTTTCAAGAATTGGAGGGAATTTGAAGAGGACAAAGTAAGCAAGGATTTTGTTGAGCAGTTCAATGCCAACATCGGTCATTCGGGTTAGGGCCTTTTTTTTGTTGGTTACAAATCCTTCAATGGCGTTTTCATTGAAGCTGAAGTGGAGGAAGAAATTGAATAATTTTGCTCGATTGGCGGTCTCCAATGAGGCAAAATGTTGAGTAATTTTGGCCCATAGAAGCTTGGATGAGTTTATGTTGGTGGAGTTTACAATGTTGGTTTGTGTTGGGTTTTCCAATTTAGAAAGGATAACTTCCCTAATTTCCCTATCCTGTTTTATGGAGAGTTGTCCCAAATTTCTCATGATGGTGTCTTTTATTTCCTTGAGATCAAACATAATCAACATCTTATCTCGCCAGATCAAGAAGTATTCTTTGTTGAGAGGTGGAATTGCATCAACTGTGGCTTTCAATGCGACTTGGTGGAAACAGTCCGTAGCTCCTGCTGGTTTGTTCATCTTGAAGGTGAGTTGGTATTTCTGGTTTTGGCTTTTAACTGTGATAGTATTTCATAGAATATACTTGAGAACTAAGAACCAGCAGACTAGAATTTCACAATCAGAATCATAATAAGAATGAAATAATAATGAGAGAGGAAAGAGACAACCAACAGGCAATCTGGACATAGGAGGTTGAGCAGTTAGGAAGAAATGGATTTGAGGCGAGAAAGAGATATGAGCTGGTTTGGAAGAAACATAAGTTGATGGTTGATCACAGAGTTGAGATGAAAATCATCTTACCAGGCAAGGGATGACGACGAGTAGTAGTTCAAGGTAGATTGAGAGTTTGGATGGTGGAGTCGGCCAGTTGACAAGCGGATAGCTTGGCAGTTGAGTAGATCTTGGGAGACAAGGAAAAGATACTGAGACAAGGAAAAGAAATATAGAAGACAAGGAAAGAATGAGAAGGAACAAATGAGAAGATTGAGAGGAGAAGAGAGTCCCAGAAGAAAAGGAAAGACCAAGAGTAGACAGGGAGTTGAGAGAGGAAGAATATAGATTCGCCATAGACCCCCGCGGGATTGGTCTCCCGGGGATAGGTTTCAAGTGATAGTAGTCAAAGAGGGAGTAGTTGCCCATTGGGCGCGGGGACAAGTGGCATTCCTAACAGGTATCAATAAATTTCAAACTTGGGAGAACTTTGAGGGGTATTCATCTTGTTTTTCCACAGAAGTACAGGTTGCTTTTCCTGGTAACAGTGGACAAGTATGCAGGGTTCCAAGGTTGCCTGATGGGATTGGTTCAGAGTTTTTCTGGAAATTTTTGCCACATAAAGCAGTACTATCTGGAGGGTGCTGGTAAAATTTAGTGCGGGAATCAACCAATCAAGGACACCCTGGTGAATATATGTGGGTAAGATGGGAAGTGGTGGCATGAGCCCCTCCCAGTGGTCCTCTTTGCCAATTTGATCTTGGTGAAGCAGTTGAGAGGCTAATTGCCCTACAAACTAATCCTTGGTCAGTGTACCATGCTCCGGCCAGTGGATATTGAGCTGGAAATTTTCTTATGGCTGTATTGGTGGAAGTTCAAGACCTTGGAAGAGCTTTTTGATGTACATGCCAAAATGCTCCTAAGACAAGATGAGATGCTTCTCAAGACTGCAGAGATGCTGAAGAAGACCCCCACAGTATAGGTCTGCTACTGGGATGAATTTTGCTCCCCCTGGCTTTGGGAACTGCTCCAGAAGGGGGATCTGGTCTTGTTATAAAACTGGAGCCTGGAGTCCCAGCAGAGGAAGATTTTTTCCAACCAATCAAGCGGACCCTTCTTTCTGGCTTTGAAATTAAACGGGGGGAGTTATCAGCTTGAGGAACTGGACAGGACTCTTCTCAAGCACAAAGCCAGGGCTTTTCACATCAAGCATTTTTTTTCAGAGGGTTCCACCTTGTTTGATTGGAAGAAGGGGGAGGGTGATGGCTCTAGTGAGGATAGATTCAGAGGATGGGGGTTCCTCATCCCCTGACAAAGCCATGCACAATGTACCTCCCTGGCAGATTAGGAGGTTGCAAACACTGGCAACAGCTGCCAATCGGGGGGGAAATAGTGCTGGATGGAAAGTGGGATTTGGTGAGGGTTTGTTCTAGCTGGTTCAAAGCTGGAACAACTACACAACCCAGAACTTTTTTCTCTTATTTTCTGATTGGATTGATTTTGAGGATTGTTGCTGGCTTTGGCTTATGGATTTTTTCAGAAAAAACAGTTTTGGCATGGTGCCTGGTCCTTGAATGAAAGAACAAGCCCTGCAAGCAGAAGAAGGAACAAAGAGCGGTGCAATGGACAGATATGTATGTGGTCAAAAAAAAGGAATAAAAATCTTTTCTTTTTTTCAGAATTTTTTCTGATTTACAATTAATAGGTGTGCTATTTTCAAAGTTTAGTTCTGGTTAGTTCTAAGCTTGACTTGGTGAGGGGGTGCTCTAGATGGTTCACAGCCAGAAAAACTAGGCACCCCAGAGTGTCTGTTCTCTTTTTGATTTTCTCTCCCCCTATGGTATTGGGTGCATTTCCCCAAAGTCTTTTTTTTTCTTTTTTTTACACACGGGGTATGGAGAACTATGAAAAATTTCCTCTGGGAAAGTGCAGGTAAATCTCTGGGAACTAAGGGGGCAGGGGGCAGCAAAAGTGGATTTTTGGTACCTTTCAAATTCCCAAACTCATGGACTGGCAAATAATGTTAAGAGGTGTGGATTGGAAAGTTTCATCTTTTCTACCTCTCACTTGATCCCAGGGGAGGTGGGATACCAATTTGGGACACTTAATGTAAAAGGGAAATTTTTTTGATTTTTTTTTTGATTTTTTTTCTCTATTTATCAAGCAAAAAAAAATTCTGTGTTGGCAAGTCTTCCATTATTTTTTTTTCTCCAACTCCCCCTGGTCCTAGCGGTCCAGCAAGGGTACCCCTTGGGTTTTCAAGTCCCCCGGTCTTGCATTCAACTCCTTTTCTTTGGGATTTTCACCCAATTTCTTTTGGCCAAGCATGCTTGGAAAATCATTCCCATCCAACTATCCCCCCTCTGCCTGACCTTTTACCACCAACAAGCTCAAGAAAACAACAAAAAAAAGTGATCAAGCAGCACTGAAACTTCTTCATTTCTTTGATTGGCAAAGAAACCTTGAGCAGTGTTGGAATATGGCAATGTCCAAGTGCCAGGTAACCCATCAACCTAGTCTCCAAGAAATCCTCCAAGGATAAATCATCTCATCAGCTGGACCACCGTTGCAGCCACATGGGAGCTCATAAAGATCCCAATCCAAAGATCATCCAACCAGCCAGCTTGATGAAGATTGGTTTTGGAAATCAATCCAAACCTAAGAGGACCCAAAGATCAAAGTTCTTGTCCTCAGTCCATCATCCAACTATTGTAGTAGTTGATCATTACCTCCTTTGAACCAGAAACAGATCATCATCATCCTCATCCTCCCCATATTTCTCAATATCTATCTCCTCCACGTCCTCCTATCATCTCCCAATCATCTCTTGCTCATCCTCCATCCCCCCAATTTTTCAGATGAGACAGCCCCCTCACATCACCGTGGCTTGTGGTTTTTGACAGTTGTTGTGGCCATTTTCAAACTTGCAGATGCCTTTCAGCAACTGGGTTCTTCCACTCATCACCTCTGCCCTGTTTCTTTTTTTAAAAAAAGTTTTCTTTTTACTCCTTAATTCTTTTTTTATGTAATTTTCATTCAATTTAAAGTCCATATTTTCATTTTCAGCAAAAAAAATCCCCTCCCATCTTGTGTCATCCTCTTTTAAGTAGTCTACAGGTCCTCTTTCCCATCGAAGGAAGGGTTCTCCCCTGCCTTTTTACACATCATCCATTTTCCAGGAATCAATCTGTTGGCTAATCCATTACATAAGAAATAAATAATCTGTGGGGCCCTTTACCCTTTATCTGAGCATCTTATCCAGGGTATATCAATTATTTCCCTTTGATCCTTGAGCCACCATACTCAATTCCTTGATTCCCCCCTCTGTGGCCTTATCTGTATCACCAACCAATAGACTTGCTGGTTGAAGAAGAATTCATTTTGTTGGGTTCTTGTGTTGGAGTATCTCTCCATCTTCAGTTTCCTTTCTCATTTTTCCCCTCATTTGATTGAATTTTATTTATTTTCTCTTTTATTTCACTCTCATATCCTCTCTATCCATTCCATACTTGTTTGGCTCTCCGCTCATCAAGACCATACTACCTCAGCCTCACAAATGCGCTCTTTTGGCTATACTATTCAATATTCATTAGAATCTTTGTTCCTCACGTGTCACGCAGTCTGTTACAAGGCTAACAGCTGTACCTACCTGACGACAGAGCGCAAGCCAAGTAGAATAATTGCCCATCCTTCTATTTTCATCTCTACTGCTCTGAATCTCCTTGGGTAAGAATAGTCTCTTCCTTTATTTTTCTGTTATCTTTCCTCTCTACTGTTTCCTTTTTCTTACTGAATACATCCTTCTATTTTCATCTCTACTGCTCTGCATCTTCTCAGCCCAACATCTTGAGTGTGTTATACCACTCCTTGATTCCTTTTCCCAACAATACTGGTCTTGATCATTCTTTGATTGTATTTTTGGAACCAGTCATGTTTGACTGAGAGTTTTCTTCATACTTGAAACCTGGATTTTTAAATCTCCCTTATTTCCCTTGAAGTCAAATTTTTTCAATGCTAATCTTGCGCCCCTTGAGAATTTATGGGTTATTCTTGTTCAAATTAGTTATTTCCTTTCTTCTAGAGATTCATAAAACAAATTGCTTCTTGTTTTCAGGCCACCCACAGTTATCTGGTACCTTTCAAGCGCTTGATTGCAGAGATTTGCGCAGGTTCATTGAGAACCTGGAGGTTGGTTTGGATTGATTTGATCTTTCCTAACCTTCTTCTGGAAAACAGAGTTATTAGCTTGTGAATTTTGTTAATTACAATTGCCTTATTCTATTGGACTTTGAACAAACTTGGACTTATTTTTTTCAAGTCTTTTCCCACATCATCTTACCTCAGATAATGTTTGTTCCATCACTACCAATTATCATCAAATTTATCCCTTTCCATTGTTTCCTTATTCACAAGGTTCTGGATCATCATCCTGGTTACATTTAAATATTTTTGTAACACTCAGGAGGGCAGCCTGAAAAACACCTTTCCACTCCACAGAACAGCCTGCAGCTCAGCACCGTTTGGAGTCTTACAGCAGCCGCTCCTGATGAAAGATCAATAATTTCTCAAGAGATAGAAACAAGATGATGAGTACCCAGGAGACACAAGATTAAAATGACATCTGAGGTTATCTCCTCTGAAGAACAAAAAAAACAAGATTGGTCAATGAAGGAGTTTGAGAAAAGAGGCCACAAAGAGAACACAGTAGGAACAGAGGAAAAACAGATTTGACTTCATACCAAATAACCAGAAGATGCACGTAGTCAATCACAAGAGAGAATGTATGAGGGTGAAGCTCTTGAAGAATTAATTAGAGGAGGAGGAGGACTAGGAGGTTTTGTTCTTGGTCTGACAGTCAAGTGAGGTGAAATTGGGTTGATCAAAGGTAGAAATATTGATGAGAAGAGGAAAAGAGAAGGAGGAGAGGAGGAGTGGATCGGAGAGACTGAAGTGACAAAAGGGAAGATGGATGTCACCAATTGGTGACATTTTTCAGGATCGCGCAGGTTTCATCACCCCCCATTATTTGGATGAAGGAGAACTGACAAAAAATCAACCAGTGATTGAAGAGAGACGTGGTTACAAGCTTTAGTTAGACAGTCGGCTATCATCTTGCTGGATTTTACTAGATTGACCATGATTCTATTTTCCTTGAAGAGTTCTCTGATTTTCTTGGCTTTGATGTCAATGTGTTTTGTCTTCAATTTATGACCAAAATGTTTGATCTTGTCTAGTAGGCCCTTATTGTCAATCTTAAAATTTGAAAGTTTTGGGGAAATGTCCCATAGTTTGTCAATGAGATGAACCATCCATTGATTCTCCTGGAAAGCTTTGGAAAGAGCACAGAGTTCAGCTTTGGTCAAGGAGAGAGTGATGTTCTTCTGACTACTGCTGCACCAGGACAACAGAAAGCCTCGCCAGAAACATAAGTACCCGCTCCTAGATTTCCTTGTGATAATTTCATCCCCCCACGTAGCATCACTATAGTATTGAATACAGTCAGGAATAAGGAGGTTGGGTTTCAGAATGAATCCCAGATGAATTGATTCTCTGAGATACTTGAAGACGTGGATGACTTCTTTCCAGTGATTGATTCCGGGATTTTTATTTAATTGTGAAAGTATGGATACAGCAGGGGCAAGATCTGGTCTAGTCCTGCAGGTGAGAAAATTGAGGATTCCGGTGAATGATCTGTAATTAATGTTCAGTCTCTGGAATTCCTCGATTTCTTCAGGGCAGGCAGGCAGAAGTTTAACAGTTGGAGTGAGAGGAGTCGAAACAGGCTTGCACTTGTCAAGATTGAGAAGAGATAGTCCTTTTTCTATCAGTTTCTTTTGGTTGAGGATAATGCAATTGGACTTTATGGAGACTATCATGCCGAGGAAAGTGTCTGGGGAGTGAGCTGATGATTCGGGAAATCTTTTGAGGAATTGATCTTCAAAATTAACTATGTCACAAACAACTACTAGATCATCAAAGTGAAAAAAAAGAAATGAGGATTGATCTTCTTTGATGAAAAGACAGGGATTGGATTTGGAGGGGTGAAATTTGATAAGATTGAGCCATTTTACAAGCATCTCATACCAGTTGGAAGCAGCCTGTTTGAGACCGTAAAGGTATTTGTTCAGTTTGAGAAAGGGTGACTTGCATTTGGATTGGGCAGGAGTCTTAATGAATATGTCTTCGGACAGAGGTGCTTATAGGAAGGCGGCCTTGACGTTGAATCGTCTGATGGGGAGCTTTTTGTCTACTGCAAGTGTTAGTAGAGCCAGAAGAGATGAGAATTTGCCAGTGGGAGCGAAGGTTTTGAAGTAGTCGATTCCTTCTTCCTGTTGGAATCCTAAAATACAGAGACAAGCTTTTTTTCTTTCCAGGGAGGAGTTGGTGGCTTGTTTGGTTTTGAGAATGAGAGTGGTGGTTAGGTATCTGTTGGGAATCCTGTTGTAATCTTCCCACACTCCCTTTTCTTTGATGGATTCAAATTCTGCATCAATTGCGTCCTTGTATTTGTTATCTGATTTTCAGAAATAAGTGTATTTGGTTTGTTTAATTTTGTCTGTTCTTTCTCTTAGGTTGTAAGTGGATTTAGGTTCTACTGAAGGGGTGTTTTCTGGAGCAGGTGAGTCCAATTCAGTGTCTTGAGGGTCATCAAAGGATACAGAGGGGTCATCAGTGGTGTCTGCTGAAACAGAAGAGTCAGGGTAAATTGAGAGAGGATCCCTATTCAGATTTCAATTGACCTCGGAAGTTTTGGGTTCTTTGACTATTTCAAGGAGAGTAGGAAGTCAATCTGGAAAATCCTGTTTGGATTTGGTCTGAGAAGGAAAGTCAAGAAACCTGACGTGTTTGGCTGAGATAATGCAATTGTCTTCAGTGAGAATTCAATAGGAGTGGAGTTTGTCGTTGTAGCCAATGAGTGTTCCAGAGATACCTTTTGGATCAAGTTTAGTTAGAGAAGAAGAAGGGGATGAGAGAAAAACGGAGTTGATGCCTAAGGGTTTGAAGAAATTCAAGGGTATGCTCCGATTTTTGAAGTTTTTGAAGGGTGATTTCTTGCTTTTATGTGGGGGAAATTGGTTAAGAATAAGAGTTCCAGCCTTTAGGACTTCATTCCAGAGAGATATTTTGATGCCAGAGTCAATTAGGATAGTTTGAAGACATTCCATGATGGTTCTGTTGAAGCTTTTGGCTAGACCATTTTGTTTGGGTGTGTATGGATCTGAGGTTCTTGTTCTAATGGCATGGCTCTCACAGAAGAGTTTACGATTCTTATTAACAAATTCAGTTCCTCTATCGGAGTGTAGAATAGAGGGGAAGTAGCCAAAGCGTTTACTTTCAAGCTCAATGATACCTTTTAACATGTCGGGAACGTCGCTCTTAGAGATACAGGGAATGGCAGCGCAATACCTAGTATTGCTGTCAACAACAGTGAGAATGTATCTGTGACCTCAAGAAGAGGGCGGATAAATTGGAACCATTAGATCAAGATGAAGTTCTTGAAAGGGTTGGTTAGCTTCTTAGTTTTTTTTTCTGAAGGATCCTCTGGTAATCTTTCCAAGGGAACAGGATTTGCATTTGGAGTCTAGTTTGATAGGAATATTGAGCTTATTTCTAATCTGACTGTAGCTGGCATGACTGAAAGCTTTATGGATGTATTTGCTATTGGAGAGATGGCATTTGAGTCTTAGTTTTGGGATTTGGATGATAGGAATGTTATTCTGATACCTCCCTTCTAGGACATTTAGATCATTCTTAAGAATATGGAAGGATTTCTTCTCAAACGATACATTATAGCCATCTAACAGAAGACACCTGACAGACAGGAGATTGGCAGAAAGATCCAGAAAAAGAAAAGCATTCTTAAGAGTAAGAGATTCTTCCTTTCCTTTGATTTTGACCATCCCAATTCCAAAAATGTTTAGTGTTTTACTGGATGACCCGGTTTTAACAATGCCTATTTCTTTATATTCAATGTTCACAAAGGTGTTAGGATCACAAAACATGTGAGAAGAAGACCCGGAATTGAGAACAATGTTGGTCTTGTGAAGAGAGTTGGTTTTTGAGAAGAAAAGACTGACAGCAACACCCTAATTGTCTGCATTCTTTCTTTTAAGGTATTCTTTGCAAGGCTTGGGATGGAGCGCCCAACAGTTTGTTGCATAATGGTGGGAATTTGGGTTGTGTTTGCCTCTGGTGCATCTCAGAATGGGCATCCTTTTGCTTTGGGTTTGAAGGGCAGTGAGGGTGACCTTGTTTTCTTCCTTATTTCTAAGATTTTTAGCAAATATTTGTAAGTGGTTGAGTACCAAATCAGGGGTAATGTCTATTGCCACATGAGTGATCTGTTGCTTAACAACCTTAAGGGAATTGGGAAGTTTATGGAGAAGCATATATGCAATTATGTCTCTAGGTAGGACAATACCAACTTCATGGAGCCTTCTAATGGCCATCTTGGCCGAGGTAATAAAGTTTGGAATTTTGTTAAGGTCAAAATTGAGATATTGAAGGTTGTCAAAGTCGCAAGCTCGGTGTGGTAGACCAAACCTGTCCTATACCCATCAGGCTCACTTTTCTAGTGTAACAACAGCTCCAACCCTCAAAGCAACCTCAGAAATGGATTTTACATCAAAAATAACCTATAGTCACTCAGCCAAAGTACCCCTCTATCTCTCATGGATTAGAAGATACAGCCGAAGAACCCTTCAACTGTGGCAAACTCATACCCAACCAGTTGTTACAGCTCTGTGGAAGGCATAAAGACATACATTTCAAACCCTCAAGTACATACTAGTAACAGCCTACCCTCAACACCAGAACCATACACCAACCCTGTCACCTTAGCCAGAATACAGCAATACAGATACAGGAGGCAATGCAACTAGTTCAGCTCCTGTCACCTCACCCAGGATGCATTCAAATACACATACACAAGGCTATGCAGAAGTATACAGGACAGTATAGGTAGGAGGAAGTGAAACCAGTCTCAAACGGATCCAAACAAACAAGCAAATACACATACACAAGACTATGCAGAATTATACAGGACAGTATATGAAGGAGGAAGTGGAACCAGTCTCAATCAGATCCAAACAAACAAGCAAATACACATACACAAGACTATGCAGAAGTATACAGGACATTATAGGCAGGAGGAAGTGAAACCAGTCTCAACCAGATCCAAACAAACAAGCAAATACACATACACAAGACTATTCAGAATTATACAGGAGAGTATAGGAAGGAGGAAGTGGAACCAGTCTCAATCAGATCCAAACAAACAAGCAAATACACATACACAAGACTATGCCGAAATTATACAGGACAGTATAGGCAGGAGGAAGTAAAACCAGTCTCAACCAGATGGAAAAAAGCAAGCAAATACACATACACAAAACTATGCAGGGGTATACAGGACAGTATAGGCAGGAGGAAGTGAATCCAGTCTGAACCAGAACCATGCAGTACCAAACAAACTCAGCACCTCACAGCAAACTATGTAGGCAGAAGCATGTGATACCAAACAACCCACCAGTACAAGTACCACAGGGCTACCCAGCAATACATGCAGGAAGTCAAGACCATTCAGCACCAAACAAACCACCAGTGGATGCACAGCAACACATGTAGGAAGTATCAAGTAGCACCAAACCAACCACCAGTAATGCACAGGAGTATATTTTTGTCTGCACTTCACAGCAGTTTATGCAGGGCTGTGCATGCAGGAAAAACCTGTAAAATCCTTGTCCAACCAGCAGAATTGCCTCAGTTTCATGCTGTGTCTTTTGTCCAACCAGCAGAATTGCCTCAGTTTCATGCAGTGTCTTTTTCCAACCATCTAAAATGTCTCATGTACCTGTATCCCACTGTAACAGGGGAAGCCCCAGGGCACCCTCAGGGGAAGCCCTGAGCATCCCCTGAGGACCAGATTTTCTATTTAAGGAGGGCCTCTCTGCCCTATCCAAGTTGTATCATCATGCCATCTGAGCTATCCCATCTCATGCCATCTGGCCTAGTTATCACCCATCCCTACTCACCCCATCAACCCATCTATCTGTGGTACCTACCCAGATAAATATTAGTAGTGAATAAGTTATAAAAGGAAACAAGAAATCAGAAACCAATTTATTACCCATATTTAACCAATTAAACCATCCAACAGGTGCTTGAATAAGGGTTCTTCTGTGACCTAAATATTCAGCACCATATTAAAGAAACCCCACCCATTAGTTAATAAAAAAAACTTACAAAGAAAGAGAGCACAACGTAAGGAAACTACCAATCTTTCCTCTGCCCAGCCCCCTGTGTGTAAACCCATCCTTGGGTCCTCTCCTGAACCAGCCCTTTGATAAACCCTTGAACCCTTTAATATTGGGGTATTGGTTAAAATCAAACATATCTGATCAATAAACTAACCAATAGTCCAATACAGCTGGTCTATTCTTCAACAAACCCTACCAATAACAATTTATGACTAATCTAGGTCTGATCTGAGACCTATATTAAGTCTCAAAGAAACCAGCCATTAATTTGAATAAATTATTGTGTAGACTTACTATAGTACTAGAAGGGCAGGCAATTCAAAACCACTCTTAGTATATACTAATACTCCAAAGGAGTAGAAGTAATACTAAATTTCCCTTCAAGGGCTGCCAGCAAGCTATTTGCTACTTTTATTTATATAATCTCACAGGAGTCTCTACCAGACTCTGATGAGGCAAAGTGTTGAATGATGGCCTTCCAGATAAGCTTTGCATTCTCCTCATTTTCAAAGGTGATGACATTAGCATGTACAGAAGGGTTGAGTTTAGAGGTTAGGATGGATCAAATGTAAATCTCATCTTTGAAGGAGAGGGGGAGATCATCTGAGCAAAGAGTAGTCCGAGTTCCTTGAATATCAAGCATGTTTTCAACCCAATTTCTCCATAGCAAAAATTTTTCCATGGTGAGCATGGGAATGGATTCAATGGCTGTCTTTAAGATTGTGTGGGGAAGGTGATCATTCAACTTAAGATCATCTTGTTTCATGTTTATTGAGGTGGGACAATTGGTTCAACCTGATTGGTAACTCCAAATGTTAATTGTGATGAAAGATCAATAATTTCTCAAGAGATAGAACCAAGATGATGAGGACCCAGGGGACACAAGATTAAAATGACATGTGAGTTTATCTCCTCTGAAGAAAAAAAAAAAAAAAGATTGGTCAATGAAGGAGTTTGAGGAAAGAGGCAAGAAAGAGAACACAGTAGGAACAGAGGAAAAACAGATTTGACTTCATACCAAATAAACAGAAGATGTGCGTAGTCAATCACAAGGAAGAATATATTAGGGTGAAGCTCTTGAAGAATTAATTAAAGGAGGAGTGTCAGCTCTCTGATACCAGGAACCTTGCAGTCCTTTAGCTACAGAGAGTGATAAAAATTCTGGAATGATAATAATAATTATTATTCCAATAATAAACTCTTAGAAGCTCAAATAAACGATTTAATAAGAGCATTTGCAAGGTTTAATTGGTTTGGTAGTAAATGGTTTTCAATATAATATAAAAGAGGGGAAAAAGTATTATACTACTGGGGATCTTTACAGACTATCAACCTCTCTTCAAGGGGCCTCCTTAGGCAGTTTAAGAACCTTGGAATAAAGATGGGTGCATTAGAAAGGACTTATTCCACTACTGGCCGGGCTTAACAGCACAAGCGGCCTAGACAGGAAGGGTAACACTCACTCTGAGCACTTTAAAACAAAAGTCCTGGAATAATTGGAAGGGTTTCAGAGCAGATGGGGTAGATTTCTTGACTAAACTTCAATTGTTGATTGGTTCATAAAGGTAAAATAATACTACTGCAGACTAAGTCATAAATCACTTGCTTATCTTCATATAAGCACTTCATTAACAATAAAACAGTGTCTGATTGATAAGAAATAATTCCTGGTAACTGATTTACTTTTTGAATAATGGATCCAAAGAGGTCTGTATAAGTACCTTTTTGGGGTGAGTTTGGTCTTCTCAGGGTATGTAGAGAGGGTTCTGCTTGTGGGCTGAGGCTGGCAAGCCAGTCAGGGCAAGATTAGCACGTCTACTTGGTGTGGTCAATCAGCTGTCCTTAGATCTGTTGGATTTCTGTACTATTATAGCCACAGGATCTGTTAATTAGTTATGGCATAAATTTGATCATTCTGTACTCATCCTTCATTTGTACTATTGATATTGTTTCAAAGCTTGCAGATGTGGATGTTTACTGATTTTCCATTGTCTTTTGATCATGTAGATAATTTTTAACAATTTTTATGAACACTTCTTGTAGTGTTTTGTAGTCTTCAAAGATCAAGATCAGTGATTTACGTGGTAGTCCTTGATCTTTGATTTATTATTAAAAAAATGTTTAAAACTTAATTTTCATTAATTTTATTTAAGTTTTGATCTTTTTAGATGATTATTAATGCATATGTCTGTTTGTTACATATACCAGGCAACCCTAACTAGGTTGTAGCTCTTCTGAGCAGTACCTGGTTGTCAGATTAGTCACAACTGATCCAGGCGCAGGGATCAGTTAGTACAGATGCGCGCGGGGTAGGATCCGCTGCGTGAGTGGCAGAATCAGCTGCGCGCGGGTCTCTAGTACGCGGGATCCTGCTGTTACTAGTACGTGGGGTTATGTAATGATGCGGGGCTGCGCGCGGAATTGTGACATAACACATTTCCGCGTGTAACTCCTAAAATATAAACAACACCTCAATTCTGAGTGAATTTTAGGTGTAAACCCTATAAGTTCAAATACGTCTGAAATGTTAGAATGGCCAAAAAGTGCCATACAGGTGTCGTAATTTTTATTACTTTTCCTTTTAATTATTTTAAAAATATAAGGACTTGGAATTCAAGGGTGGGGTCAGTGAATGACCCTACCTCATTTTGGGTGAGGAATCCATTCCTGTAATAATATTTATGGATTTCTCACTCATTACTTTGTTAATTGAGGTATTCTTATTTTTCATATTTTGTGTTACTATTTGACAGTTTTTCTCTGTATATAGTAGCAAGCTGACATTCCCCTGCTCCAAGATATGTCTATATCTGAAAAAATTTGGGCTAATGCCTCCTGTTGGCTCTGTAGTTCCTCAAGTGTATATATTCAAGCAACCATTCATCTTTATCAGCTGATTCTCCCTTGTATCTAACCAGGTAGAGTCTGACGTCTTTTCCATTGATCCTATCTTTCTTATCCTTGAGTATCTTGCTAATTTTACCTTTTTCCTTTTCAGGTTCTTCTGTAACAGGTATTGCAGGTGAAGGAGTATGTTCTCCATTCCTTGGGTGGTAGTGTTTGATGAGGCTTACTGGGAAGACTGGATGTTTCCTAGAAAGCTCATCACTGAGGATTAATTCCACAGCATTTTTACCATGAAGTTTATTAATGGTGAAAGGTCCAACAAAAGCTGGTCTAAGCTTTTTAGTTCCACCCAAGTTGGTAAATTTAGTGGTAGAGATCAATACTTGATCACCAATCTTGAAATCAGGTTCCTTATGGGTTTTATCCCATCTTTGTTGGTTATACTCCATAGCATCCTGGACAAACTTCACAGCATGTTTTTTGGCTTCATCTATCATGTTTTTGAAATCAAGTGATGTAGGGTGAATATTGGTTAGCTGGTGGTTAAGGTTATCCTTGGGTAATCTAGGAATCCATCCTCTTTCCAGTATGTAAGGTGCTTCCTTAGTGGTAGAGTGCTTGCTACTGTTGTAGGCCATCTCCAGTGCAGGTAAAAGGCTAACCCAATTGTGGCAATAACTGTCAGAATTCTTGTATTCTAGTCCAAAGCCACAGAATCTCCTGAGCATGTCTTCCAGGGTCTGAATCATCCTTTCAGCTAATTCATCCGTCTGAGGGTGATAAGCGGTAGAGAAAGCTAAGGTGGTTCCAAGCATATCATGTAGGTTTCTCCAGAACTCAGAGGTGAATTTAGGATCTCTGTCACTTATAATAATCTTGGGAACTCCAAAATCAGCAATGATTCTGTTCCAAAATAATAGGGCAACTTCCATAGCAGTGTCTTTCTTGTGATTAGGTAGGAACTTTGCTTTCTTGGAGAACCTATCCACAATGACTAAGACTGAGTTGTAGGAATAGGCTCCTCCTGGTGGTAGTCCAGTCACAAAGTCCATATTGATGATCTCCCATCTTTTCTTGGGTTCAGCAATCTTTTGCAGTAGTCCAAACCGTTTCCCAGTAGTCCTGTTGGACTTCTGACAAGTTTCACAACTGGTAACATACTGTATAGTGGAGTCTCTCAAATTAACCCACCAAGCAGTTTGTTTAACCTTATCCAAGGTTCTATAAGTAGATAAATGACCAGATGAGCAGTTATCATGGCACTCAGCCAGAACATGTTTGATATGTTCATCCTTAGTTAAGACTATGACACTTGAATTTTGATGCCTATAGTATACCAGACCATCCCATATGGTGAACCTTTGGGCTTTTTATGGTTTCAAAAGAGTTTCAGGTAGGCTATTGATCAATTAAGGAGGGGGAGAAGTACTTTCCATAATAGTGATCAGAGTCTTTATGTCAGAACTGTAAGCTTCTTTGATAGAGTTGAACAATGATTCATTTATTTCACAAACATGGATGCCCATTATAGGAGCTTCAATGTTTAAACTGTTAATATTAAGGATAGGGAAGATGTCATTATTGTCTGGATCATAGGAAGGGTTACTTGGGTCATTGGGTAAAGCATTCCTGCTTAAACTATCAGCATTCTGATGTTTAGTCCCAGCTTGATGAACTATGGTCATCTGTCCTCTGTACTGTTGTATAGCTATCCGCCATCTCAACATATGCCTGCTAGGGGTCTTCATGTTCATCAAGGTTCTGACAGCGTTTCAGTCAGTAATAACAGTGAAGTTGGTGCCTTCTAAATAATAATGGAGTTTCTCTAAGGCCCATACTAAGGCCAGGCATTCCATTTGGCTTGCACCGTACCTTTTCTCAGTATGTTTAATTTGTCTAGATATGAAGAGTATAGGTTTTTACACTGGTTTATCATCTTCTATGACTTCCTGGTGTAAAGCAGCTCCTAGCCCTTCCATTCTGGCATCTATGTAGAGCTTAAAAGGTTTAGAGTAATCCGGCTGGATCAGTACTGGAGCTGAGGTCATTGCAATTTTGAGTTCCTCATAGTTCTTGACTCTATCATGAGTCATTTCAAACATGGTGGTGTTGTTGCAGATCTCATACAAAGATTTGGTTAGAAGAGCAAACTTTGGTAAATATTTCCTATAGTAGCTGCAGAAGCTGATGAAGGATAGGAGTTTGGTTTTATTCTGAGGCATAGTCCTATTCATTACTGCTGCTATCTTGTTTTGGTCAGCAGCTAAGGTTAGTCCAGAGAAAATGGGTCCTAAGGCTTTGAGTTCCCCGTAGCCAAAGTTACACTTTTTCATTGATAATTTCAATCCTACAGCAGAGATTCTTTTGAGGAATAGCCTTAATTTCTACATGTGAGTATCCCAATGATCAGAGTAAATGATAACATCATCAATGTATACCATCATACATCCCTGTCTGATGAATAATCCTAGGACTGTGTCCATCATCCTTTGACACGAGAAGGAGCATTTTTAATACCAAAAGGCATCCTAAGATACTCATAAATTCCCAAATCACAGATAATTCTCATCTTCTGGCTATCAGGGCTGATAGGTATTTGGTGAAAACCTTTCAGCATATCCATGGTGGTTATGTACTTAGCCTTGGACAGGTTTTGTAGAGCATGGTCAATTCTTGGAATTGGATAATAATCAGCTTGGTTGTAGTTGTTAAGAATTCTAAAATCTCCAACCATTCTTGACTTATCATTGTGCCAAGCTAAAATTACTGGGGTAGTGATATCCACTTGTTCATTGTGGCCTACTTTCCTTAAGACTTATAAGTCAACCAAATCTTGAATGTGGGTTTCCAGAGCAGCTCTGGATTTTGGACTAGAAGGGTAAGCAGGTCTCCTGGGGTTAGGTGGGAAAGGAGGCTTAATAGTTAGAGTTAGGATCATATCATGTCCTTTGATGTTACCAATGGGGTGATTTTTGGTACAGAAAGCATTCTGATTTTCAAAGCATACTTGTAGGATATCCCGTTTCTGTTCTTCATTGAGAAGGGAATTCAAAGAAGCTTGAGAAAATTATTCCTTATTGGACTTCTCTAAGTGTTTTTCATAAGTTGAATCAGAAGTTTGAGCATTGACATGAAATATTTTGAACTTCTTATTCCAGTCTCCTCCTATGGTGAAGTATCTACCTTTGCTTTGGAATACATCTATACCATATAGGCAAAGAGAATCATTCCCAAGGATAAAATAATCACATACTCCGTTTTGGAGCACTACAAATTCAATTTTCAGTTTGAGTGATCCTTTAGAGTGAGGGAGTATGATATCAGAAGACCATACTCCAACAGCATTGAGAGCAGAATTACAACTGCTGAACTTAGCCTTAGGTACTGGTATTAAGTTCAGTTTCCAGTTTGGGTCTTGTTTCTCTAGATAGGTTGAACCAACACACAAGCAAAAGGCTCCACTGTCTAGAAGTAACTTAACAGGGGAACCTTGAATTAAACCAGTAGCATAGCATGTTTTGCCTGAAGTGTAAATTTTACCGGCAGAATGTTTTAGGGTCAAAGCCTTAGCCTCAGAGATGTGGTGAATCTTCATGTTGGGATTCCATTTTTGAGGTAAGTTAGAATCCTCATTGACGGAATTTATTTCCAGAGAAGACTCAATACTACCTTCAACAACATTGATAGGGTTAGTGATTATTAGATCACAATCAGAGAGTGATCTGTCAGTATCATCAAAGTGAGGGTCAGGATTGTCATACTCTTCTCTTTCAATAAGATTAATCCTTTTCCTAGGTAGAGGACAATCAGGTTTTACGTGTCCTGTTTGGTTACAGTTCCAACATACTTTCTATTTTGATTCTGGAGTATTCTTGACTTCCAAAGAAGAAGGATTAGTAGCAGGGGATTCCTTAGTTTTGGCAGTATATTCTTCCCTGTTCCTAGTATTTTGTTCCCTTGGAGTTCTATGGACCCTTTTATCAAGATCATTCATTTGACTTCATCTTTATCAGCATTAGGATAAATACAGTCCAACCTCTTTTTTTGGTCTAAGCACCACTTATGAGGTTTGTCCTTGGACAGATCAAATTTGGAAGTTTCAAAAGTTCTCATCATCTTTCTTTTACAAATCCTGGTACCAAACTGCACTTTGATCAATTCTTTCCAAGAATTCCAGGATAAAGATCCAACTTCTTCTCTTTTATTTATAAACCAATCAAGAGATACTCCTTCAAATAATCTGGGAAATCTTACCACAGCTATTGCATCAGGGAGCTCATAGGAAGAAAGAGTATAGTCAATAAACTTAATGAAACTGACATGGTTGCATTCTCCTTCTCCGGAGAATTTAGGTCATTCAGTGATGGGAGGAAGTAGCTTCAAAGCCTGCTCCATTTCAGGAGTAGGACTGGGTCTGAAAGACTCATTCCTAGTTATCCTGGCTCTGGGAGGAACACTAGGAGTACTGGTGAACCTGGCAGGTCCAGTTTCTTCTAAGTCAATGACCAGAGAGTTAGTAGAGTTGATCTTAAGATCTCTGAGATCATTCTTAATCATACCTAACTCTAAATCAAATTTGTTGCTTAATAAGTCAATTTTGTTAGTCAGATGAGCTGAAGGAGTAGGACTACTTTTCTTAACTTCTTCCTTAAGATGGTCTATGGTTGCAAGAATATCTTCCTGAAGAATTGATTGGTTTTCATCAATATGTTTCATCTGGTCCAAGTTACTAGCTCTTATACTATCCTTGATTTGTTGTATTCCCAACTCATCAATTCTCATAATCTGAGACTGAGTGTCAATCACTCTAAAAATACTCAAACTTAATTTGTCCAGTTGGTGATAAACTTTGTCAAAGCATTGGCTAATAATAGTAAAATTGTGAGACACATTTACAGAAAAGCTATTAAGAGCTTCTACATCTAATTGTGGTACACCTTTTTCCACTTCTGGGCTAAGGATATTATGTTGTCCCAATCCTTTGGGTTCCTTAACTTCATATGGGCTGAGGACCTCTTCTTTTTGGGGTCCTTTCCCTTTAAGGAAGCTAACTGATCCCAAGGATTCCAGTTCTGCACGTAGCCTTCTACTTCTTTCTTTGGGATCAACCTTTGCAGAGAAATCTGAAATTTCTTTGCCTGAGGAATGGCTTTTCTCATACCTGGTTGATCCTCCTGGGTCTGAGCCAACCTGAATTGTTCCCAATAACTCACGTGCTCTTTCACTAATATTTTGACTCTTTCCTCCTTGGTTGAGTCCAGCTGGGGTGGCGTAGGAGGACCTGTACCCTCCTGGGATAACATGCTGGGCATCAGATGGCTCTCCAATGGTTTGTTGGTCGAGTGGGCGGCCCCGGTTGTCGCCTTTGTTGTCCCACGTGACGCTATGGTCACGGGTTTGAGTCACCTCATTGCGCTTGCGACTAGAGTCCTTGCGTGCACGGGTTCCTCCGGGCAGAGATCCATATGACAGGGATCTACCGGTTGCACAGGTTTTGCGTCTATTTTTATACATAGCACCAAAAAAAATGTGTAAGTCTTTTGGCAAAACTTTTGAAAAAAGACTTTAAAATTATAAAAATAATATTTTTTGTGTGTTTTATATTTTTAATAATTTTTTTATAAATATTTTAACTTACTTAGAGTTAAATTCAACAGTACCAACACTTGGTTGGGATCAAAACTATCCTTGGAGGGTATTCCAACGGGGTCTGAGTGAGTTCCAATCAGATCCTGGGATAAATCCAAGGGTAATTCCAATGGTACACTGTCTGGGACATCCTCTAGGAGGTCCTGGTTAATGATATCACCAAAAACAAAATCCACTGAGATGGATAAAAACAAAAAATATAAGTTTAATATTTTTTTTGTATTTTTACGTGTTAAAAGGATTTTTAGAAAAAAATAATCACTTTTATTATTTTTGGATTTTTCTTTATCTTCAGGGTTATTTAGTTTATAAATATAAAGCTTCCTTTGATAAATCTTCCACTCCTTATGTTGCTTTAATAAAGAATTGAAATTGATAATTCTTTCAAGCTTGAGTTCTTTGTCTTTTATAACCTGCTGTTTATAATAAAGCAATTTCTCCTGTTGTTGCTCAGGAGTTATAAAAACAGGGACAAATTTACGGAGTTTTTCTTCTTTTTTCTTTTTAAGAAGGTTCAAATAATAATTGATCAATTCTCCGTTGGTCTTAAGATCCACTAGAGAAAAAAATGATCAAAAATATATGTTATAAGTATGTTAACTTATTTTGAAAATAAATAGACTGGTCTGAGGAATAAATAATTAAAAATTGATTATTTAAGGAAATTTCCCAGCCAGAACCCCAGTTGTCAGCTCTCTGATACCAGGAACCTTGCAGTCCTTTAGCTACAGAGAGTGATAAAAATGCTGGAATGATAATAATAATTATTATTCCAATAATAAACACTTAGAAGCTCAAATAAGAGCAATTGCAAGGTTTAATTGTTTTGGTAGTAAATGGTTTTAAATATAATATAAAAGAGGGGCCACACTATTATACGACTGGGGATCTTTAAAGACTAGCAACCTCTCTTCAAGGGGCCTCCTTAGGCAGTTTAAGAACCTTGGAATAAAGATGGGTACCTTAGAAAGGACTTATTCCACTAGTGGCCGGGATTAACAGCACAAGCGGCCTAGACAGGAAGGGTAACACTCACTCTGAGCACTTTAACACGAAAGTCCTGGAATAATCGGAAGGATTTCAGAGCAGATGGGGTGGATTGCTCAACTAAACTTCAATGGTTGATTGGTTAATAAAGGTAAAATAATACTACTGAAGACTAAGTCATAAATCACTTGCTTATCTTCATATAAGCACTTGATTAACAATGAAACTTTGTCTGATTGATAATAAATAATTCCTGGTAACTGATTAACTTTTTGAATAATGGATCCAAAGAGGTCTGTATAAATATCTTTTTGGGGTAATTTTGGTCTTCTCAGGGTATGTAGAGAGGGTTCTGCTCGTGGGCTGAGGCTGGAAAGCCAGTCAGGGCAAGATTAGCACGTCCACTTGGTGCTGTCAATCAGCTGTCCTTAGGTCTGCTGGATTTCTGTACTATTTTAGCCACAGGATCTGTTGATCTGTTATGGCATAAATTTTATCATTCTGTACTCATCCTTCATTTGTACTATTGATATTGTTTCAAAGCGTGCAGATTTGGATTTTTACTTATTTCCCATCATCTGCTGATTATTTAGATCATTTTCAATAATTTTTATGAACACTTCTTGTAGTGTTTTGTGGTCTTCAAAGATCAAGATCAGTGATTTACGTGGTAGTCCTAGATCTTTGATTTATTATTAAAAAAATGTTTAAAACTTCATTTTCATTAATTTTATTTAAGTTTTGATCTTTTTAGATCATTAGTAATGCATATGTCCGTTTGTTACATATCCCAGGCAACCCTAACTAAGTTGTAGCTCTTCTGAGCAGTACCTGGTTGTCAGATTAGTCACAACTGATCCAGGCGCAGGGATCAGTTTGTACAGATGCCCACGGGGTAGGATCCGCTGCTTGCGTGGCAGAATCAGCTGTGCGCGGGTCTCTAGTACGCGGGATCCTGCTGTTACTAGTACGTAGGGTTATGTAATGATGCGGGGCTCCACGCGGGAATTGTGACATAACACATTTCCGTGTGTAACTCCTAAAATATACACAACAATTCAATTCTGAGTGAATTTTAGTTGTAAACCCTATACGTGGCAATATGTGTGAAATGTTAGAACGGCCAAAAATTGCCATACAGGTGTCATAATTTTTAGTACTTTTCCTTTTAATTATTTTAAAAATATAAGGACTTGGAATTCAAGGGTGGGGTCAGTGAGTGACCCTACCTAATTTTGGGTGAGAAATCTATTCTTGTAATAATATTTATGGATTTCTCACTCCTTACTTTTTTAATTGATTTATTCTTATTTTTCATATTTTGTGTTACTATTTGACAGTTTTGCTCTGTATATAGTAGCAAGCTGACAGGGAGGAGGACAAGGAGGTGTTGTTCTTGGTCTGAAAGTCAAGTAAGGTGAAATTGGGTTGATAAAAGGTAGATATATTGAGGAGAAGAGGAAAAGAGAAGGAGGAGAGGAGGAGTGGATCGGAGAGACTGAAGTGACAAAAGGGAAGATGGATGTCACCAATTGGCAACATGTTTCAGGATCGCGCAGGTTTCATCAGCTCCCACAATAATCTCTCACTCAAACTTAGTTGCTAAGGAAAGGTTTTTTTTATCTGGGAAGCTAGGAGCATGCAGTACAAAGAAAGAAAGGAACATAGGAAGAGGAGTGAGAAGGGGGGAAAGAATCTTAGGTTTTCTCCATGACCTCTACCTATTCTTCCCATTTTTCCTTGAGAAAGTTCCTGAATTCCGCCATAATTTTGCACTGGGATTCAGTTCCATGCATGCAGGGCCAAGAGGAAGGCACGCAAAATCTTGGTTGATTTTTTGATAAATCTGTTGAAATGCGCTGGAGGGAGGGATATTCTGGTTGGGATCTCCAGAATCTTGGGTGAAGCCCTTGGGGGGGTAGGTTTGGCTTGTGGCAACAACAAGGTGAAAACTCACTTGGGGAATGAAAGGTTGGGATTGTCCATTGGTGGAGACAAAAAGTGGCCTTTGGTTCCAGACAACAACCTTAGGGTTCGAGATGGTGATGGATGAGCAGGAGCCAGGGCCAAAGGAGTTTCAGGGGTTGTTCCAGGCAGAGATGGTGGAGGAGGAGCGGTTTTTTGCCCAAAGGGCTCCTTGAAGCAGGAGTCCATTGCACTCACATTCATTTGGACACAATCTGCCCAGTTTCAAAGGGATTTGTGGCATTCCTTTGTGGTTGGGAAGTCCTCCTTGCCTAGAGGACCGGCCTGAAAGAGTGGAATGGCCTAGCTATGGTTCTTGCATGACAAAGGAGGAGGTGGAGAGCCCAGACATCTGCAGAAGGGGGTTGTGCAAGAGGTACAAAATCTCATGGGGATTGACTGATTGCTTGAAATTATAAAGGAGTCATGGAAAGCCCTCATGCATGGGGAAGTTTGGGAGAAAGGATGGGTTTGGTTGCAAGGCATTCCCATGCCAAGGAAACAACGTTGATGGCTGGTGAAGCAACTGAAAAGCAGGTTGCAAGACAGTTTGTGGCCAAGACAGAAGGTGCAAGGAGGGGCCATTGAAGATGGGCTTCCTTTTTATAGGAGGAAAAGGCGATGGGACAAATGGAATTAGTGTGGCAAGTGGCATGGAGGTAGCATGGTTGTAGTTGATGTGATGGCTGTGGGAAAAGACCTCTGGGGAAAGAACTCAAATCAGGGGGGGATTTGGTGGAATTATATAGCCATGGCACCAAGAACTGTGTTGCGGTCTGTATTCTCAGCTTTGGGCTCAAAGTAGGCTCAGCATTGGGTTTGCATTTGGCTCATCATGTTGAAATGTTATTCACTCATGTGTTTTCTATGTATAATTATAATTAAAATGGGATGCACACATGGGCCTCTTCAGCCTATTGGACACTCACACAGACCAAAAGGGCCTGTGTGGATGTGACCAATTCGGGAAAACTGGTCTCAAAATGCGTCAAACAAGCCTATTGGTACACAGTCCCTAAAGGGCCTGTGTACCGCTGACAAGCTGACAGAAAACATGAGAAGCTAGGGTACTGTGTAGGAGTACTACTAATAATACAGGGACATACCACCTTTTTAATGAATTTCCCCGTAGATCGTAGATAGGCTAAAACTACATAAAATTATGTAAAAACATTAAATAAACATTGGAAATATTTTTATAAAATATAATAAGAAAACACCAAAACTTCAAAAATAAGATAAGTTAAGCTTGAGAAATATTTTAAAATACTTCAAAAATAAAGTTATCAGAGCTTCAAAACTTCAGTATGTCCATGGAAAACTGGGAAAACAGTTTTGTACAAATATTACATATATTTCCATGGCATGACTTTTTAATTAATTATTTTAAGTAAGTTAACAAAGTTCTTAAAATAATGAGCAAATCATTATTATGATTTAGATTCCATCAGCTACTACATAATGAGAAATTGTCTTACATCAGATTATCCATAGAAATTTCTGTTTAAAAGAAATATCAACAGTTTGGTAATATTCACTAAGGATAATTAACTAAATAAGGGTCAAGTGGATAAATAATGTATTATCCACATTTCAATACATCAATTTAAAAGTAGAATAATTAGCACACCCTGTGAAATTAGATTTGACCCGTGTTACAGAACCAAGAACACATAAAATTCTATCACTGATTACTGTGCTGGCCTTAGAACCCATCCCTTTGAACACCTATAGCCCCCACAAGGACAGAATTGGGATCCAAAAAGATATAAATAGAGAGCCCCTTTTGAATTTATTTTTACCCCAGACTCAGTTGTATTTACATCCAGAAACCGTTCTAAGGTAATCAAATACTTATAGGAGATAAGTAAGTAATTTATGGCTTTAGTCCGATCAATATCATCCATCTCAAAATCCTTTTTATCAATTCAAATTGTTGAAAAACCTTTTAACCCCAGTAACAGGTTTAACCCATCATTACACGTCCCAAACAGGTACCCAAAGGATCCAATAACATACCAGTGAGTTTTATTATCCTTTTTCTGTCGTGGCAGCTTGGTTAAAAAGCCATGACACTCCATGATAAATTTTATATATATATTATCTTTGGGAAATAGCTCCTTTAAGAATATAAAGTAAAGGTTCCAAAGTAACCAGGTCTACAATTTTTCAAGTAAATTCCCTGAAGAGAGTTGTTGTTAAAGATCCCCAATATTATTTTTGCCCCTCTTTTAATTTTTTTCATAATCAATCTATTAATATTGATTAATAATATTCAATCATAACCAAACCAATCAACCTTGCAATAGATTCATCCAAATATTTTATGGATTTTCTCTGCATTTAATGAATAATATATTTATTATTTATTCCATCACCTGTGGTAGCTAAAGAATAGCAAGGGTCTTGGAATCCAGGAGGCTGACAGCCAGACAGGCGTTCCTGCTAAACTATGATTAATTTGTGTTTTGGGCTTGGGGCAGCCCATTCGGGCCCCTGCCATCTTGCAGCCTATTTGGCGCTGCTGCCCATGTTACGGCCCAAGTGGGGCAGCTTTTTTTTCTTGGTATGGCCCACGCGGGGCCTGAAAACGTGCATGGGGCCACCCCGGTGGCTGAGGGACCCTGCGCAGGGTGAAGCCATGCTGGGCTGTTGGCCGCGGCCAACAGTTGGAGCCATGGGAGCTTGGGCCAACAGCCCTGGCTTGTCCCCCTCCCCTTTCTTGCCATCACAAGGGGGAAGTGGATTTCTGGCTGGGTTGAGTCAGGGTGGGGGGGAATTCATCACCCTCCCTCCCAGATGGAGTGGCTTGGCCTGTTGCAAAAAGGCAACCAGAAGTGGGGGGGACCTGATTTCCCTCCTACCAGAGAATCACAAGGGGCACTCTCCCCCCCCCCCCCCCCCCTCTACCAAGGGGGAGGAGCAAAAGACTGAGGGGAATCTGACCACCCCCCAGCCCACCTACCATTGACAAGGCCCTGGGAATATCAAAGTCCAGGGCCCTGGTAGGGAAATTTGGCAGCCCCCTCCAGGGATTTGTAAGAAAGAGGGGTGGACCGCATGTCCGCAGGTTACACAACCCCCCCCCCCCCCCCAAATGTGTCTGAGACTGGACCTGGGTGTGTCCTGGGTCCCACCTGGCCATTTTTATGGCCAGGGGCTGGTTGCATGAGGCAACCAGCCAGCATGTGAGGTAACAGGGATGGCTTTAACAGAAAACCAGCAAGGGGGCTGGTTCAACCCCGTAACAGTGGAAACACCAGAAATGACCAGAATAGGCTGTTCATAAGGGTACAGGGACTGATTCCATGTGGACTTGGATGGCCAAAACCAAGTGACAAGGCCTGTAGAGCCTGTAGATCTCTTTTAGGGCGGAAAATTTGCCTTTTGGAATGTTGTATCATGGGCCCACAAGAGGCCAATCTATTTTATCTAAGGAGCTCTTCTCCCTGCTGTTTTCTATCATTCATTCACATCCAATTGAGTTCATCAACAGTATCATCTGATGTATTGCCCATTTTGAGAGCCCATTAGAAACTATTGAAAAAAGGTTTCCAGCATTTCTTTTGCTTTAATGACTGCTCATTTGCCTAAGCTAATTGCTCCCCATAATTATAACACAGAAAAACCTTCTGTGGCAGCTCAGCAATCAGCTCTGGGGAATTAAAAAAGAAACAAAGCTTATCTTGTTGGGTTCTTGGAAAATGCTATTTTGGGAAAAGCATGAGCAGGACTGTTGTGCGTGGACATTTGGGGAGGAAACCCAAATACAGGTGTGTTTGGCGGATGCCCACAGGTGCATTGGGGCTCCAAGTAGGGTGCGCACAAGTTTGCACCATGAGAAGGGAAAAAACCTGTCAGCCTCCTGGATTCCAAGACCCTTGCTACCTTTTAGCTAACAGAGGTGATAGAATAAAAGATAAATATATTATTCAATAAATGCAGCAAAAATTGGTAAAATATTTGGATAAAGCTTATTGCAAGGTTAATTATTTTGGATATGGTTTATTGTTATAAATCAATATAGATAAATTGATAATTAAATATATTTATAGAGGTGCCACAATTATATTGGGGATATTTAAAACCTCTCTTCAGGTAAATCAGTATGAAAAAACGTAAGCCTGCTTACTTTGGAACCTTTAGTTTAAAGGATATTTTGCCAAAAGATAATATGTATATAAAATACACGGTGGAGTAGCAGGGCTTTGTAACCAAGCTGCCACGACAGAGAAAGGATTATAAGACTCACCAATATATAATTGAATCCTTTGGGTACCTGTTTGGGACCTGCCCTGATGGGTTAAACCTGTATACTGGGGTTATAAGGTTTTTCAGCAATTTAAATTGATAAAAAAGGGTTTAGGACGGATATTATTAATCAAAATAATACCATAAATCACTTACTTATCTCTTATAAGTACTTGGTTACCTTGGCATGGTGTCTGGATGTAAATCTAACTGGGTCTCTGGGTATCAATATCCTCAAAAGAGCTCTTTATTTATAGCTTTTGAAGTCCCAATATTGTCCTTCTGAGGGGTACAGGGGCTCAAAGGGACAGACAATGAGTCTAGCAGGGTAACCAGTAGAAGCCTATTAGGTGTTATTGGTGCTGTAGCACGGGTAGCATTTAATTCCACAGGGTATGGCAATTATTCTACTTCATAATTGACGTTTGGATGTGTGAATAACACTAATCAGTCCTTTTTATTTATTATTTAATTAATTATCCTTAGTAAATGTTCCCAGTAAGTTAATAATTATTTTAATAGCAATTCCTACGGATATTTTGATGTCAGGTCAGTTCTCATTATGTATTAAATAATTGGAGTAAAGTCATGATATTGATTTTACTCCTTATTTTCGAAATTCAGTTGATTTACTAAAATAATTACTTGAAAAAGGAAAGTAATGGGTATTCATGTAATATTTTTACATCATAAGTTTTCTTAGTATTTCACAGAAATATTGATGTCTAGAAATTCTCATAATAGTATATTTAATTATTTTAATATATTTTTAGAAGTATTCATTATCTTATTTTTCAAATTTTGCTACTTTCAATTATATTTAATAAAAAATATGTATAAATTTTATTTAAGTATTTTTATATAATTTTATGTATTCTTAGACTAAAAACTATTCATGGGAACATTTATTACATGTGTAGAATTTTCCCATGTAGGTTGTAGCATTTTTATGCAGTACCTAGGTTTATCAGGCCGCCTGTCACTTTGTCAACCCGTAGTCCCGCGGCTGTGTACTTGTCAGAGGCCCAGGGCTTCCTACACGGCTTTGACAGAGTTACAGAGCTGTAGCTCAGCCGGGTGAGGGTGTATTGGCTGCCGTGGCTGCGTGTGGGAATTGTGACAGAACAAATTTCCATCTGTAAAACTTAAAGAATACACAACACCTCAATTATAACTGAATCTTAGGTTTGAAACCTATATGTGACAATACATGTGAAATATTTAATTGGCCCAAAAGTTCAATAGTGGTGCCGTGGTATTTTGGTCTTTCTTTCCTTAATTATTTAAAAATATAAGGAGTTGGATTTCAAGGGTGGGGTCAGTGAGTGACCCTATCTAATTTTGGCCTTTTGGGTTGAAAAAAAATTTTTGCAATAATATTTATGGTTTTCCTACTCCTTCTTAGGTTAATTTTATTATTATTATTTTTATTTTATTTCTGTTACTTTTTCAGCTTGCTCTGCAATAGTAGCAAGCTGACAAAACCAGATGGATGTATTGGCAGGTAGAGGGTTAGGTTTGGAAAGGGTGGAGGCTAGGTTTGTTCTCAGTTATTTCTGTACCACAGTTAGCCTTGAGAGGGAGGCCCTTATGCCTTGCTCAAAACACCAAATTGTAGAGATGACATATGGAGAGGGAGGCAAGCCCCTACTAGGCTTTAAAGGGAAGGAAGGAACTAGTTTTCTTGTTCAATCTCTCTCTCCCTCTCTTTTTGTTTGAAAGGTCTACTCAACCACTTACAGACGCAAGGGAAAAATTACTTCCAAATTCAAGGGAAACTATCTTTTGGAATTTTAGTCTACAATTGATCTTCCCTAAACTTTAGACATACTGTGATTCCTTTATGTTATAATAATTTAGTTGTAATTCTAGTGAACTCTTTGCCTCAATCCATATGGCTCCCCATCAGATATGGTCCTCCATTTTTTGCGGACTTTTATGGTTCAATATTGGATTTTTTCTAATCATTGTTATTCTTTCCATTCAACCACTTTCCAGCCATCCTTTACTTATTTTATTTATAGTGATGCATGATCAAGTGAATCTTCTGATCTGTTCTGACTTACCTTGAACCTGAGTTCCCCATTGATTCTCTTATCAGCTTAAGATCCCTTCATCACTTTTCATCATCTCTCTGCTGGAGCCTCTGACTATAAATTTAACATCATCAGGGGTATTTTCCTCTTTTTTCCACAACAGACATTCACACCTCTGTGGGTCATGGGAAGCTGTACATGAATCAAATGGGTTGTGAACCATGACACACAACCATTTTAAATTTTTTTAAAGGTTGTTCAGGGATGAAAATTTATCACAACCCTTTGATAAATTGTTCAAAAAAAAATTATTAATTATTTTTTTTTTGGTGATGATAAATTCACAACTCCAGTTGTGTGGGAGTCATGTAGGGCCCCACACAACCTGTGGGAGTTTTGTAGGGCCCCTCAACGCGTGTGGGCTCATGCACTACCCTAAAGGGTTGTTCTAAACACACGCAATCCCTATGGGGGGGGCACATACCCCCCATAATGGGCATTTTTTATTTTTGTACCCCTGTACACTACCATTTTATTTATTATTTATTATTTATTATTTATTATTATTTATTGTTTATTATTTACTATTTATTATTTTTTATTTATTACTTATTACTTATTATTTATTATTCATTATTTATTATTCATTATTTATTATATAAAATTTATTATTTATTATTTATTATTTATTATTTATAATTATTTATTCATAATGTATTATTTATTATTTATGATTTATTATTTATGATTTATGATTTATTATTTATTATTTATTATTTAGTGGAGACTGCACAATTTTTTTTGTAGTTGTTTAGCATGCCACACGGCCCATTTGAGTTGTGTAGCATTCCAAACTGCCCATTTGACTTGTGTAGCGTGCCACACGGCCCATTTTAGTTGTTTAGCATACCACACAGCCCATTTGAGTTGTATACACAACTCTTCAGGGCCCATTTGATTTGTGAATTTAACATTACCCTTTTTTTATACAGAGAAACAAAGCTACCATTGAAAAGTATATCCAAGATTTTTCAAATTTTTTTCTTTCAGAACTCTGAAAAAAAAGAATTGAGAACTGGTTTCTTCAACCAAGTTTGATTGGTGCCCAAACTGACTTTTCTTTGGGCCAAGTTGCGCTTGACAAGGGGCCCAAAATGCTTGTTTGATACCAAGCAGGCCTTTATTGGCAGCATGAGTGCCTTACAAAAATTTTGAAAAAATTGAGATGTCACCACAATGGGCTTGAAACACCAAACCATAAATGGAAGGATGGGAAATCCTGCTCAACTGTACAAGGGGGGGGAGTCATCCCACTGTTTCACAATTAGCCCGAGTTCCAAAACTCTCAAATTTGGAGTTTGTTCTGGATGAACTTTCTCAGCACCCAACCTCAATCTTTTTGAAATCTTCAGCTTCATGACCATTTTCAATTTTGTCTATAAAATCAGGTGTGTTTAATTTTGCGCTCATTTTGAACTATTTTTTTTGAAAAATTCATTAATTTTTTGTTTGTTTTATCAAATTGGCTTTTGAACTGATCATCCAATTAGCTATTAATAATAGACCCATTTCAAAAAAAGTAAAAAAAAATAACTGTTGGATGAAGTCAAGGCAATGATTTTGGGGATGAACAAGGGTGGAATTTTTGGTAACAAGATCAGTGAGAAAATGGCACTCAACCAATACCCAATTTCAAGCCTTCTCAAACAATATAACCAATTAGGGACTGTTTAAAACCAAAATCAATTGCGTTGGCAATAAAAAATCATTAATTGGGATGTTTGGCAGCTTAGTCATGTCTTGAGAGGCAGAAGAAGGTCCAATTTTAACAGACTGGCTTATTCCATTTTGACCAAAGTCTCAACTAGGACAATTTGCCAATATTCAAATCAACTGGGCTATCACTGCCAAGTTGCGGCAAGAAATGCATTCATGAATGGCTCCCACAAGACTTGGAAACTTCCTTTTTCTCAGGAACATCTCCATTGGACAACCAATGATTGGATGAAGGTCATTGGGACCAATGAATTCTCCTTTCAAGTTTGTAGGAATACCCAGCAAGTCAATTTATGGAGACTCCCCCATGAGATGTTCAATTTAAACAGCCTATCCCCCAAATTCAAGATTTTCCAAACAAAAATTATTATATGGGGTGTTTCATGGGTGAAAGCACCTCTACAATGGCTTTCATGCCTCCATGAAGAATGTTGGAAAAAGATTTCATTGAAATTTTTTAAAATGGTTCTTCAGGGACATGGGTTTCAACTATCAACCATCAGGATCACATTCTGATGGAAGATGGTGCTGCATTTCAGAAGGCCAAAATTTTCAAAAAGTGGAAAAACAAGAAAGTCCTCAAAAGAATAGAACTGTCAGCCCAATCAACAGACCTCAACCCCATTGAGAACATTTGGTGTACCATGAAGGTCAATATACATGAAACATACAAACCAAAGTTCCTGGATGAGATGGAGAAGGCCCACCAGAGAGCCTGGGATCGTTTTCCAAAGCAGCCACTCATCCATCTCATTGAAAGCATACCTTAACAAATGAAGGCAGTTGTTAAAGCTTATGGTGGTTCTACTCAATTTTAGAACTGCCTTTTTTCATTTATCATTTTGTTGGGATTTTTGACTACTCCTCTCCTTTGCGCGTGCACTCATCTTCAGATCCACCACAACCTATTCCATTCACAATAGCAGGACAACTAAACCAAACCAACTCATTAGTCTTATGTCAAATGCAACTCATCTCAACTGCTCTATCTTGAACTCACCTCAAATCTCTTTCCAGCTCTCAACTCAGCAATTTCACCTCAAATCTTCAACCCATTCATAAAATTCAACTTCTTTCCTGTTAACATCAAATGAAATTGCTTCTGGGAATCTCCAAATTCCTCAACATCACTCCTTCCATGCCTGTCTGGTGAGACTGGGATTTTCTTTTGGTCTGTTATTTTTCTTGACTTCTAAGATGCCTGTTTCTTGTTGAACTCATTTTTTGTCACTTTCAGCCTCATCTCCTTCCTTTTCTTTTGTTCAATCAAATCATAATATTTCTTTCATGGTTAAAATCCAAAAGGCCAGCTCTCTTAAACCAATCCAAGGAAGACTCCACCAACCTTTAGATACACTATGGACCACTTCCAACAAGCTACTCTCAAAAAGTCCCTGGAAACCATTTCCATGCTTGGTGAGGAGAACTACAGCATATGGAAGGATAATATGGACGCAATCCTAGAGGTTGGATGCGCTACCCAAATCATCAATGTGGATAGTTCAATCCAACTAGAGGCTGATGTCAATGAAAAACTCAAATTACTCATCATCTCCAAACTCAAATCCACAACTCACACCAATGTTGTCACCTCTACAAAAAATAATTTTTCCAAACTGCTTTGGAAGGCCATAATTAAAAAATATGCTTCTTTGCAGGCCTCTAACCAAGCCACAGTCTTTCATGAATTTCTTCACCTTTTTTTTTCAATGGAGATAAAATTTATGAACTTATGAAAAAGGCCAGGGTCTGTTCAATGAGACTGTCCAAAGTTGGAATCATCCCCCCAGGCAATATTCTTGCTTATCTTTTGCTATTCAAATTTTCAGACCTCATGAAGGATTTAAAGTGGCAGATAATGCACACTGATAAAGATCTTACTTTTGATTTCATATTCAATCACCTTAATCAAATCAATTAAAAATTGAAAGCTAAAATTTCCATGGAACCATCAATGTCATCCAGTAATGAAGTGGCTCTTGTATCAACCTTTCAAAAATCTCAAAAAAAGGAATGGGAAGGAAAAAAAAAGCAATGGACAGAGGTTTTTCACAATCCTAAGCAAGAAAAATCACACTCAGCTGACAACTGCTGGCACCTGCATCCGGATATTGCCCCAGAATGGTGGAGAGATGAAAAAGCTAAATGGCTTGAACAAAAATCAAAAAAAAAGACAAGACTCTAATGTTTCACTACTTAGCCCTTTCTGCATTAGGGATTGACCATGGAGATCCCCAATCAAGATTCCTTCTTGACAGTGGAGCCTGATTGCACATGATCAATGACAGCAGTTATTTCATTGAAATTGCTCCCTGCAAGGAAGATTCTATTAAAATGGGGCAACAAGGTGCCTGTTTAAAGATTAAAGCTAGAGGGACTGCCAGGCTACAATTGAAGGATTTCACTCTTCAAATCCTGGAATTTTTCTATTTCCCGGATGTCACAATAAATCTACTTAGTTCTGGGGCACTCAACAAAGCTGGCTGTACCCTCACTGGAAATGTTTCCTCTTTCTGTGTCACTCATGTCAACAGAAAAGTCTTCTCCGGCTCAATCTACAACAAACTCTATTTGATTTCAACCCCATCTTTTGATCAAAATTTGCAACCTTCTTTGTTTAACTCTGCTGAAGGCAAAATCTTGAACATCCATAGGAAGTTTGGTCATGCCTCACTATCAAGACTCAAACCATTCATTCAGAACCTTCCCAATGATACGCAATCAAACTTTGAATGAATCAACTGTGTCCAGAGAAAAATCACCAAGGCTAGCTTTAATCACCCTTTGAATCCAGTCAAAAAGATCTTTTACCAAATCCATCTTGATCTGATTGTTCTGCTAACACCTCAATCAAAGCAAGGCCACAAATATACCATAAATCTTGTCAACAATGCTTCAGGATACTTAGGAGCTTTTTCATTAGCATCAAAGGAAAACACGGTGGATTTTCTCATTGATCTCATTGAAGAAGAACTAAATTGAATGAGCTATTAACTGTTGAAATTCTTTTCAGATGGTGGGAATGATTTCACTAATCTTAAGCTTTTCTCCTACTTCCAAGAACAAAATTTCCAATGGATTTTCTCAGAGCCTGATCACCCTCAGAAAAATGGACGTGCCAAGCTTGCAAACAGAACCATTGTCAAATCAACAAGATCAATGATTAGAGCTGGTCGAATTCCTTCAAATCCTTGGGACAATATAATAAAAGGTAGTTGCCTTATGTTAAATCAGATACCTTGCAAAGGTAATGGAAAGACTCCCTGGAAAAAAATTATGGTTACTTGCTTCCATCATCATTTGCACAACCTTTAGGGAATCTGTGTGTTTATCTCTTAGAAAAAAGAAAGAGATTGTTATAGTTTGATTGCAAAGGCAGAGAAGGAATATTAATAGGCTTTAATTCACTTCCCCTCTCTTATTGGATTCTAAAAAAGGATGGATCCCTGATATTGACAAAGCATGTGCCCTATCTCAAGATGGAACACGCCAAAAATACAGCACCTTGGTACTAAGTGGAGAGTGTGAGATTTTGATTGAGATGCTCTGGTTGAATTTTGAAGGAAAGGATGAGAACCAATCTTATGACGCTAAGATTAGCCAATCTGGGGAGTCAAAGAAGGGCATTCTGGTTCATAGTGAGCCAGAACAGATGGTTAAATTCCACTTGATGAAGCATCACTATAAATAAATTAAGTACAGGATGGATGATAAGTGGTTGAGAAATATAATGAATAAATATAATGAATAAAGCTTGAAAGTGACAAAAAAGATGTCACATAATAAAAAGCATTGGTGAAAGAATATAGCACTGATGAAATTAAGGTTGCACTCAAGATTTAGGAAACAAAAATATCAGACTATGACTCTCATAAGATTCTAAAAGAGGGGTTCAACAATAAAACCCCTCAGCCAAAAGCAATGGACGTAAACTCAATTGCAGAAAATCCAGCTTTCCAAAATCCTGAATGGAAATACTACAGAAATCCAAGGAAAGAAGAATCAGACTCCTCTGTGTCTGGTACCAAAAGCATATCCATGGACTCTGATGAAGAAGGCTCCAATCAGGTGATTCCTGAACAATTATTCAAAAAACTTGATTGGGAAATTCCTCAAAGTGATCCAACACCTATTCAATGGGATCCTCCATCTAGAACCCTATGGGATTGATAAAAACTCAACAGTCCTCAATGCTACGGCTTCTACCATCACTAAAAATCTAAAAGTTATGAACAAGCTGTATGGGTGAAGAATGAAAGATGGATTGAAGCCTTGAATTAAAAACTGACAACAATCAAAGACTTAGGTGTGTGGGAAGACTACAATGGACACCCTCCCTCAAATTACTTAAAAACAGCTTGGGAATTCAGGATCAAGGACAATTGTCATGGAGACCCTGTAAAATTCAAAGCCAGACTTTTTGTTCAGCGGTTCAACCAGATAAAAGGTCTTGCCTACTATGATAAATTTTTTCCAACTGGTAAACCTTCAAATCTAAAGCTTCTGCTTCTCTATTCCCTGAAATCAAACCAACCCATTCATCAATTTGAAGTTAAGAGCACATTTATCCATGCTCCTATTGACAAAGATATCACTATCAAGACTCCAAAAGGGTCTGGTCAAACCAATGAATTCCTCAAACTCAAGAATTCTCTTTACAGATTAAAACAATCCCCAAAAAACTGGTATGAGACCCTAACTGAATGGTTTGAAAGTATTGGATTCAGTTAATTGGACTGTTATCCTTGCCTGTACCTCTCAGAAGAAGGATTCTTGAGTATTTTCTTCCATGTTGATCACCTGATCCTAGTGGGTGATGGAGAGGGTTTTGAGAGCCAATTCTTGAAGAAATTCCCTGGATTGAAATCTCAAGCTCCTAAAAATATTCTTGGGATGAAAATTGAAGTCAAAGAAGATGCCATCGACCTTATCCAGCCCAATCATATCAATACTGGTCTGGAATAATTAGGACTTACTGAGGCAAAGGAAATTTCCACACTGTTATCACCTGGACTACAACTCAACCAGCCAGCAAAAATGAACACAAGCAATTTAACCAACTCAAAATTAATTCCTGTTACTCCATTGGTCTTCTAAATCACATAGCCTGTTACACCTGGCCAGATTTCAGTTTTTGCATATGTAGTTTAGCCATATTTTCTGCAAAACCTGAACTCACCCATTGGAACAAACTGAAGCAAATGTGGCACTATCTTAAAACCACAAAATATCATAAACTGAAACTTCACTTTGACTTATTGAGGGCCCCACTAGAATTTTTTACTGACACATCCTGGGCTGACAATCCAAAAACAAGGAAGTCTCAGTTCAGATACCTCCGTCTTGTTGCAAAAATTCTTGTGTTTTGGAATAGCTGTAGACAAATGAACATATCCTGGTCATCCAATGACGCTGAACTTGATTCTCTGGTAGACGTGTTTCCTAAAGTCACCTGGATCAAAGCAGTAATGAAAGATATTTTTCATCTCAACTTAAGAACAATTCCCTTGAAGATTCATAACAGCGGCCTAAACAACAAAATTCAAAAGTTTGGGTCTAACTCAAAAACTTGTCATCTCAACCTCATGACCAAGGGTATATGTCAGATTTATAACCCCTATTGCACACAAGGGCTGTGGCTATACCTGCAAATTAAGACAAAAGTTGAAATAAATCAGCTTTAATGGCTTAAATAAATTTAGCAATAGCTTAAAGCATACAAACTCAAATAATACTGATGTATTATTAGTACAATAGCCACACCTTACAACCATTTTCAAAAGGTGAGGGGCCTAGCTTTCATTAATAAAGCTCAAAGGAGATTAGCTAACACCTGGAAGTTTACACCCTTTATAGTAGCCAGAGAGGGCTACAACTCCAAAAATCACCTGGGAACCAAAGTTGGAGTTGGTTGTTGGATTGTTTGGTTGATGAGCTATTAAATTAAAAAGCCCCAGTCAATCTTCTTCTTGAAATTCAGTTTAATGAGCTTGTCAACTTCTACAATATCTTATACAATACTACAATGAGGAAAAGGTCTAACAGGGGCAAGACTCTCCTGTTTTATGTTAACAGGAGTCTTCAGGAGACTCAAAGGATCATCAGGGGAGTAAACCACTGTCCTTTAATTTTTCTCCAGTGGCTCAGAGCCCCATTTAATCTTCCCCAATGATTAACAGTAAAAACACACTCATTGGGGTGTATTTTCAATGTAAGGTTGTAACTTGTTTATCCAGAAGCTTGAAAGGAAAGGTAAGTTACCCCAAAAACCTATTCTCCTTCCTGAGGACGCTCTCAAGGCCTCAGAATCAGTATATCTCCTTACATAACTTCAAACAGATCCATCTAGGCATGTGTTAAAAGGTTCAAAACCATAATAGAAGATGTAAATTAATTTACATAAGTAGGTACACTCTGGGTAATTAATCCTACAGAGTTCATATACATCAGGTGAGTTTAATGGTCTCTGTATGTATGCTTTTTCAGCATGTTTTGGTTCCTGAAAGTTGCCTACAGACCGGAAGGAGAGTAAATAGAAAGTTAATAATAATTTACCCATATATGGGTCATGGTCAATGGAAGTTATTAAAGAATATTATTTCCACAGAGGGAGATCTTTATGGAAATTCATTGTGCATCCAATTGGAGGCATCCAGAGGATTATAAACCAGAACAAAGTTATAATATCTTCCATAACTTATCAATTATCAAGGTTCTATGTGATGATTTCTGTTTCTAAAAACATACTATAAAAATATAATTATATACTGTTTTATAAATTTATAAAATAATCAATACTATTGATAAATTAACTCAATGGGGGCTCAAAAAAAATCCTGAGTTCTCTGAAGGAAGATAACAGAGATAGTCCTCAACCACTATACCAAGTAGACACATGAGTTGTGCAGACAATTGGACATCTGTATATGTGTCATGGCTGACAGTAAGCGTGATGAGCTAAGTCAAGATAACATTAGTATAGAACTCATTTTCTCTCAATGCATGCTGGAAGATGCTCTAACCAAATCTTGTTCCATTCATAGTCTCACATTATTAATTGAATGCTACACTGGCAAGGAATAAGCTTGCCTCAGATTACATGTGCTTCTTGCCATATTGTCTCCTTTTTCATTTTTTTGTCTGTTATTTTGATTCTTGCTCTCTGCAATGATCTAATCTACCAAGTCTCACCAGGCATGGAGGGGTGTTGGGATTTTTGACTACTGCTCTCCTTTGCACATGCACTCATCTTCAGATCATCCACCACCTATTCTGACTACATTAGCATACCTACTAAACCAAACCAACTCAATAGTCTTATGTCAACTGCAACTCATCTCAACTGCTCTCTCTCAAACTCATCTTGAATCTCTTTCCAACTCTCAACTCAGCAATCTCACCTCAAATCTTCAACCCAGTCATAAACTTCAACATCTTTCCTGTTAACCTCAAATCCCATTGCTTCTCAGAATCTCTAAATTCCTCAACATCACTCCTTCCATGCCTGCCTGGTGAGACTTGGCTTTTCTTCTGCTCTGTTGTTTTTCTTGAATTCTAAGATGCCTGTTTCTTGTTGAACTCATTTGTTTGGCACTGTCAGTCTCATCTCCTTCCTTGTCTTTTTTTTCAATCAAATCATCATATTTCTTTCACATTTCATTTTCCTTTCCATCATGATCCCCCATTAATCCTTACCCAGTATCAAGAAATTTTGACTGTTCAATTTTTTTCTTTTTCTTTCTTTTTTTTTTTGGAATCCATATACAGAAAACCATGATCCAATTTTTGATTATTTTTTTTTCAAAAAAAAAAATCGCAATTTTTGGTCTCAAATCAAAAAATTCATTGCTATGTAAACAACAGACACAAAATAACAGAATTACCCCAATTTGTATTGGTTTTCTTTTACTTTTTTTTAAAAAAAAGCAAAGAACCATAAACGGTAAAAAAAAAAGGGAGAAAAAAAGTCCGATCCCACTCCCTGTACTGGATCAGTTGACCCGTAGCCTGGCGGGCGATTCGATTGAGCTGCTTCTTTATCATAGTCTGTGAGAAAGTGCAGCTGCAAAACTGCTCTTGCAACCTCTAGATCATCGGAAAAGGAACCCTTGGGATTCACAGCTTGGTGATTCAAGGCAACATCACATCTGCTCCCTTGTGACGCAGTTGGTGAAGATTGTCCCATGCTTGCTAGAAGTAGAACAAAAACCTCTTGTTACTTACATGCATAGATTCTAAAATGATAAATTGGAATGTTAAGAGGCAAATAAAATACAGGCGTTTGTTGCATTCTTGGCGGGAGCCGCGTCGCCAAAATCCAGAAAACAGATGTATCCATTCATTTGGTCTTTGAGTTATTAGCGGTTCGCGTGTGATGGAATTTCGGTAACGTTTCAATAAGGTACTGGATATGTTTAGCGTGTAATACCTTTGCCTGGCCTTGACCCTCTCCCGACCATGTCGACGCATGAGATCGCTCCCCAAAAATCACGGTGTAATCATCTAGCTGTCGAATCTCGATGCCCGACTCCTTGAAAGCTTCAATTTGAGCCTCACCCGACTCCAACCTATCAACAATCTGGTCGATCGCATGGAATGTCACCAAGCTCGGCTCGGATACCACCGTGCAGCCAGCGCCGATCACGCAATGGTTGCCAATCTCTACGTCTGGACTGACTTTGCACTTTGATTCGAAGACGTTGTACGATCCGATTGCTGTGGCCTCGACCCGGCATCCAACCGAGAATAAATTTTCATTGCCTATGTGCATGGGTACTTTTCGTCTATTCCAAAGCTGTGTTGATCAATCAAGTGAACAGGCGTCTAACTCGAGATCGAGACAGAGGAAAAATTGAACAATCTAGACAGTAGACTTTCTTGACCTACCGATTACAAATCACCGACTGCTCCTCGACGATACAACCCGAACCAAATACGATAGGCCCAATGGCAACAATCGTACAGGATGGATGCACAACGCAATCTTTGGAGAGAAAAGCCCGGCATTGAAAAGATGGCACGGATATGGCCATCAAGTGAATTTTAGCAATTGGGGTAAAAGTCAAACTGAAAATTAGGGGAGAACGAAACATGCCCAAGCTTATTCAAATATATTGCTTACTAGGGCCGATCGTCACCTCACCCACGAGGTCAACATCCTGAGCGACGACAGCCTAATGGTACGAATGGGATGAATAGCGAGGAGCGTCAAGACATCAGCGTTATCATCAGATGAGTACAAAACGATAAGTGTGAAGATTCATAAATTGGAAAGAGAATGAGCTCACCGTTGGGTGAAAGGTGAAGATGTTTTCGATCTTGCTAGTGGCAACAGCCAAAGTGTAAGGGTCAGCAGGGTGGTTAGTACCTTAATGATTTTAATCGAAATAGTGCACACGTGGACCTCACGGCATCTTGTTCTCGAAGGCCGACGTTGACTCGAAAGAGCTGATCTGACGAAGAATTCGAATGGTTTGCTGGCAGTATTCCCACCACCAAAAAAATCAAATGGAGCTTCATCCACTAACGCCGCTTGCGGAATCGCATTGGTTGCAGTGATGATACCAAATGGCCCGCATCAGCATGTCATGTCGCTTATGCCCATGGTCACCGCGCCACTCCCACAGTCACCGGGGCGCACTAGTGCGACTGCAGGTCTCGCAGGCGTTAGTACCAGGCTGGGATCCTCCAATCACCAGGGCCAAAATGGGGTCTCTGGCTGGCCAGTGACTTCATGTCACCATCCAGTCCCATTTTCTGACCAATTGAATCCCTTTATGGGAAACTTCTCTTCACCAATGAGTATTCTTGAGTTCACCTCAGTTTACATCAAAAAGAAAATATGATTCACCTTGTATTCACCATGGTGGAAAATGAATGTCACTTGCAATTCCCCAAGGAAAAAACCTGAATTCACTTGAATGTTCACATTGATTCAACTGGGACTCACTTGAAATTCCTTATGGAATAAAAATTTCCAATTAAATATTGTATATTTTGATATCCCAGCTACAATTTCAGTGATCAATATTTTCCACAATGCAATGACAGCTTCATTCTGATTAATTCCAGTATTCATAAAAAAAATTATTTTACAGTTTATTTCATATCACTTTTATGTAACACTACCACTTCTATAGTACAAATTTCATTGGTGTTTTTCCAGTCTTTCAGCTGTGTTTCACATCTGGTTGCATTACTGAAAAATCAGCTCCAAATCAATTTTAGTTTATGCTTCCCAATTGGACCCTACTCCCCCAGCCGGGTAAAACCATCAACGTTCCACTGTCCAAGAAAAAAAAAAGAAAGAAAAGTCAAACCCAGGAGGGCAATCTGCAAAGATAAACAATAGAAGGTGTATCCTAAACCCAGAATTGAGGTTGAATCGTATCAGCAATAGGAGCGTCATCCTTGTTGTCGAGTCACTCAGCTTTTTTTTTTTTCATTTTTTCCCCCGGGCATCTTGCCATGGCCCATTGGTCTTGTCCAGGGAGTATTGATCCTAATTCAAATCAATGGGATGAAGAAGAGGATTGCATCAAGGTTGATGCTGAAGGTGAGTTAGGGTGTCAAGGTGAAGCTGGAGAGAGAGTTAGACGCCTTGAGTGATCTTCATGATCTTGATGACATGTGGTTGCTTGATTTGACATCAAGAGAGTCACCCAATCCGGCTCCTACTGGATGTTCTTCCACTCTTTGATTGTTTCCCCTTCATCCATGACTCCCATCCTCCCGCTTGCTCAAAAACTGGGAGGGTTCTTCAATCATCAGTCAAATTAGGATCAGGCTTGTGACCAATTTGGGGGGTTAGCCTCCCGGGTTTTGAAACCTATATTGATTGTCTTTCTCTCTTGTGCATCAATGATCTCTTTAGATCTTCCAAAACTCATTACAGGATACTTTCTACTGCTATCTACACGTTTTTGAAGGGAACTGCCCAAGGTTGGAATGGGATGTTCAGGACTGCCTCTGCACAAAGTTGTGAAATTCTTGCATGCTCTCACTTTCCACATTACCACAAACTCGGTGTTTTTTTTTTTTTTGATCTCAATTTCTGACTACTCAATTGATTCAAAAAAAATAAACAATTAAACAAACATGGTAAGTGATTATTATTATTATTGATTTATGGGTTCTCATTTTTGATATATATAGTCTTCTTTTGAGAAATCTATTGATTCAGAAGATCAAGGGTGATGGTCAAACCACATCAGAGGAGGAGGGTCAAAAGTGCAAGGATCAGAATTGATTTTAGAATGATGTCAATGGACCTGAACTCCAATTCAACCTCAGAATACAAAAATATCAGATGCTTAAAGTCCTTCAATCAATCAATGTTTGTGTGTTTTTTTTTGCAGAAGTTTCCACAACTCCCAACCTATCACTTTCAAAATTCTCATCACCATCTTCTTACCAAGCCACCATCAACATCAACATCAAACCAATGGTTTTGAATCCCATTTTTTTTTAGGAAAAAGAATCTCTTCAAGAGACTTCATCTTTCTTTTCTTCAACATCATTCCCCTTTGCAATCCTCACTCTCTCACTCACACCCTCATCAACAAGAACAAAAAAATATTGATGGTACTGGATTTTTCAATTTTTTCAATTTTTTTCAATTTTTTTTTCCTCCAGCGTATTTTTTTGGAGTTTTATGCTTGATTTGATATTTTTTCCAAAAATTTAAATTGTGTTGTTAAGTAGGGAGTACATACAGACGTTCAAACAATCTAAATCCCAAGAACAGAAAATGAATAATACATGCCTTTTATTATTTATTTTTTTTTGAACAATCAAATTTAGCCTTGAAAGAGAAGCCCGAGAATGAATGGACCAATTTAAGGTCAATTGGTCCCATTATTCTTATCTAGCCACCGTACGTACGTACATACACTTAGAAATCCCTTCCTTCAACCCTTGAGTTTCTTCACCTCACTACCAGTGGAGTCGTCAATTGTCTTCATTTGGATTTGATTTTGATCAACAAAACTTTTTGTCTTTGACCACTTCTACCTTGATCCTCACGGCTGCTTGGACACTTACCCACCTGTTTCAATCCGCAATTGAAGGCAAGACCATTTGTCAAATCAGTTCATTCCTCAGCCGGTTTAGAGGATTCATCTTTGCACACCTTGTCACTATTACTATTGTGATTATGGTGATTGTGATCATCATCATCATCAGATATGATCAAGTGACCACAATCTTGGGCTACAGCAATCTTGGTGGTTGTTTTGCCCTTTTGAACACTGTAGGTTGTCTTTTGTTTCTTGGGTTCTTTGACATTAGTCTTCAAGTTTGAATTGGATGCTTGCTTGCTTTTTGGAGCAGATACCAAAGGAATAATGATTTTGACGTGGTTTGGAATCTGATTTTCGGAGGACCAAGGCTTGTACACGGTCATGATAGTGTCACGGTACCGTTCCAAGTCGCGAGATTTGGTTCCGAGCATGATATAGCTGTTGACCGTGTAAGCAGCTTTGGTCGAGCGGGAGTGGTAGACACAATTTCTCAATCTTCAGACAACTCTCGCCAAAATCAAGGAAAAACAAGGCTTGATTTGACGTACTAGCGACAAACTTTTCCGCCAGGCAACCTTGCAAAATTAGGTGAAGGATTAAGTTTTCCAATTGCTTTGGATGAAAACAAGGGCAATCGAAATAATGAAGAAAAAAAAGATGAAGTATTGGGCAGTTAAGCGTTCTCATTCTTCATTTTTAGCATGCTGTCTTTAAGAAGATCAGCCAACCTCTTTAGTGAGTGCAATCTTATTGCAATTCAGTTTGTCTAGTCCCACTACCTTGGGAGCTAGATGGGTTGGTGAATCATTGAAATCTTGGTCAACTTGGCGGGTTTGAATGATTTGAAAGATTGAAGGCCCAACGCCACGCATCAAATCCCCTAGTTGGATCATTGTTATTTGGCCATTCATTCTATTTATGTAAACAACAATGTGGCAGATGTGACAAGCTTGTATTGTCAAGTCATCGTATAGGATTTGAGAAGGATCTTGTTTGCAATCGTCACAATTTTTACAGGGCTCAGGAGAGAAAGGTAGAGGATTGCCAGAGTTGCAAGTTGAGCTGGAGGTTTTGAAATAGTCGGCAAAGAGGGTACTACGACAGCGTTCCACTTCGACAGCGTATTGGGCCATAGAGTAAACTTCAGGGGGTGGCAAGACACCACGTCAAAAAACTGGGTTGTGACCAAGATGTCAAAGAATATGAAGGCATATACGTTTCGTGATCCCATCAGTCTCGGAGGCAACCATTCCAGAGAGTGGGATAAGATCACTTGTTTTCCAAAAGAGCAAACAGTCCGAAACATGCCCATCACGTCCAGCACAACCTGATTCTTGATAATAACCTTCAGTACTTTTTGGAAGCGTATGATGGATCACAAAGCAAACATGAGGAGCGTTGATACCTAAACTAAGAGAGACAATAAGCGGGCCTTGACACCTATCTGAATCAAAGGAAGACGGTTTGGATTACTTGAACTTGTCTTACCCATCCCAAGTGGATTCTATGTATTTGCTTATGTGGGACTGATGGAAGGACTCAGACGCAAAGCATCAGCGTGAGCAGTGGTCAGACCTCCAAGTTGCACCAAAATCCTCCTGTTCGGATGCATGCATCCGAACACAACATTTTCATGCAACTTCCATGCTTTAATCCAAGTTGCACCAAAACCCTCCTGTTCGGATGCATGCATCCAAACACTAACATTTTCATGCAACTTCCATGCTTTAATCCAAGTTGCACAAAAATCCTCCTGTTTGGATGCATGCATCCAAACACTAACATTTTCATTCAACTTCCATGCTTTAATCCAAGTTGCACCAAAATCCTCCTGTTTGGATGCATGCATCCAAACACTAAAATTTTCATGCAACTTCCATGCTTTAATCCAAGTTGCACCAAAATCCTCCTGTTCGGATGCATGCATCCAAACACTAAAATTTTCATGCAACGTCCATGCTTTAATCCGAGTTGCACCAAAATCCTCCTGTTTGGATGCATGCATCCAAACAATAACATTTTCATGCAACTTCCATGCTTTAATCCAAGTTGCACCAAAATCCTCCTGTTTGGATGCATGCATTGTAGCATGATGAGACGTGTTGAAATACACTTTGGTGAGGATGTAGCACAGTGAGGAGTGTTGAAATCCACTTCAGTGGGAGTGTAGAAGGGTGAGGTGTGTTCAAAATTAGGTCAGGAGTGTTGATATCCACTTTGATGAGAGTTTAGCAGGGTGAGGCCTGTTGAAAATTGGGTAACAATTCTTCAAATTCACTTTTGTCAGGGTTGGAATGGTGATTAGTGTTAGAAATTGGGTAACAATTGTTCAAATTCACTTTGGTGAGGGTGTGCAGGGTTAGGAGTGTTGAAGTCCACTTGGGTGAGGGTGTAGCAGGTTGAGGTGTGTTCCAAATCAAGTGAGAAATGTTCAAAAGTTGGTGAGGTTTGTTCAAAATTGAGTGTGGTTTTCAAAGCATTGAGTGAAGTGTGGTTTAATCATTTAAATATACCGGTGTTGTGTAATTTAACCTTGGTGGTGGGGCTCAATTCACCTAGACCACACTTGGGTTCTGTCAGCCCAAATTTTCATGCCTGGCCTACTATATGGGAGTGCACATCACTGCACTGGCAACGGTGAAACTACAACCACATAAGATTGTAGTCCCTCTTCTGCCCACCCTCTCATGTGGATGAAATACACACTATGATGAGTCTGTAAAGTAACTTCACTATTTTTATAAGAAACAAGTTTCTTGTATCAAATAAATGTTGCTTTGTAAGTCTAAGATATTGTCAAACAAAGATTGTTGGGGAGTTGCTCTGGTCAATATGAATTGGCCTTTGCATGCTGGAGACATTGGTTCACATGCGCGAATGAGTCCATTAAGGAAACCGTGCAATGTGTGGGCTTTTGTTGTTGATAGTGATTTTTTCTTTGGGCTGTGGCCGCGCCATGCTCAATGGGCATTACTTCCTACATCTGATTTGAAGTCAAATAGGCTTGAATCAAAAATTAATGCAGGCAGGAAATGGCATAAATATGTTACAGGGGGGCATTTTGAATTTGTACAAATGATTGTTTAAGGCTTTGACTGAAAATCCAAGCTTTTAGCCTTTGAACATAGGTTCAAATTGGATTGGTTGTAGTGACAGAAATAGAAGGGGTTTTTTTGAGATTATGAGTAAAGAGAATCTTCTGAAAAAAGATATCCCCACCAGGATGATACATATTTTAGTGCAGAAATCCAACTATATAAAACATGTGGATCAAACAAAGAATGCAAAATAAAGGCAACTAAGGCAGCTCCTCAGGTGAGTATTGAGAAAGCATACAATAAACCCTGAAAAGAGAAAGCTATTTAAAATCAATGATTGTTGTGGTTTAAACACATTAGCACCTTTTATGCAGAAAATTGATTGATATGAAGTAAATGGAACACAATAACCCCATCTAGGATGGGAGAATGAGGAAGAATAAATTTTATCTTAGAAAGGAAGATTCACCACCACATGCCTTGACAGTTGTTGAGGAGTTTGTTGAAATGAGTCGGTGCTCTAAACTGAATTGGAGATTTTCCTTGCTTTTCTTCTGGAAGTCTCTGCCTGGCTGTCTTGTTTTATCCTAGTATGATTCTTCTTCCCATTACTGTTTACAAGTGCCACCTTGGGTTTGTTTCAACCCTCCATGTGAGACATTTCGGGAGATATCTATTCAAATTCTGCATTTCCTGGCAGAGATATCCATGTTTTTTACATGGAATAAATATTTGAAGAATGAAACAAAAGGCTTTCCTGTAAAACCGTATCCATAAAAGCTTTTAAAATATTTGAGTGAACTGTGAGTTTATTTGAGGTTTTTCCCTTGTGAAATTATATGAGGGAGATCTGTGCATTGAAAAATACTCCTGGGTCATTCAAAATCCCTTGAGTTCTATGGCATTCATGTGCTAAATTAAGGTTTTTTTACCAGGTACAAAGCCCATGTTGCCAGCTCTGAGATGGGTTAGCTAACTCCAAGGATTAGCTTGAAGATGGGATCCTTGGACAATGCGTGATTGCACTTTTTTAGCCACAAGTAAAGTGGGGCCTGTGCACCAGGTGCACCAGCAAAACGAAAGTGAGCTGTGAGCTGATTTGAAGTGATTCCCTGGTGAATTCATAGTGACACTGGCGGACACTTTTTGTTACATTTATTTTTGGTGAAATGCTGGGAAGAGTGTAACACTCATCTCTGAACAGAAAATTCTTTTGGATTTTGCTATAACTTGCTTTATTTTTTTCTCTGTTCATTTATATATTTTTTTGTTGGGATAAAGTCAGCACCGATTTCATTTGGCATGGGGAGGGCATTTATGTTTTCATGTATGGATACTCACATCTGTTACATAGAATCTTGATGGCCTGCAATCTTGGCCTTGGAAAAAATGCCAACTGTTTGTAGGAGATGCAGAGCTTTGTGAAATTATAATTTTCAAGCTGTGAAAATTGAGAATTGCAAAAACTGAAAACGGTTTATAACCATTTTGATTTTTCCAACAAACAAAATTCCTTTACAAATCAATTTCCCTGTAAAAAAATCAACATGTTTCACAAAATTGATTTTTTCCAGAAATAGTTCTTGTTTTATCTTGGTGGAAATGGCAGAATTAAAAGTTCATGATTTGGGAAATACAGATGAATTCCAATTTCCAAAAAGGTGAAATCAAGGTGATTCTCATTTTCAGCAGCAGTGAAATCTTCTGGACTTTTGTTTTCCATAAAGGTGAAACCCACAAGAAATATTGTGTACAGCATTGTGAAAAATTGAATCAATCATTGTGAATTCATGGGGAATTTTTTGATACTTATGGGGGACAAAAGTGGCCACAAAAGTGACTTCATGTCACTGGTCAGCCAGAGACCCCAATTTGGCCCTGGTGAACATGTACTTAAAAGTCAATCTTTTTTTAACAAAAAAAGTGCAATGAGGGTGCATCAAAGGTAGCAAATAGAAAGCTGCCATTAAAACTAAAAGGTTTCCAAAGTACACTTATCCTCCAACTGGTGTTTTTCATAATGGCATGTTTCATCAAGCTAGTGGATTTCAAACATCAAACCCACTAATTATGCATCATCATCATCAACATGCAAAGCACCCATCCACACCTCAACAACTCTACACACCATCAACCATAAAAATCCCTTTTTTAAGCCTCAAACATAAAGCCCAATATCATCACTCACCAGCACCATGCATTCATTATCCCACATCACATCACCAGACCATCACTCTCAGCATGTCCAAGCCATCCTCCAGACCACTAGTTCAAAACATGATCAAGCTGACCAAATATTTTGTACTGATTAAATCTGATTCAGAATCTGATTGGTTAAACTTGAAAAGCCTAAGAATTCATGAAAATCTTTAAGATGATTTTAAAAATATCAATGCTTTCAGAATGAATCTTGCAATATTTAGTGTGATTCAGCTATTCAACTTGCTTTTTTTTTCCTTTTTAGATTGGGAATAAAATGGTCCTGACACAGTTGGTCTTGAATTAAACAATCTTTTCTCATGAAATGGATTTATATACACCGGTCAACTTGTACACCCGCAGGGTTATCACTTCTATTCTAGGATTTTGCCACTGATCCCTTTTGTGACAAGAAATGGGAGAGCAGAAGGAGATATTCCAGTTGATAGGGACTGAAGGCATTCCAGAAAGTATTAGCTTGGTCAATGGAGACACTTGCATTAATCATCATAACATAAAGGCCAATATAAAACATGATCAGTATAAAATTTTTGCGGATGACTCATGTGCCTGATCTACCTCCAGCCATCCCAGTGATGTCTGCAGGTTTATCTTTTTAGATTTCAAGGAGAAATGCTATGGCACTACCAATGATTTTTAAAGAAACAAAACACAATAGGGCCTATCAGAGTTAAGCAAACCTACCATTTTTTAATGGTGGTTTTCAACCCAAATCCACTATTTCAAACCCACCATTAATAATCAGAAAAAACCCACTTATTTCACATCAGAAATGTCAGAGTTAGCTGAAAATAAATGGATTTTTTCAAATAAAGTATTTAAAGGCTTTCACCACCTCAACCACACTTCATTGCACATCATACAGCCCTGGTTTGACAATCCAACCTCATTGGAAAAATTCTACCTCCAACCTCATCAGAAAAATTTGATTCATTGCTCTCATCACTTCATTGCTCTCATCTCTTCATTTCTATCCTCATTGCTTCATCTCTCATCCCCTCATCACTTTGTCACTCTCATAAATTTATTGCTCTAGTCAATTCATCACTCTAATATTTTCATTGCTATCCTCATTGCTTCATCTCTCTGTCACACAGTGGTATAAGACACCATAACAACTGTAAAATGAACTGGTCTTTCAGCCAGTTTCAAAGCCTTTTGGTTAGGCCTTGCCTCCCAATTGGTTTGAAGTTGTGCAAGGTATGAACGTAAACTGGAAATCCCTGTTGAGGGTTCAATTTTGAATCAGTACAAGTCTTTGGAACTGTCAGCTTGATACTATTGCAGAGCAAGTTACAAAAGTAACAGAAATAAAATAAAAATAATAATATTAAAAAAAACCTAAGAAGGAGTAGGAAAACCATGAATATTATTGCAAAAATGGATTCTCCACCCAAAATTAGGTAGGGTTACTCAATGACCCCACCCTTGAAATCCAACTCCTTATAATTTTAAATAATTAAGAAAGGAAATACCTAAATACCACAGAACCACTATTGTAATTTTTGGCCAATTAAATATTTCACATGCATTTTTACGTATAGGTTTCACACCTAAAATTCAGTCAGAATTGAAGTTTTGTGTATATTTTAGGAGTTAAAGACAGAAATGTGTTCTGTCACAATTCCCGCACGCAGCCCCGGCAGCCAGTACACCCACGCATGGCTGAGCTACAGCACTGTCACCCTGTCAAAGCCGTGTACGCAGCCCCGGGCCTCTGACAAGTACGCAGCCACAGGACTGCGGCTTGACAAAGTGACAGGTGGCCTGAGAAACCTAGGTGCTGTGTAAACATGCTAAAACCTACACGGTGTGGTGTTGTATTTATAACCTCAGGTTGAGAGCTGCGTTGCGGGCTGCGCGCTCAGCAGCTGGGTAGGTCAGGCTCAGCATTTGGGGTGCACGCGGTCTCAGCAGTGCCTGCTGAGGGCTCAGCAGCAGCCGCTGCCGGCTCAGCACCAGGAATTGCGGGGCTCAGCACCAGGTGCGGGTTGGGCCTACTCTGAGGGAGCCGGGCCGTGACCCGCCCAGGAAATGCGGACCAAGTGATGGAGCCGGCCCGACCAAGCTTGCGGGTGGCTAGTCCAGAAGGCAAGGGCGGGGCAATCGGGGGGGTTAGGCGTGTGCGGTGTAAGACTCCAAACGGTGCTAAGCCGTGGCAGTTCTGTGGAGGGGAAAGGTGCTGTTTAGGCTGCCCTCCTAGGAGTTACAATAATATTTAAATGTAACCGGAATCAAGGTCCAGAACCTTATGGATGAGAAATCAAAGTAAGGGAAGAGGATAAGAGTTGTCGGTAGCGATGGAAACAACACTATCTGAGGCAAGATGGTGCAGGTAAAGACTTGAACAAATAAGTCAAGGTTTGTTCAGAGTTCAATAGAACAAGGCAGTTGTAAGTAACAACGCCCACAAGCTAATAACTCTGGTCGTCAGCAGCTGATTAGGAAAGATCAACTCAATCCCAACCAACCTCCAGGTTCTCAATGAACCTGCCCAACTCTCCGCAATCAAGCGCTTGAAGGGTACCAGATAACTGTGGGAGGCTGAACAAAACAAAAGCAATTTGTTTATGAAGCTCTAGAAGCAAATCAATAATGAATTCAAGCAAGAATATCCCAACACTTCTCAAGGGACTCAAGAATAGCGTGGCAAAATTCAACCTTAAAGAAGAAGGGAGGTATAACACTCCAGGTTGTAAGCTTAATAAAACCTCTTCAATGAAACGTGATTGGCTCCAAAAAGATGATCAAGGAGAGATCAAGACCAGTATGGTCGGAAAAAGGGATCAGAGTGGTATAACACACCCAAGAATTCAGACAGGAATTCTTCTTCAACCAGCAAGGCTATTGGTTGGTGATAAGTATCAAGGTCACAAGGGACAGAGTTTGAGTACAGAGGCTCAAAGGATCAAGGGGAAATCATGGATATACCCGGATAAATTGCTCAGATAAGTGGGGGAGGATGCCCACCGATAAGTTGATTATGATGATGGGGGAAACAGATGAGATGAGATGATGATGGTCTCCTGGGATGCTGGGCCAAAAGGCAGGGGAGAGCCCCTCCTTTTATAGACATGAGGCCCTGTATACTATGTACAAGAGATACTACAAATAGGTGCGGGAAAATGAAAACATAAAAAAAAAGATGACATGAGAGGAAAAAAAAAAAGAAATGTTGCCCGCATCAAGAATGACCGCGGGCAACCAGATGGACACCCGCGACAGCGGTCGCGGGTGTTGACAACGGCTGTCGTCGCCCGATCGGCGGCAACAGCGGGGTGAAGGTTCCGACGGCCGCAAGCGGTCGCTTGCGGTCGTCGGTTGGATCAGATGATGGGCGAGGAGGGCGTGAGTGAGTTGAGAGCTTGAAGTCTGATCAGTTGGTTGAGGGTGATGATCGGGTGGTGGTAGAATGAGTGGGTCAGAAGCTAGGCTTGATGGATCGGATTGGATGGTAGGATGATTTGATGAAGGGGTCGATGGATGATGATCTCCTTGTCGGTTGATATCGAGGGTGGAGCTCGACGGTGATGATGGTGATGGTGATGATGAGAACGATCAAATGATAGTTGACAACCGTTGCGACAAGCAACGGCGTCGGTTGGATGAGAGGATTGGGAAGGATCGAAGGAATTGTCAAAGGTGGTTCGACGATTGCTCGCGTTGCCAAAAGTCAGGGCCGCAAGCGCAACAAGTAGGAGTTGAAAATAGGAGGGGGGGATCGAAGTGGAGAGACAGGAAAGAGGCCTGTCCTAGACCCCTAGGACAGGGAGAAGTTGAGAGATGGGGGGAAATGAAGGTACCCATAGGGGTACAACCAAAAAAAATATTTTTTTTTTTTTTTCCGTGGTGTCCCGGATTGGTCACCACAGCGGGCCAACCTGCGGACTGCAAGGTCCGCAGACGCGCGCGGGCGGGCAAACCGGGGGGCTCCAAGTAGGGCAGGCGGAGGGCCGCGCCATGAGAAGGAAAAACCGGGCGTACATTGATATTGAGGGGCATGGGTTATGGGGCAAGGGATGGAGGGGTAGGGTTGGGGTAGGTTTCTGTGCTTAGGGGTTGTGTTTCATCATTCTTTCGCGTTTGTGGTTGTACTTAGGTTAGGGTTGAAGGGGGGGGACCCAAATCCTCACCCTCAACTCTGGGTTGGGTTATGATCATCTATCGGAGAAGACCACCAACGAAAGGAATAGGAAGGATTGGGGGAAGAAGAATACATCTCATTATCTCTTTTTTTATCTCACTACAGTTAAGAACTCATCACATCCAACCTCCTTACAGACCCCTAGATCAATAACTTCCGGACTTGCAGACAACTTAGGAGTGTAAATCTCCTTTGCCTTCCACAATGGGAATATTCTGAATATGTAATAAATGTTCCTGTGGATATTAGATAGTCTAAAAATACATTAAACTATATAAAAATACCTAAATGACCTTTATATGTACTTTTTTATTAAATATAATTCAAAATACCAAAAATGTTGAAAAAAAGATATTGACTACTTCTCAAAATATGTTAAAATACTTTAATATACAATTATGAGAATTTCTAGACATCAATATTTTCTTGGTATACTAAGAAAACTAATGATGTAAAAATATTACATGAATACCTATGACTTATGCCCGCCGGTTACATCCCCCCCATGTGAGCTTGAGAGCAGACCCAGGTAAGTTCTGGGTCCCACTTGGTCCATGCTAGGGGACAACTGCTGGTTGAATGAAGCAACCAGCCCGGTAAATGAGGTCACATAGGTAACAGGGCTGGTTTTAAGGTACAACCAGCCAGGTTCTGAACAGCAACAAGGGCTGGATCAGCCCAGTAAGGGTGGAAAAACCAAATTCAAATGGTACAGAGTTGTCTTAAGGGTTCAGGGACTAATTCCAAGTGGGCTGAGTAAGCCCAAACCAATTAGCAAGGCTTGTAGAGCCTGTAGAGCCCATTTGGGGCGGAATTTTTACCTTTTGCTTGTCATTACATGAGCTCCACATGAGAACCATCTTTTTTATTTAAGGAGCTCTTCTCCCTTCTGTTTTCCATCCATTCATTAACCAATTCATTCACATTCACAAGTGTGCCATTGCCTCTGCCTCATATTAAGGATCAATCATAAGACATTATTGTCTCAGAATTTCTTTTTCTTTAAGTACTACTCTTTGAATATGCTTGTGGGCCAATGATTCTCACAAAAGGGGTGTAAGTATGTTAGGATATTTTAAAGTAATTATTTTAGTAAATAAACTGAATTTTGAAAACAAGGAGTAAAATCATTATCATGACTTTACTCCAATTATTTAATACATAATGAGAACTCACCTTGCATCATACTATCTATAGGAATTTCAATTAAAATAATCATCAACTTACGGGGAACATTTACTAAGGATAATTAATCAAATAATAAATAAAAAGGACAGATTAGTGTTATTCACACGTCTAAATATCAATAATAAAGTATAATAATTCCCATACCCTGTGGAATTAGATGCTACCCGTGCTACAGCACCAAGAACACGTGACAGGCTACCACTTGTTACCCTGCTAGCAACAGTTTTCTTCCCTTTGAGCCCCTGTACCCCTCAGAAGAACAATATTTGGACTCAAAAATTTATAAACAAAGAGCTCTTTTGAGGACATTGATACCCAGAGACCCAGTTATATTTATATCCAGAAACCGTGACAAGGTAATCAAATACTTATAAGAGATAAGTAAGTGATTTATGGCTTTATTCTGCTTAATAACATCCGTCCCCAACCCTTTTTATCAATTTAAACTTCTGAACAACCTTATAACCCCATTAAACAGGCTTAAAACATCAGTACACGTCCCAAACAGGTACCCAAACAATTTAATAATATACCAGTGAGTCTGAGTATCCTTTCTCTGTTGTGGCAGCTTGGTTAAAAAGCCCTGCCACTCCGGGGTGTACTTTATGTACATATTATCTTTGGGAATATATCCTTTAAGAATATAAATTCAAGGTTCCAAAGTAACCAGGCCTTTGTGTTTTCATACTGAATTCCCTGAAGAAAAGTGTTAGAGATCCACAATATAATTGTGGCCCCTCTATTAAAATATTTAATAATAAATTAATTTATATTGATTTATAACAATAAACCATATCCAAACCAATCAACCTTGCAATAAGCTTTATCCAAATAATTTACGGATTTTTGCTGCATTAATTGAATAATATATTTATTATTTATTCTATCACCTCTGGTAGCTAAAGGATAGCAAGGCTCTTGGCATCCAGGAGGCTGACAGGAACAGCTTTCTCCTGTGTCAATTGTTGGGTTTTAAACCTGTCAACAGCATGACTCTCAAGTCTTGGTGGCTCCTTATGGAATTCAGGAGTGTTTCTGAATGTGGGCCCATTACTACAACGTGGGTCAGTGCCACCAGGCATACACAGTTTGGGAAAATTTTCCCTTAAAACCAGGGGTACTGTCACACAGTGTGGTGTTGTTATATAGCCTTAGGTTAGGAACCGTGCTGCGGTCAGTGCGCTCAGCATTTGGCATGTCAGGCTCAGCATTTGGCATTTCAGGCTCAGCATTTGGGATGCGGGCAGTCTCAGCAGCCGCCGCAGCGGGATCAACAGTAGGCATGGCCAGGCTCAGCATACCAGGCGGAGGTTGGGCTTAATCAGATTTGGCGGGCCGCGGCTTCCTAAAACATTACGGACCCAAAAATGGAGCTGGCCCAACTGGGTTTGCAGGTGGCTAGTTTGGAAAGGTAGAGGGGGGCAATTGGCAATATAGGAGCAGGCCAGGCAGGCATAAGCGCAGGCCAACCCGTGCGGCAGGAAATCACCTGGCGCGCCAGGCAGATACAGAAAAGCGGGGGGCTCCAAGTAGGGCGCTGCAGAGGGCTGTGTCATGAGAAGGACCATCCGGGTGTTTGTAATGGTAGGTGGGCTGGAGGGTGATTGCAGCATGGGAAAGGGTTCTGAGTTTTAGGGTTTCTTTTCTATTTGTTTTTGGGCTGTCATTGCGCTTGTACTTCGGTTAGGGTTTAGAGTGTGCACATAAAGTCAGCCCCCTCAACCCCAGCTTGTTGGGATGGGGATGGAGGACAGCTTTGGATTAAGGCTTAGGGTATGGAAAGGAAATGATGGAAGGAAATTCATCTCTATCTATCTCTGTCTCTCTCTCTCTCTCTAAACGGAGTATCCTTATCCTTACAGACGCTAGGACCATTGATTCTAGAACCTAGGGACAACTAGGGGAGTACCACTCTCTTACTTTCCACAATGGTGGTATGATACCATAACAGCTGCAAAATAAACTGGTGTTTCAGCCTGCGCAAGATATGACACTCTTGTCCCCTTTTCACATCATCACTCTTATCACTTTATTTCTCCTGTCACTTCATCACTCTCATCAATTTAATTCTCTCATCACTTCATCACTCTCATCACTTTATTGCTTTCATCACATCCTAAATCTTATTGCTTTATTGCTCTCATTCCTTCATCCCTTCATCCATCTTATGCTTTTCAAATGGCCCTCAGAAAATATCCCCCCAAAAAACCACAAAAAAATACAATGCACCAAAGCAAACATCCCCCAGGAGCTCTACATCAAAAAATCCTCCCCCATCAGCTTCCAAAGTCTCAAGCCCGCTCATGAGAGCTGATCACATCATCTTGGTAAACTGGCTCAAAATTCCCTCCAACTATGACGCTTGCTTTGGATCCTACAACAAAACACAAGTTGGCAAACCTCCATCCTCTAAGGTTAATGTTTATATCCTGATGGCCAATGAAATAAATAATCAAAAAAAGGTAGGCTAGCCCTTTTATCCAAACAAATGAGGAAGCAATTAAAGAACTATCAATAGAAACATTTAACCTTCAGCCAATGCTGAAAAGCCCTATTCTTTCACTCTCTCTGTATGTTTTTAATATCATCTCCTCCCATCCACATACTTGAATAGAAGTGAGGATCAAGAAGGGATCAAATACATTGTATAAAGCCTTGAGGTTTGTGTGGAAAAATGAAATAAGTAGAGAGCAAAATGCGTGCACCTAACCTGTGAAATCTATATGTGACATCTTCATCATGTTGTGTTTAGTCTACACACTCTTTTCCACGTAGTCAGACTTTCTTGTTTTTACTCATTTTTTTCCTCTCCTTCTCAACTCAACAACAAGGTTTGTTCCTGCCCACCTGCCTGCCTTCCTGCCTTCCTTCCTGCCTGCCTGATCCCTCCAACCCAACCACCAGGCCAACCACTTTAGCCATATCTCTTACTGTGACTGCCTGCCAGGTATAGTTACCTTCATGGAGTTATCTCAATTGATATCAACTAATTTCAAAGCTATCAATCTTCTCTTTCTTGTGATTCAAGAATGAAATTCATCACCCATCTGTTTCCTCTCCTTCTCACCTTGACAACCAGGTTTTTTGCTGCCCACCTGCCTGCCTTCCTGCCTGCCTGCATGATCCCTCTAACCCAACTGCCGTTCCAGCCACTTTAGCCAGATAACTTACCGTGACTGCCTGCCAGGTATAGTTTTTTCCTGACCACCCGCCTGCCTTCCTGCCTGCCTGATCCCTCCAACCCAACCGCAGGGTCAACCACTTTGGCCAGATCACTTACCGTGATTGCCTGCCAGTTTTAATATTTCTACAGATTATGAGACTGGAGTAGCTCCTTGTGTATTCAGAGATCCTTCTTAAAATGGTCAAACTATCATTCAAACTTGGCAAAAAGGAAAAACTCTCTGGTTCCAACTATCTCAAGTGGAAATCAAAGATAATGTCAATCCTCCAACTCAAACATTTACTATGGCTTGTTCTCAGAAAAGAAACCATTTAAGAATGCAAATCCAAAGACAAAAGAGATAGAAACTGCTCAGATGATGCCCTAGCCATCATGAAAATAAACTGCAACACCAAACTGGAAAAGCAATTTGACCTCAAATCCAAAGGCAATCCCAAAATCTTCTTGAAACTACTAGAAGAACATTTCGAACACAAGACTGTTCAAAACCAAGCCACATACCTAGATTGCATCTTTTTCACAAACCTGACACCCCACAACCTGGAAGAAACACTCAAAGAACTAGCCTACAACACCAGAAAGCTCTGCACGCTGTGGTGTCAATTTATAGACACAGATTGGGAACTGCGTCGCGGCTGCGCGCTCAGCATTGGGGGCAAGCAGGCTCAGGATTAGGGTATGCGGAGTGCTCAGCAGCGGCAGCTGTGGGATCAGCAGCAGCCGCTATTTGGCTCCGCACCTGGTGGACGGGTCGGGCTCAGCATTGAATGCGGAGTGGGCGGCAATCTGCCCCGGGGATCAGATTTGGAAGGTAGTGCGCTCGACTAGGTTTGCGGGCGCGCCGGTTTGTATATGTAGGGGCGGAGCAATCTGCAGGCTATGAAGGAACAGATGGAGCGCGCGTGCAAGCGCGCAGATCATGCCGGATATTACCAAACACCCACGACGGGCGCAGACAAACGGATACGGACAGGCGCGGGGGGCTCCAAGTAGGGCGCGGTGCGAGGACCGTGTCATGAGAAGGACAAACCGGATGGACGGAATGGTGTACAGACAATGGGGGGAGTTTGGTACGGAGGAGGTGGGGAGAGGAGGCTAGGGTTTCTGTTTTGGGATTGTTTTCTGTTTCTTTGTCATACTGTCATTTGCGCGTGTACTTAGGTTAGGGTTGAGGGGGAGGACTTATCCTCACTCCCAACTCCGGGTTAGAGGAGGGGCATGCAGGGGAGGAGGAATCATCACATCACATCATTGGATTGGATCACTCATCTCACCAGGAGATTAAAGGAACTTATACTGGATACACATCCAGGTGGAAAGTTCTTAGGATTGAAAGATTGGCAATTTCTCTCTCTCTCTCTTTTCTTCTTTATCTCTTAATCTCCTTATTTCTATTCCTCTTTTAAGTACTACTTTGGAAATCCTCATCTCCTTTCAAACGCAGGGAACCCTTAACTTCCAAACCTTGGGACAATTATAGGGGGATAACCTTTATTCTTTCCACATCTGGGCGTCTTGCCCCGAAATAACCTTCCGTTTCTTGTCTTTTGAAAGTAACTGGGCGCAATGTCCTATTCATACCTCCCTACAGTCGCTCCTTCTTCTTCTTCTCCTTCTCCTTCCGTCTCTGGGTCTGCTACTCCGACCCCACTCTTGTCTTCCATCCCTCCTCCTCCCCCTCCCTCCGCTTGACCCAGGAAAAGCTACACCATTCCCTCATTGGTCTCCAGTGACCATGAACCCACTTGTCCGGTTCGAATCAGGCCGCGCGACTACCCTCACATCCGATTCAACACCCCGGATGTGGAGCGATTCATCCCAAGATACAAAGGTATTGCAGATGCGGAAGGTGCGTCGGACGCCGATAAGGCCCGGCTTGTTGTCCTGTTCATTATGGACAAAGAGAAGCTCCGGGATGTGGAGGAAATGGAAGGCAACAAGAATCAAGATTGGCCAAAACTGAAGGCGGACATCCTAACGCGGTGGGGTAGGCGCGAACCTTGATTCTGGGAAAGAAATTTTGACCACGTGGCCTCGGAGGCTAGCGCGCCCGGAGGAGTCAGAAGGCAGGTGGAGCTGGCGGAGTACACCTTGACATTCGATTGGATCTATTGGTACTTGTCAAAGAATGAGGTGGTGGCGGGACAGATGGGGGCCATGAAACGCGCGTTTCTGGGCGGTTTAGGCGCTCAACTCCGGGCAAGGGTGCAGCGGCATCTTTACGATTGCAACTTGGTAAAGCGGTCATTGGACAGGAGCATTGCGCTCCTTCCTGAGTTGGCTGTCATTTGCCGGGCTGTGGAGAGTGAGCTTGACTTAGAGGGGCTTATTGAGGACACCGCTAAGTCCTTCCCAGCGGGACCGAAGAAATCCACCCCCCAGGTTCCAGCTCCGGCACAATTTCCAGCCCCAGTTCCACCTACTTCCACGCGTGTTCCGGTTCCTCAACCTGCGCCCGCCCCTGCGGTAAGCGAATTGACGGAACTGATGAAGGATCTGAAGATCTGCATGAGCCGTATGGGCCAGCAGCAGCCGCAAGGGCCTCCACCTCACATGGTGGAAGGGTTTTGGCCGCCCGGTACCTTTTTGCTGAGGCGGTGCTCGTACTGCGGGGCAAACAGTCATTGTCGATTGGTGTGCAAGGAGCTTACGAAGGATCTCAGCTCGGGATTGGTTTGAACGGCGGGGATGGGGTACATTTTTCCGACGGGAAAACAGATTCCAATGGAGCCAAGCCAGCCAACCGCAATGCAGCAGGTGCACACACGGGGTCAGGAGGCGGGAACAACTGCGCAAGCGTCACTGGGCATCGTTACCAGTCCGGGATCATGGCAACCACCTTGGGTGGAAGCTGAGGTAAGGGTAGTGTCAACAGAAGAAAAGGTGGCGGTCTCCGATAAAATGGAGGTGGACGCGAAGGAGCGACCCCCGTCGGCCGTTCCAAAACCCGCCGCGCGCGTGCCCGGAACTGAGGCGCCGGCAGCAAATCCTGTAGGGAAGAAGAAAGCGGCGGACATCGTGCAAAGGGTGATGGGTAACGAGACTCCGGTTCTGCTGACCTTGGGGGAACTGGCGGCCGTGTCTCTGGTGGTGGTAGACGAGATGGTTCAGGCGTTTCAGGATTGCAGTCAGGGCCGGGTACCTCAGACGGTGCAGCAGGTTTGTGTGGCGCGGGGAGTGCAAGTTGAAATTGGTTTTGACTCCGCTTGCTTACATTCCCATGGTCATAGCGGGAAGGAGGGTGTGGGCTATGGTGGAAAGAGATTCAATGGTGAACCTGCTGCCATTGAGGATGGTGGATGATTTGGGGTTGGTTTGGCGGAAATGCGCAATGGGTCTCCGCGCGCTTAACGGAGGGGAGTTTTGTGTGGATGGCGTAGTCAAGGAGGAGGAGGTTGAGGTCGCAAGGGTCGGTAGGCCTCTTTCTTTTCTTTTGGTTGATTGTGGGGATGACCGGAACAGCGGGGGCTCCTGAAAAACAATATTGGCAACCCCTATGTCATTCCCACTGTTGATCACGAGCTGTGGCAGATCAAGCCAATTCCAATACCAGGGGCGGTCCAGGAGCAGTTTCTGGAGTTGGTGTGGGAGTGGGTGAAGACTGGCCTTTACAAACAGTCAACTTCTAGTTACTCCAGTTGGATCTTTGTGGTGGTTAAGCAGGACGGAAAGTTGTTGAGGATTGTTCATGATCTACAGCGGCTCAACTCCTTTACAATCCGGGACGCAGGATGGCCCCCTCGCATTGACAAGTTCCTTCAGTCAATGGCGGGGCGCGCTTGTTATGGTTTAGTGGATGTGATGGGGGGATACGACCAGCGCAAGTTGGATCCTTGCTCGCAGCCTCTAATGGCATTTGAGACTGGGTTGGGAAGAATGCAGCTGACTCGGCTCCCGCAAGGCGCAACCAATCCCGTGGCGGTGTACCAGGCGCAAATGGCTTGGATCCTGAAGGATGATCTTCCAGAGGGAGTCCAAATCTTCATTGACAACGCGGGCATCAAAGGTCCAAAATCTGGTTAAGGGGGAGCGGAGCTGGTTGAAGTTCCTGGCGTCCAACGTTTTGTGTGGGAATATGCGCAGACGTTGGAAAGCATCCTGTTTCGCATCAAGGAGGCAGGACTGACGGTGTTGGGGAAGAAGTTGGCGGTTTGTGTCCCGGCGCTTGAAGTCCTTGGCCATGTTTTTGCTTCCAACGGCCGGTGCTTTGCAGATAAAAAGCGGAACAAGGTCCTCCAATGGCCAACCCTGCAGACAGTGTCGCATATCCTTCAGTTCTTGGGATTATGTAGCTATGTCCGTATGTTCAATTGAGAGGTTTGCAGAGATTGCAAGCCCGCTCCAATCACTAATGCGGAAAGGCGCGGAGTGGAAGTGGGGGGAAGAATGCAATTGCGCATTCCAGAAGCTCAAGGAGATCATGGGACGTGACATTGTGCTCCGCAATCTTGACTACAAAGCGGGAGCAGTTAGGCTAGCGGTTGATTCCAGCAAATTTGGCGCAGGGGGGGGGGGTTTCTCACTCAAGAGGACAATGGCAAGGATAGGCCGGTACTTTACAAGTCGGTCACCTTGACTCCAATGGAAAGCCGGTACTCCCAGCCAAAGTTGGAGTTGTGCGGGGTCACCCAGATTGTGCAGCAGCTCCAGTATCTTTTGTGGGGGGTTCACTTTGAGCTTTTGGCGGACGCGGAGGCCCTGGCGCGGATGATCAATTCCCCGGTGTTGCCTGACGCTCTCATGACCAGGTGGGTGGCGTTTCTTCAACTTTTCTCCTTTGCTGTTGTTCATGTTCCGGGGAAAGAGTTCACTATGGCGGACGTGTTGTCGTGGTTTCCAAGGGATGACCCGTTTGAGGACGCGGAACTGCTTGATGTAGAGACCCCGGTTGTCAAGGTAGGGGTTGTGGAGGCAGGCGTTCAGCTGCCGCTCCGGCAAACCGGGCGGTACACCATTCTTTGTGACTACTTGCGGGACCTTTGTTTTACCGATGGAGCTACAGAGAAGGACATGCAATGGGCAAAGTGGCGGGCAGGGAATTTCTACGTACAGGAGGGGCAGCTTTCGCAGCGGAAGACTCAGGTTCCTCTTGTGGTTACCACTGCAAGGGCGGATCAGGAAGCTATCCTCCGGAGCCTTCACGACAATCTCCCTCATTGGGGGGAGGTTGAGACGCAGAGGCGGGTCAAAGAGCGGTTCTGGTGGCCGGGGGTAGTGCGTGCGGTGCAGGAATGGCTGGAGTCCTGCAAAGCCTGTCAACGGCGGAGCACGAGAATGCCCAAGGAAGTTGGAAACCCCACAGGGGAAGATGCCCTCTTTGGTCAAGTCTTGCTTGATGTTGTCCAAATCAAAGCCGGTAAGTTTGCCTATCTGCTTGTCGCGCGGGACGACCTGTCTGGTTGGGCGGAAGCGCGTCCCTTGGTCAAGCTCTCGGCGGACAAAGTTGCTCTATTTCTGGAGGAAGATTGATTTGCGCAGTACGGGTTGCTTTGTCTGGTCACAGTGGACGGAGGGGCTGGGTTTTGCCGCTGTTTGTTCAAGTTGGTGAAGAGTTGCGGAGCCAAGTTTGGCCGAGTAATGGAGTACTATCCCGAGGGGGCCAGCATGATCAAACGCAGGCATCAGCGAATCAAGGACGCCCTGGTCAAGATGTGTGGGGAGGACGGTCAGCGCTGGCAGGAGACCCTTCCAATGGTTCTGTTTGGGGATCGGATTTTGGTGAAGCGGTGTGGTGCTCTTTTATGGACGCGAGTTGGGAAAGGGCTGCGGGCGGCGCTCTCAGCAATGGGCAGGGCCTTGCCGCAGCTAGCCGCTCTGCGGGCTCAGCAGCAGTCAGCTAGACCCAGCAGCGGTCGGGTTGGGCTCAGCACCTGGAGACGGGAGACAACGGATTGCGCAGACCGGAAAGCTTGCGCGGATTGGAAGGCTTGCGCGGATCAGAAAGCTTGCTCGGATTGGAAAGCTTGCGCGGATTGGAAAGCTTGCGCGGATTGGAAAGCTTGCGCGGATTGGAAGGCTCGCACGGATAGGAAAGGTTGCACGGATTGGACTGCACATTGCAAGACGCGCGGATTGGGTCACGTGGGTATGCCCCGGATATTGGAACGGGTTGTTGGGCGGATGCGCGCGGGCGGACAAACCGGGCTACGTTAATACCAAAGGGCGCGGGTAATGGCAAGGGATGGAGGGATAGGGTTGGGCTAGGGTTCTGCGGCTTAGGGTTGTATTTCATCACTCTTTCTTGTTACTTGTGGTTGTACTTAGGTTAGGGTTGAGAGGGAGGACTTAAATACTTTGCTCTCAACTCCGGGTTGTATGATAAAGGAAGGAGGGGGGGGAAGGACGGGAAAAACACTTCACCCCACTTCACTTCGCTTTACGGACTGGACTTCACTTTAGGATATTACTTTTTATGGCATTGGATTGGATTGGATTGGAAAGGAAGGAATTCATCTTATTATTGCTCTCTCTCTCTCCCTCTCTCTCTCTTGAACGGCTGCATCCAATCTCCTTACAGACGCTTTGATCAATAACTTCAGGAACTCAAGGACAACTTCTGGGGTGTTGCCTCTAAAGTTTCCACAGCGGTTGACAGGCTACTCGCCGTACGGGTTACTTTTTGGGCGGCGCCCCGTGCTTCCGGTGGACATTGAGTTGGAGACGTTCCTGGGGGTTGACTGGTGGAAGGTGAAGACTTCTGCCAAATTGCTTGAGGCTTGCGCCGAACAGCTCCTTTGATGGGACGGAATGCTCAAAAAGGCTGCGGACCGGCTGAAGAAGACTCGGACGGCATTGGTGCGCTATTGGGACAAGCGCTGCTTGCATTGTCTCCGGGATCCCTTGCGGAAGGGGGATTTGGTGCTCCTGTAGAACCAAAGTCTGGAGTCTCAGTGGGGGAAGTTGTTTGATAACCGGTGGAACGGTGTGGAAAGAATAAAGGTTATCCCCCTATAATTGTTGCAAGGTTCGGAAGTTAACGGTTCCCTGCGTTTGAAAGGAGATGAGGATGTCCAAAGTCGCACTTAAATGAGGAATAGAAATAAGGAGATAAAGAGATAAAGAAAAGTAGAGAGAGAGAGAGAAATCACCAATCCTTCAATCCTAAGAACTTTCCACCTGGATGTGTATCCGGTATGAGTTCCTTTAATCTCTTGGTGAGATGAGTGCTCCAATCCGATGATGTGATGTCATTATTCCTCTCCTTGCATCCATCCTGCATCCCATCCTCTAACCCGGAGTTGGGAGTGAGGATAAGTCCTCCCCCTCAACCCTAACCTAAGTACACGCGCAAATGACAGTATGAAAATGAAACAAAAAACAATCCTGAAACAGAAACCCTAGCCTCCTCTCCCCACCTCCTCCATACCAAACTCCCCCGTCTTCCGTACGCCGTTCCGTCCATCCGGTTCGTGCTTCTCATGATGCAGTCCTTGCACCGCACCCTACTCGGAGCCCCCCGCGCCTGTCCGTATCCATTTGTCCGCACCCGTCGTGGGTGTTTGGTAATATCTGGCATGATCCGGGCGCTTGCGCGCGTGCTCCATCCATTCCTTCATAGCCCGCGGATCGCTCTGCCGCTATGTATCCAAAACAGCGCGCACGCTAACATAGTCAAGCACACTACCTTTTGAATCCAATCTCTGGGGCGGATCGCCGCCCACGCCGCATTTGATGCTGAGCCTGACCCATCCACCTGGTGCGGAGCCAAACAGCGGCTGCTGCTGATCCAGCAGCTGCCGCTTCTGAGCACTCCGCATAATCTAATGCTGAGCCCGCTTGCCTCCAATTCTGAGCGCGCAGCCGCCACGCAGTCCCCAATCCATTTCTATAAATTGACACCACATCCCCCCCCAACTTGAGTTCTGTCCCCAGAAGTTTCCCATCTCTTCACCCTACTACCACCCCCGCTACTTCCACTTCTCCCTTTCCTCTAGTTCTTCTCTTCTTGTTGTTGTACGGCGCTTCCCTTTCCATTAAGAAAATACATGTGTCCCCGCAAGGTCCTAACCTTCTGAGAAAAAGAATGCAACCGCGCTTCGTGAGAGTGAGCTTGAGATTGAGTCCGCGACCGCGCGCTTTTTGAGCGACCGTAAGTGACTAGCCATTCCAAAAGAGGCACCTGGACCGCCCCAGATGAACTGCCACACAGTTCCCTGTACCCTTCATGTAACAAACACAACAACCAAAACACCAGCGCGCGCCACCGTAAGGGAAGAGAGAGAGACAGAGTAAGAGAATGGACATTCTGGGGTGTCTAGTTGTCCCAGCTGTGAACCGGCTAGAGCACCCCCTCACCAAATCAAGCTTATTGCCATACCAGCCACCCATCCTTGAGATATCCTGAGAAAAAAAAGAAAAAGAAACCAACAGAGAAGAAAAATAGAAAAGAACACTTTTTTTTTTTTTTTTTTTTGCGCAACGCCCGTAGACCCCCCGCAAATCGCTCTTTGTCCTGCTTCCCCAATCCGCGGGATTGCCCACGTGTACTGGTTCCGCGGGGCTTGTCCTCGCGTTTACCAAACCGGCTTTGTGCCGTGCCGGCGTTTCCTGAAAAAACCCCAAGCCAGCAAAGACCCCACAATCCAGATAAGAAAGAAACATAGAGAAACAAACATTCTGGGGTGTCTATTTGTCCTGGCTGTGAACCGGCTAGAGCACCCCCTCACCACATCAAAACTTATCCCCTACCCCCTCTACCTCCCCCCCTAACTTGGCCACTGTCCCCAGCTGGTCGCAACCGCCTACTCCGTTGCAACGGCATGGTCTCCGCTTCTTCGCCCAAAGACAAATCCCCAGATTGCGTTCCTACACCGTTTCCGCGCTCCACACTCCCCTCGTCAGATCCTTTACCCCCTTCTGCCGTTTTGTCAAACAAGGTAGATCCTTGCGCGAAGAAGCGCTTGACATGCGAAGCCTCTGCCTTCCGTTTCAGCGGAGTACCGTCTAATTCCTCCAACTGATAGCTGCCCCCCTTGAACTTGGAAGACACACGGAACAGGCCGTTCCACCTGTTAGCAAACAACTTCCCCCACTGAGACTCCAGACTTGGTTTGTATAGGAGCACCAAATCCCCCTTCCGCAAGGGATCCCGGAGACAATGCATGTTAAAAATTTAGCAGAATGCTCCGGTCAGATTTGAGTGAGAGGATGAGGAGGAGGAATCTTGTGTTGCCAAGAGGAGCAGATCAGAGAGTCAAGGGGGCACTCAAGTTCAAGGTGAGTAAGAACGGATGATGATATTTCAGTTGAAGTTGGCAGGATTTAAATAGTAAATAAAAGCCATAATCAACATGATCAAAATGTGGTTTTAACAATAACAAGTATAATTAATAATGAATAAGAATCAACCAAAGAGCTGTCAAATAATCAGTGAAAGACAGAATGCAACAAGGCAGAGACACAACAGGCCATAAGCCAGGACATAAAAGCTATCAAAAGAAGAGTGACAAGTACAATACAACTGAGGTGTTAATTCAAGCTGATTTGGTGATTCAACAAACATTAAAATTAAGAAAGATCAAGATAAGAAAGGAGGTTCTTAGAGATAAGAAGTCCATTAAAAGAACTAGTGACTCAGGGTTCTATGACTACAAGAGTTTGATCAGTAATGGAAAATAAGACTACTTGAACTAGCATTCTTTCAGACTTAATCATGACTTAACCTAGAAATATTCAACAGTAGGAGGGACAACTGATTAGAGACATGAGAGAAAATTTGATCATAACAAGCTACTTTTATGATGCCCATAATACCGGAGAACACTCTTATATTTTTTTATAGTATTTTATTTAATAATTTATTTTATATTTAAATCAAGAGGAGAATGAGGACACTTAGTTGCCATAATTCCAACACCCCTCCCCAACTAGTGACCAAAAGAACTCTTGATCCAGCTGACAATGGTGTAGTGAGCGGTCGCTAAGTGATTGCGCAATCGGAGACTGACAATTGTGACCGGGAGACGGCGCGCGGTTGAAATCAAGGTTTGGAACTTGATGGGTCATCCAAATGGAGCAAGGCGGGCGAGTTGAGTGAATGTTGAAGAGGAAGCGGCGGAACAGAGATGGGTGTGAGAGAGCCGAGGTAAACAAAGAATCGCAAGATCAAATTGATTGATTGGTCACTTGAGGTATCAGAAGTATTGGACCCCTTCAAATTTGACATCATCCCGGGAGTAGAGCTTTCCATCTGGAGTACGGAAGTATTTGAATTTGCCATTATCATTCTGTTCTTCCTGGTCTCTTGCTTGTGTTAGGTGGGCCACAGCAGAGGGCTTGTTTTTTGGGGCTTTGCCTGGGAACTTGATCCAGAAATTGGCGGATCAATAACCGGGTTTTTTTACAATGGACGCAGACAGGAAGGTTCTGGACGCGGGGGCGGCGGCAGAAGACAATTTGGCCAAGGAGGCAAACATGGCTTGAGGGAGACAGTAATGGATGCTGAGAGCAAGGTGAATGACAAGAGCCGGATTGATTGAGCAAGCAAGAATGTGGGGGCACGGAGATTGATTGATCAAACAAGCCAGGAGAATTTGAAAGGGAGGATGGACCAAGAGCAATTGCAAAGGGCGAGATTGATTGAATGAGCACGATGAAGGCAAAAGAAGAAGAAGGAGCAGGATCAAATTGGCAGGTTAATTGAAGTAGAAGGAAACAATCATAATGGTAAGGGATAATGATGGCAGTATCAATCAACCTGAGTGCAAGATTGATAAGATGGCGAGTGGTTGAAGGCAATCAACCTAATGCAATCAAAATCAAGAAAGATGAAAACAGTATGACCAAAAGAGTGCACGGTCATGAAGGGAATCACAAGAGCAGATAAAGGAGATGGCGCAATGGAGGGGAGCTTTGACTGTTAATCGTGTTAAAAATTTAGCAGAATGCTCTGGTCAGATTTGAGTGAGCGGATGAGGAGGAGGAATCTTGTGTTGCCAAGAGGAGCGGATCAGAGAGTCAAGGGGGGCACTCAAGTTCAAGGTGAGTAAGAATGGATGATGATATTTCAGTTGAAGTTGGCAGGATTTAAATAGTAAATACAAGCCATAATCAACATGATCAAAATGTGGTTTTAACAATAACAAGTATAATGAATAATGAATAAGAAGCAACCAAAGAACTGTCCCATAATCAGTGAAAGACAGTATGCAACAAGGCATAGACAAAACAGGCCATAAGCCAGGACATAAAAGCTATCAAAAGAAGAGTGACAAGTACAATACAACTGAGGCGTTAATTCAAGCTGATTTGGTGATTCAACAAACATTAAAATTAAGTAAGATCAAGATAAGAAAGGACGTTCTTAGAGATAAGAATTCCATTAAAAGAACTAGTGACTCAGGGTTCAATGACTACAAGAGTTTGATCAGTAATGGAAAATCAGACTACTTGAACTAGCATTCTTTCAGACTTAATCATGACTTAACCTAGAAATATTCAACAGTAGGAGGGACAAATGATTAGAGACATGAGAGAAAATTTGATCATAACAAGCTACTTTTATGATGCCCATAATACCGGAGAACAGTCTTATATTTTTTTATAGTATTTTATTTAATAATTTATTTTATATTTAAATCAAGAGGAGAATGAGGACACTTAGTTGCCATAATTCCAACAATGCAAGCAGCGCTTGTCCCAATAGCGCACCAATGCCTTACGAGTCTTCTTCAGCTGGTCTGCGGCCTTTGCGAGCATTCTGTCCCGTCAAAGGAGCTGTTTGGCGCGAGCCTCAAGCAATTCGGCATAAGTCTTCACCTTCCACCAGTCAACCCCCAGGAACATCTCCAACTCAATGTCCACCAGAAGCACGGGGCGCTGCCCAAAAAGTAACTCGTACGGCGAGTAGCCTGTTGACCGCTTCACTGAAATCTGATCTGCAAACAGAACCATTGGAAGGGTCTCCTGCCAGCGCTTACCATCCTCCCCGCACATCTTGACCAGGGCGTCCTTGATTGGCTGATGCCTGCGTTTGATCATGCCGGCCCCCTCGGGATAGTACTTTGTTACTCGGCCAAACTTGGCTCCGCAACTCTTCACCAACTCAACCAAACGGCCGCAAAACTCAGCCCCTCCGTCCACTGTGACCAGACAAAGCAACCCGTACCGCGCGAACCAATCTTCCTCCAGAAATAGAGAAACTTTGTCCGCCGAGAGCTTGACCAACAGATGCGCTTCCGCCCAACGGGACAGGTTGTCCCACGCGAAAAGCAGATAGGCAAACTTACCAGCCTTGATGTGGACGACATCAAGCAAGACTCAACCAAAGAGGGCGTCTTCCCCCGTGGGGTTTCCGACTTCCTTGGGAAGGCTCATGCTCCGCTGTTGACAGGCTTTGCAGGACGCCAGCCATTCCCGCACCGCACGCACTACACCCGGCCACCAGAACCGCTCTTTGACCCGCCTCCGCGTCTCAACCTCCCCTCGATGACCAAGATTGTCGTGAAGGTTCCGGAGGATAGCTTCCGGATCCGCCCTTGAAGTGGTGACCACAACAGGAACCAAAGTCTTCCGCCGCGCAAGCTGCCCCTCCTGTACGTAGAAATTCCCCGCCCGCCGCTTCGCCCATTGCATGTACTTCTCTGTAGCTCCATTGGGAAAACAAAGGTCCCGCAAGTAGTCACAAAGAATGGCGTACCGCCCGGTCTGCCGGAGCGGCAGCTGAAAGCCTGCCTCCACAACCCCTACCTTGACAACCGGGGTCTCTACATCGAGCAGTTCCGCTTCCTTGAACGGGTTGTCCCTTGGATACTGCGACAACGCGTCCGGCATAGTGAATGCTTTCTCCAGAACATGAACAACAGCAAAGGAGAAAATTTGAAGAAACGCCAACCACCTGGTCATGGGAGCATTGGGAAATGCCAGGGAATCGATCATCTGCGCCAGCCCCTCCGCATCCACCAAAAGCTCAAAGTGGACCCCCCACAAAAGATACTGGAGCCGCTGCATGATCTTGGTGACCCCGCAGAACTCCAACTTTGGCTGGGAGTACCGGCTTTCCGTTGGAGTGAAGGTGACCAACTTGTAAAGTACCGGCCTATCCTTGCCATCGTCCTCTTGAGTGAGAACCCCCCCCGCACCAAATTCGCTGGAATCAACCGCTAGCCTAATTGCTCCCCCGTTGTAGTCAAGATTGCCGAGAACAATGTCATGTCCCACCATCTCCTTGAACTTCTGGAATGCGCAATTGCATTCTTCCCCCCACTTCCACTCCGCGCCTTTCCGCGTCAGTGATTGGAGCGGGCTTGCCACCTCCGCAAACCTCTTGATGAACATACGGACATAGCTACATAATCCCAAGAACTGAAGGATATGCGACACCATCCACGGGGTCGGCCATTATAGGACCTTGTTCCGCTTTTTCTCTGCAATGCGCCGGCCGTCGGAAGCAACAACATGGCCAAGGACTTCAAGCGCCGGGACACAAACTGCCAACTTCTTCCCCAACACCGTCAGTCCTGCCTCCTAAATGGAAAACATGATGCGTTCCAATGTCTGTGCATATTCCCACATGAAACGTCGGACGCCGGGAACTTCAACCAGCTCCGCTGCCCTGTAATCGGATTTTGGACCTTTGATTCCTGCGTTGTTGATGAAGATTTGGACTCCCTCCAGAAGATCATCCTTCAGAATCCAAGCCATTTGCGCCTGGTACACCTCCACGGAATTGGTTGGGCCTTGCAGGAGCCGAGTCAGCTTCATTCTTCCCAACCCAGCCTCAAATGCCGTTAGAGGCCGCAAGCAAGGATCCAACTCGCGCTGGTTGTATCCCCCCATCACATCCACTAAACCATAATAAGGGCGCCCCGCCATTGATTCAAGGAACTTGTCAACGCGAGGGGGCCATCCTGCTTCCCGTATTGTAAAGGAGTTGAGCCTCTGTAAATCATGAACAATCCTCAACAACTTTCCGTCCTGCTTAACCACCGCAAAGATTGGACTGGAGTAACTAGACGTTCACTGTTTGTAAAGGCCAGTCTTCACCCGCTCCCGTACCAACTCCAGAAACTGCTCCCGGACTGCCCGTGGTATTGGAATCGGCTTGATCTGCCACGGCTTGTGATCAAAAGTGGGGATGACATAGGGGTCGGCAATATTGTTTTTCAGGAGCCCCGGCTCTTCCGGTCTGAATGCAAGCGCTCTATCCCGAAGAACCAGAACCAAAATCAGCAACTCACGCTACTCCGTACTCAACCATCCCGTCGGGCCAAAATTGAAAGCTGCAATTGGCTCCTCCGTGATCCGCGCCAAACTAGTAACCCACCCCCAAGCCTTAATTGGCGTGACCCAAGGGTCCTGCAACAAAGCAATTTGGTCGAAGCGGTCCGTTCAGTTCCTGGGGCATTGGCTCATTCCTTTGTTGGACCTTCCGTGACAATGGCTTGTACTTGCCCGCGTTGCACCACATCATCCGCATGCATCCTTTGCTGTAAGTCCTGCACAGAAAGGAACCGCGGCTTTTGCCTTTGCTCACAAGTGTGGCATGATGATAGGGTTTTTGAAGCGTAGTACCCTCGGGCAATGCATACTGAGAAAAGGGACTTACTTCTGCAACGTGCGCGCCCTGCACTTTCCTTCCTCCCCCTCCCTGCTCCTCATTAGTCAACAGCCCGCGCAAAAGCGGAGCTTGTTCTGCGCAGTTTCCTTGGTCAACTAGGAAAAATCCTCCGAAGGTTGCCCATCGCAGACCAACTACGCGTCCGGTTCCTCCTCATACTAAAACACTCTCCTCCGCTTCCCTTGCCCGTGATTGCAGATAGTCGTCTTGAACCTTCCACCGGACAAATCATCCACCCTCAATGCCTCTGTTCCCGCCTCCGGATTGAAAACCATTCGTGCTCAAAACACAAACATGAACAGCCTTCCAAAAATCACATCCCCATAATCAACCAAAAGAAAAGAAAGAGGCCTGCGGACCCTTGCGACCTCAACCTCCTCCTCCTTGACTACTCCATCCACACAACACTCCCCTCCATTAAGCACACGGAGACCCATCGCGGATTTCCGCCGAACCAACCCCAAATCATCCACCATCCGCAATGGCAGCAGGTTCACCATTGAACCGCTGTCCACCATAGCCCACACCTTCCTTCCCGCTATGACCATTGGAACGTAAGCAAGCGGAGTCAAAACCAATTTCAACTCACACTCCCTGCGCCCCTCCTCCTTCCGCGCCACATGAACCCGCTGCACCGTCTGAGGTACCCGGCCCTGACCGCAATCCCGCAACGCCTGAACCATCTCGTCTACCACCACCGGAGACACGGCCGCCAGTTCCCGCAAGGTCAGCGGAACCGGAGTCTTGTTACCCCTCACCCTTTGCACGATGTCCGCCGCTTTCTTCTTCCCTACAGGGTTTGCTGCCGGCGCCTTGGTTCCGGGCACGCGCGCAGCCGGGTTTGGAACGGCCGACGGGGGTCGCTCCTTCGTGTCCACCTCCATTTTATTGGAGACCACCACCTTTTCTTCTGTTGCCACTACCCTTACCTCAGCTTCCACCCAAGGTGGTTGCCACGATCCCGGACCGGTAACAATGCCCAGTGACGCTTGCGCCGTTGTTCCTGCCTCCTGACCCCATGTGCGCACCTGCTGCATTGCAGTCGGCTGGCTTGGCTCCATCAGAATCTGTTTTCCCGTTGGAAACATGTACCCCATCCCCGCAATTTGAACCAATCCCGCGCTGAGATCCTTTGTAAGCTCCTTGCACGCCAATCACCAATGACTGTTTGCCCCGCAGTATGAGTTCCCCCTTGGCACAAAGGTACCGGGCAGCCAAAACCCTTCCACCATGTGGGGTGGAGGCCCTTGCGGCTGCTGCTGGCCCATACGGCTCAGGCAGATCTTCAGATCCTTCATTAGTTCCATCAATTTGCTTACCGGAGTGGTGGGCGCGGGTTGAGGAACCAGAACACGCGTGGAAGTAGGTGGAACTGGGGCCTGAAATTGCGCCGGAGCCGGAACCTGGGGGGTGGATTTCTTTGGTCCCGCTGGGAAGGACTTAGCAGTGTCCTCAATAAGCTCCTCTAAGTCAAGCTCACTCTCCACAGCCCGGAAAATGACAGCCAACTCTGGAAGGAGAGCAATGTTCCTGTCCAATGACCGCTTTACCAAGTTGTTATTGTAAAGATGCCGCTGCACCCTTGCCCGGAGTTGAGCGCCTAAACCGCCCAGAAACGCGCATTTCATGGCCCCCGTCTGTCCCGCCACCACCTTGTTCTTGGACAAGTACCAATAGATCCAATTGAATGTCAAGGTGTACCCCGCCAGCTCCACCCGCGTTCTGACCCTTCCGCACGCGCTCGCCTCCGAGGCCACACGGTCAAAATCGCTCTCCCGGAATCAAGGTTCGCGCCTTCCCCACCGCGTTAGGATCTCCGCCTTCAGTTTTGGCCAATCTTGATTCTTGTAGCCTTCCATTTCCTCCACATCCCGGAGCTTCTCTTCATCCATAATGAACAAGATGACAAGCCTGGCCTTATCAGCGTCCGACGCACCTTCCGCATCTGCAATACCTTTGTATCTTGAGATAAATTGCTCCACATCCGTGGTTTTGAATTGGATTTGAGGGTAGTCGCGCGGCCTGATGCAAACCGGACAAGTGGGTTCATGGTCACTGGAGACCAATGGGGGAATGGCGTAGCTTTTCCTTGGTCAAGCGGAGGGAGGGGGAGGAGGAGGGATGGAAGAAGAGAGTGGGGTCGGAGTAGCGGACCCGGAGACGGAAGGGGAAGGAGAAGAAGAAGGAGCAACTGTAGGGAGGTATGAATAGGACATCGCGCCCAGTTACCTTCAAAAGACAAGAAACTGAAGGTTACTTCCCGGCCAGACCCCCAGATGTGGAAAGAATAAAGGTTATCCCCCTATAATTGTCCCAAGGTTGGGAAGTTAATGGTTCCCTGCGTTTGAAAGGAGATGAGGATGTCCAAAGTTGCACTTAAAAGAGGAATAGAAATAAGGAGATAAAGAGATAAAGAAAAGTAGAGAGAGAGAGAGAAATCGCCAATCCTTCAATCCTAAGAACTTGCCACCTGGATGTGTATCCGGTATGAGTTCCTTCAATCTCTTGGTGAGATGAGTGATCCAATCCGATGATGTGATGTCATTCTTCCTCCCCCTGCATCCATCCTGCATGCCCTCCTCTTACCCAGAGTTGGGAGTGAGGATAAGTCCTCCCCCTCAACCCTAACCTAAGTACAAGCGCAAATGAAAGTATGACAAAGAAACAGAAAACAATCCCAAAACAGAAACCCTAGCCTCCTCTCCCCGCCTCCTCCATACCAAACTCCCCACCTCCTCCGTACCAAACTCCCCCCGTTGTCTGTATGCCGTTCCGTCCATCCGGTTTGTCCTTCTCATGACGCGGTCCTTGCACCGTGCCCTACTCGGAGCCCCCCGGGCCTGTCCGTATCCGTTTGTCCGCGCCTGTCGTGGGTGTTTGGTAATATCCGGCATGATCCGCGGGCTTGCACGCGCGCTCCAACCGTTACTTCATAGCCTGCGGATTGCTCCGCCCCTACATATCCGAACCGGCGCGCCCGCAAACCTAGTCGAGCGCACTACCTTCCAAATCTGATCTCCGGGGCGGATTGCCGCCCACGCCGCATTCAATGCTGAGCCTGACCCGTCCACCAGGTGCAGAGCCAAACAGCGGCTGCTGCTGCTGAGCACTCTGCATACCCTAATGCTGAGCCCGCTTGCCTCCAATGATGACCGCGCAGCCGCGACGCAGTCCCCAATCTGTGTCTATAAATTGACACCACAATGGCCCGTTCCGCGTTTTGTCCAAGTTCAAGGGCGGAAGCTATCAGTTGGAGGAATTAGAAGGTACTCCGCTGAAACAGAAGGCGGCAGCTTCGCATTTCAAGCGCTTCTTTGCGCAAGGATCTACCTCGTTCAACGAGATGGCGGAAGGGGGTGAAGGATCTGACAAGGGGAGTGTGGAGCGCGGTGATGGTGTAGGAACGTGATCCAGGGATTTTTCTTTGGGCGGAGAAGCGGAAACCTTGCCGTTGCAAAGGAGTAGGTGGTTGCGACCAGCTGGGGACAGTGGCCAAGTTGAGGGTGGGGGGGGGGAGGTAGAGGGGGTAGGAAATAAGTTTTGATTTGGTGAGGGGGTGCTCTAGCCGGTTCACAGCCGGAACGACTAGACACCCCAGAATGTTTGTTTCTCTATGTTTCTTTCTTATCTGGATTGTGGTATCTTTGCTGGCTTGGGGTTTTTTCAGGAACCGCGGGCGCGGCACAAAGCCGGGTTTGTAAACACGAGGACAAGCCCCGCGGAACTGGGACGTGTGGGCAATCCAGCGGATGGGGGAAGCAGGACGAAGAGTGATTTGCGGGCGGTCTACGGGCGTTGTGCAAAAAAAAAAAAAGTGTTCTTTTCTATTTTTCTTCTCTGTTGGTTTCTTTTTCTTTTTTTTCTCAGGATATATCAAGGATGGGTGGCTGGTATGGGAATAAGTTTGATTTGGTGAGGGGGTGTTCTAGCCGGTTCACAGCTGGGAAAACTAGACACCCCAGAATGTCCATTCTCTTACTCTGTCTCTCTCTCTTCCCTTACCGTGGCGCGCGCTGGTATTTTGGTTGTTGTGTTTGTTACAGGAAGGGTACAGGGAACTGTGTGGCAGTTCATCTGGGGCAGTCCAGGTGCCTCTTTTGGACTGGCTAGTCACTTACGGTTGCTCACAAAGCAAGCGTGCGGGCGCAGACTCAATCTCAAGCTCACTCTGACAAAGCACGGTTGCGCACTTTTTCTTGTAAAAGTTCTATTGAATTGAGAAACCTAGACCAGGCTGGTTCATTTCAGGTTCAAGTAAAGGGTTAGAGACCATGAACATGCGATGAGGAACCGATCACAAAACAGAAAAGAACAGTAAGGAAAACAAACAGAGACTGATGGTTCTACAGGCCGGGTTATGACCTCTAAAGAGATTCAGTAGAACAGAGCAGTTTGAGGATTTGTTGACGACTGATCTGACCAAAATACTGAGCTGAGAAAGTCAATAGATTAGTTCAGAGGAATGTTGAGTTGATCATTCTTTTGTCTAGTCTTCGGGTTCAGATGATTCGGTGATCGAAGTCGAGTAGGTGAAGCTGGCCAAGTGGTCGAGTTGATTATCATGAGTATGAGGACAGGGCACAGTTACTTGTATTTATGAGCTGAGTCAAGAGGTCGCGTGAGAGCCGTAGGTGACAGGTTTGAGAAAGGTGACAGCTCGACACACAGGCGATTGGACAGACAACAAAGTAACACATACAACATGAGAGATAGAAGGGAAAGAAGAAAAGAAACGTGGTAACACATCTGACACTAAGTACAAAGATGAAATGGAAATGGGAATATCAACACGCCGGCTCAACTCAACATCCCAGAGAGCTTAGCTCCCTACATACCTGGTAAGCCTGAGTACAGAGGTGGGATTGGCTGGTTTGGTGAGGGCGTCTGCAAGCATGTTGTGGCAGGAAATGAGTTTAACACTGATCAGGCCATCATTCCAGTTGTTCCTTATACTTTTAAGTTTAATATCTATGTACTTTGCATGAGACTTGCAACCGAATTTCTTGATTTTGTCAACAAGGCCTTGGTTGTCAACGAGGTGCACAGGAGGTCCGAGAGATGTTGACCTCCAGATTTCCGTCAGGAGATGATGAAGCCAACGGCCTTCAAGATGACTTGCTGAGAGAGCATTACATTTGGATTCGGTGGAGGAAAAAGCTATGCTACGTTGCTTTCTGCTAGTCCAGTAGATTGGACAACCCTTGAAGAGAGATATGAAACCGGTCTGCAAGAGTCTGGTGACTGGGTCATTGCCACAGGTTGCATCACTGTAGGTGACAAGATGGTTTGAGATTGATTTTGATTGAAACTTGAGTTTATAGTCCATTGTCTTCAGCAGATATCGCCATACATGAATTACTTCCTTCCAGTGGGTGATCCCTGGTCTTTCACAGAAGCAAGCTAGATTTAATACAGCAAAGCTAATATCAGGTCTAGCCAGGTTTGCAATGAAATTTAACCTACCAATTGGGGATTGATAATTCTTTCCCAATTCTTCAAAAGCTTTGATTTCTTTGGGTGTAGCTGGTTTCAGTTGTAGACCCGAAGTGCAAGGATTGTTCAGCGGCTTAGCGTCCAGGAGATTCAGCTCTTCAAGCCCTTTTTTGATATGATTTGGTAGTGAGAGACTGATTGAGCATGGAGTAACTTCCACCTTCATTCCGAGCAGCGTGTTGACCTTATGCGCTGAGGAGTCCTTGAATCTTGTGAGAAATCGATCTTTAAAGTCTTTGGTGTTTCCGACAACTATTAAATCATCTACATGAAAGAAGAGAGCGGTGGTTTGATCTTTGTGGAGATAGAGACATGGATTGCTGTTGCTCTCCTTGAAACCATTTTCCTTAATCAACTCACTCAGGGTCTTGTACCAATTCAGTGGCGCCTGTTTCAACCCGTACAATGATTTCTTCAACTTGAGATATTTGGAGGTTTGTTTGGAGCCAGCTGGGGTTTTGATGTAGACGTTCTCGCTGAGCGGAGCGTGTAAGAATGCCCTCTTTACATCAAATTGTAGGATGCTAAGTTTTCTATCCACACAGTAGCATAGTAGGGCTCGTAGAGAGGCCACCTTACCTGTGGGAGCAAACGTGTCAAAGTAGTCAATTCCAAATCCTTGGTTGAAACCTTCTACACAGACACAAGCCTTGAGGGTGGTGTCCCCGGTGTGCAGGTCCTGTTTGCATCAAAAGGCCCAGGTGGTGTTGAGGGGATTGGTGACTTCCGACTCATCTGCATCTTCCCAAACTCCAAGTTCCTCAACAGTGTTTAGTTCTTTATTGACTGGAGGTACCCAGGCGGGATCGTTCAATGCTTTGTGAATGTTTTTTGGTAAATTGGAGTGATAGTACCTGTATTGTTGGGGGGGTTTAAGTTGACTTCTATCACGTAGATTTGGTCTAAGCGTTTCAAGAACCTTGGTGTCTGAGCTGGCTGATTCGGAACTGTCTGACTCCATGCTGGGTTCAATGAGAGGTTTGACGTCGTCCTGGAGTTCAATAACAGTAGTGTCAGTGCTGGCTTGAGTGCCTTTGATATTTTCATTCTGAGTCGCTTGAGTAATTCCTTCAGCTGCTGCCTCTCTGGCGGGCAGTTCTAAATTAATCGGAGAAGGTTTATTGATAAACTTAACATGCTTGGTGTCTACTATTTTTCCGCTTCTGGAAAGAATTTTATAAGAAAAGAGACAAGGCGTGTAGCCTAGAAGAATCCCTTCCTCCCCTTTTTCACTCAGTTTCGAGGGGATTTTGGTGTTGTTGAGTAAGTAGACTACCGGACAGCCTATGGGCTGAAGGTAGTTTGAGGGTAGGTTGGTTTTTTGAAGCATTTTCCACGGCGTCTCGCCGCCTTTTTTGGAAGGAATTTGATTAAGTGCAAAGCAACAGCTTTGAATGACTACGTGCCAGTAGTTTCTGGGAATGGGAGTCGAGCTGAACACAGAGCAAACAGACTTGATGATCGTCCGGTTGGCTTGTTCTGCCTTCCCATTGTGCTGTGAGTGGTAAGGTTCACTGATGATGTGTTGTATGGCCTTAGACCGGAAGAATTGATTGAGATCGTCATTCACAAATTCGCCTCCTCCGTCGGATATGATTTTGGAGGGGTATCTAAGTAGTTTCTTGGCTTCATTTTTGATTACGAATTTGATTGTGTTAGCAGCAGCATCCTTGGAGGGAAGAGGAAATGAGGAGAGATAGCCCAACTTGTTTTTGACAATTGTAAGAGAATATTGCATCCCCCCTTTGCTGGTTGGATTTAGGGTCCCAATCAGATCCAGGTGAAGTCGGTCAAAAACCCTCAAGGCAGGGGCTTGAGTACTGTCAAAAGGAAGTCTTGAGATCTTTGCCTTGCTGCAAGCAAGACATTGAAAGTTGCTTGCTAGGGCTTTGCCAATGCTATGACCTAGATGTTTTTCCATGCGCTTTAGGCTAGCATGACCAAGTTTCTTGTGGAGACTAGATAAGTCCGCTTGAGTTAAGTAGCACTGAAGAGGCTGAGATTGACTTAAGGGACCAAACTTGATGAGTAGAAGATTGTTCTCTATGACGCCAGTCAGTAGCGATCTACCTTTGAAGCAGAGAGAGAAAGAGGACGGTTTGGTTTTGGTGTTGACTTGTAATAAGCAACCTTTGTTTAGCAGGGCTCCAAGGGAGATGAGGTTAACAGTAGCTTCAGGAACCCAAGCTGCATTATCTAAGCGTATTCGGTTGGCTTGGTCCGAGATTTCTATGGTGCCGAGTCCTTTGATGGATAGTCCTTCTCCTCTTTTTCCGGTTTTAATGGTGTCGTCTCCTGAGTTTTCTGCCATAGTGGTGAAGAAATCTTTACTTCGAAACATGTGAATTGAGAATCCGCTGTCAAGAATGTAGCAGTCTTCAGAGTCTGTTTTTGCCTTGTCCGGAGCGCAGTAGAAGCTGTAGTAGTGAGATTCTTCTTGTGGTTTCTTTTTAGGTCCCCGTCTTGCTTTGTTTGGGGGGTTATTGGGTTTCAATTCAGGAAATTCAATCCAGCAGGAGGACTGAGAATGTGACTTCACCGCCGGGTTGTGCTTCCCATCCAGGCATCTTGGGTAGTTTGACTCTCTTTGATGATTGGAGTGATACAAGGCGGAGTTAGTGTCTGTCGTCTTGGGAAGTTTTGCCTGAACTTCATTCTTGTGTTGAACTAGGTGATCGAGTACCAGGGAAACAGAAAGTTGTAGTCCTGAGTGCATGATTTGAGAGCGGATGGCCTTGAGAGACTCGGGAAATTTGAATAGGATGAGGTAGCTTAAGATGTTGTCCGGAAGCTCTATTCCCACTTCATCAAGTTTTTCTAAGTGAGTTCTTACTGAGGTTACAAAGCTTTTGATATTGTTTTGGTCAAAAGTCAGATAAAGAAAATTGAAGAATGTTCAAGCTTGATTAGCCGCTTGACTGGAGGCAAAGTGATTCTTTTCTGCCAACCAGATCAGCTTAGTTGAGTCTTCATTTTCTGAGCTTATGATGTTGGTATGAGTTGCTGAATCTAGTTTAGACATGATGTATCCAGCCATCTCGTTTTTGTCTGGGATTTCAGTATAAGGATTGTTTGAATTGAAGAGGTCAAGGATTCCGCGCATTTTTAACAATTGTTCCATCTTCTTTCGCCAGATTGAATAGTTTTTCTTGGTGAGAAGTGGTGTGGATTCCATGAGGGACTTCAGAGCCAAAGCCTTAAAATTCCCTTCTCCTCCTCCTCCTGGTCCAGGTGTTTCTGTGATTTGATTTGTGCCGGATGAGCTGGGGTGATCCATCTTTGGCTTTTAACTGTGTAAAATTTTTATTGAATTGAGAAACCTAGACCAGGCTGGTTCATTTCAGGTTCAAGTAAAGGGTTAGAGACCATGAAAATGAGATGAGGAACAGATCACAAAACAGAAAAGAACAGTAAGGAAAACAAACAGAGACTGATGGTTCTACAGGCCGGGTTATGACCTCTAAAGAGATTAAGTAGAACAGAGCAGTTTGAGGATTTGTTGACGACTGATCCGACCGAGATACTGAGCTGAGAAAGTTGATAGATTAGTTCAGAGGAATGTTGAGTTGATCATTCTTTCGTCTAGTCTTTTGGTTCAGATGATTCGGTGATCGAAGTCGAGTAGGTGAAGCTGGCCAAGTGGTCGAGTTGATTATCATTAGTATGAGGACAGGGCACAGTTATTTGTATTTATGAGCTGATTCAAGAGGTCGTGTGAGAGCCGTAGGTGACAGGTTTGAGAAAGGTGACAGCTTGACACACAGGTGATTGGACAGACAACAAAGTAACACATACGACATGAGAGATAGAAGGGAAAGAAGAAAAGAAACGTGGTAACACATCTGACACTAAGTACAAAGATGAAATGGAAATGGGAATATCAACATTTCTCAGAAGGTTAGGACCTTGCGCGAATACATGTATTTTCTTAATGGAAAGGGAAGCTTGGTACAACAACAAGAAGAGAAGAAGTAGAGGAAAGGATCAGGGGAAAAGGGGGGGGCAATGCACCTGAGCCATCTTCATCATTTCCTCCATTTCCGCCCTCGAGGACGCCAGTAAAGCCCGGAAAGATGCGCGGAGTTTGTGCCGGGATTCCAAGGATTATGTGCCGGGGATTGCAAGGAAATTCCGGAGCATTGAGGTCGACCTTTCCGCGAAAGCCTCAAAGCCGGCCGCCAGGAGCGCCATTATGATTGGAATCTCCGGGATCTTGGAAGGGCTGGGGGGAGGAGTGGCCGGTGGAGATGGGGCCCCCAGGGAACCAACAGGGGGGCTTGGTCCAGCTGGAGGCAATGACGGGACGACTATAGGTGACAGAGGCGGAGGGACGTTGGGGGTCGTAGGCCTCTCATCCAAGGCCGCTGGTGGCGCGGGTGGTGTCGGCAGTCGTCAAGGAAGAGAAGGGGGTGCTGGCGCGGCCGCAGGTCTTCCAAAGAGTCTTGGGTCCGGTACCCTTTGGTTCACGCCAACAGCGGCAGCCCAAGCGCGCGTTGCCCCGCACCATTCCTCTGAGGTTTTGTATTTGCCCCGTTGCGGAGGTTTGGCCCAGCAGAGGGGTGATGCCGATTTGTGGCTCACGTGCAAGGTGGTGGGTGACAGAGCTTGGGGGCGGCGGGATGAAGGTTAACCGGGGGGTTTCCACAAGCCTTCCAAGATTGAGTCGTCGTCCGAAAACACGAACGGGTCCGGAATAGCCCTCTTGCGCCGCCTGGGGCAAGAGCTGGATTGGGGGGGAGCTCAAAGGATGCTGTCGCTAAGCAAGCAGAAAAAATGGCCGCAAAAGCAAGCAACACAGGCGCGTTGACCGGGGACAATCAAACACGCGTTCCCGTTCCGGGCGCAGAACTTGCATGGGAGCATATTGGCGATGATGCGGAAGGAGGACAAGGAAGGTGGTAGTGGGAGTGGTGGGGGTGGTAGTGGAAGTGGCAGGGGTGTTAGTATGGTGAAGCAATAGGAAACTTCTGGGGACAGAACTCAAGTTGGGGGGGGATGTGGTGTCAATTTATAGACACGGATTGGGAACTGCGTCGCGGCTGCGCGCTCAGCATTGGGGGCAAGCGGGCTCAGAATTAGGGTATGCGGAGTGCTCAGCAGCAGGCGCTGTTTGGCTCCGCACCTGGTGGACGGGTCGGGCTCAGCATCAAATGCGGCGTGGGTGGCGATCCGCCCTGGAGATTGGATTCTGAAGGTAGTGCGCTCAACTTGGTTTGCGGGCGCGCCGTTTCGTATACGTAGGGGCGGAGCAATCCGCGGGCTATGAAGGAAGGGATGGAGAGCGCGTGCAAGCGTGCGGATAATGACAGATATTACCGAACACCCACAACAGGTGCGGACAAACGGATACGGACAGGTGCGGGGGGCTCCGAGTAGGGCGCGGTGCAAGGACCGCGTCATGAGAAGGACAAACTGGATGGACGGAACGGCGTACGGACAACGGGGGGAGTTTGGTACGGAGGAGGTGGGGAGAGGAGGCTAGGGTTTCTGTTTTGGGATTGTTTTCTGTTTCTTTGTCATACTGTCATTTGCGCGTGTACTTAGGTTAGGGTTGAGGGGGAGGACTTATTGTCACTCCCAACTCCGGGTTAGAGGAGGGGCATACAGGGGAGGAGGAATCATCACATCACATCATTGGATTGGATCACTCATCTCACCAGGAGATTAAAGGAACTCATACCGGATACACATCCAGGTGGAAAGTTCTTAGGATTGAAGGATTGGCGATTTCTCTCTCTCTCTCTACTTTTCTTTATCTCTTTATCTCCTTATTTCCATTTCTCATTTAAGTGCAACTTTGGAAATCATCATCTCCTTTCAAATGCAGGGAACCGTTAACTTCCAAAACTTGGGACAATTATAGGGGGATAACCTTTATTCTTTCCACAATGCTAATCAATGAAAACAAAACTAAGGCCTCCCTTTTACTAGAATCTGTGATTTCCATGTGGTCAATTATCAACCTTCCACCCAAATTCAAGAATTTGGGAAAACTGCTCCTAAGTAAATGTCAAATTGAGAAAAAGGCTCCCTCCATCAAAGAAGTTGTCAAGGAAATGAGGTTGTTCCAACAAAGAAACCCTGATGCTCAAGACCAGTCTTAAGCCTTTGCTGCTTTCCATTGCTCCACCCCCTACAACGGCCCTCAATGTTCCCCTGGATATTACAACCCCAACTCCAAGCACTTGATAAAGGAATGCTCTCAGGTGGAAAAAACAAGTCAGGAAGAAGAAAACCCCACAAAGGCCTTCCTCGCTTCCCATGCCCAACTTTCTTCCAAACCCATTCTGGATTCAGGTGCATCTCACTCCATGTTCAACTCTTGCTCAGTCTTCTTGGAAATATTGCCAACCAATGAGGTGGTGTATTCAGCCAATGGATCCACAGCCAAAGTTCAAGGAAAAGGAACCGCCTACCTCAACCTTCCACACACTAAGGTCAAACTATCCAATTCCCTATACATTCCCTCTCTCTCTTCCAATCTCATCAGTTTATGTTGCTTTATCCAAAGGAATCAATCCCTGTTCTCTGGCGGCCCTGAGTGTTTTTCCATCCTAGATGCATCCAGAAAAGGGGTCATATCCATAAATCTCTCCAGTGGAAATTTCATTGTTGATTGACTCCCACTACTCTTGTGTGCATCCATGTCTTTATCAGCATCTCTACTCACTAAAAACCAATTGGCGGGTCACCCTTCCCATCAGTACTTGCTGAAGATGTTTCCATTGATTTCAAAATCCCCCTTCATCTGCACCACCTGTGATATCTCAAATAGTCACAAAATTCTGTTCCTTGGGACAGTTCCAAAAGCATCCCGCTGCCATTATTTCCTTCACGTTGATCTATGTGGGCCCGTATCACCTGCCTCCATCTCTGGGTCCAGGTACTTTCTCCAAGCCATGGATGGCTTCCCTCATTTTTTATGGATTTGGATTGTCAAAAAAAAAAGCAATGTTCCGTCTGTCTTGACCAATTTATTCACTATGATAGAGAATGAAGCCGGCAAGAAAATATCCCACCTTTTCACCAACAATGGCACAAAATTTAAGAATCAGCATCTATCCAATATCTACTTGGAGAAGGGCATAGAACATCTCACCACAGCTCCATATAAATCTGAAGAAAATCATTTCTCCAAGCGCAGTAACAGGACTAGGGAATCCAAGATTTGGTGAATTCTCAAGACTCAAATCTTTTGCATGAATTCTGGGCTGAGGCCACAAACACCTCCGTATATTTAGAAAATCAAAACCCCTGCCAGTTGATTCATTTATAATCTCCATATTCACTGTGGAACTCTTGGGCTCCCACCCTAACACACTTGCACCCCTTTGTGACAATTATTGGCCCAAAAGCTTATTCAAAGAGTAGTACTTGGAGAAAAAGAAATGCTAAGACAATAATGTCTTATGATTGATCCTTAATATGAGGCAGAGGCAATGGCACACTTGCGAATGTGAATGAATTGGTTAATGAATGGATTGAAAACAGAAGGGAGAAGAGCTCCTTCAATAAAAAAGATGGTTCTCATGTGGAGTTCATGTAATGACAAGCAAAAGGAAAAAATTCCGCCCCAAATGGGCTCTACAGGCTCTACAAGCCTTGCTGATTGGTTTGGGCTTACTCAGTCCACTTGGAATTAGTCCCTGAACCCTTAAGACAAGTCTGTACCGGTTGAATTTGGTGTTTCCACCCTTACTGGGCTGACCCAGCCCTTGTTGCTGTTAAGACCCTGGCTGGTTGTACCTTACAAACAGCCCTGTTACCCCTGTGACCTCATTTACCGGGCTGGTTGCTTCATTCAATCAGCAGTTGTCCCCTAGCATGGACCAAGTGGGACCCAGAACTTACCTAGGTCTGCTCTCAAGCTCACATGGGGGGATGTAACCGGCAGGCATGCCGCCTCCCCCCCTCTTTCCTCCTTAGGTGATCAGCAGGGGTGGTCAAATCCCCTGCTGGTTGCCTGGGACGCAATTAGCCCCAGGAAGACCGTCAAAACAGGTGGGCTGAAGGGGGATCAAGTCCCCCCAGCCCTTGGCACCTCCTGCTTGGTAATGGGTGGGGGGGAGAGCGCCCTGCTTGCTTGGTGGGAGGGTGGTCAGATCCCCCCCACCGCCTTGTTCCCTCAACCACCAACAGGTGGGAGGGTGATGAAGTCCCCCCCACCCTGGATGGTTGCCACATGAAACCATCCACTGGCTGGTCCTTGATGAGGGAGAGGACCAGCCATCCTCCCTCCCCCTCATGACCAAGAAAGGGGAGGGAGGGAGACAGGGGCCCCCAGCCACCATGGCCGCAACCCACCCCAGCAGCCCCCACCAGCCGGGTGGCGCAACCTGGGCTGCAGCCTTGCACACAGCCGGTGGGAGGACTCCAAATGGAGTCCTCTGCCCTATACAAAGGCCCCACGCGGGCCGTCCGGCCTCACAACGGGCCACAATGAGAAACACGCGGCCCCTTGCAAGCCGCAACACAGGTGGTGGCCCCAATGGGCCGCCAAGGCCTGATGACCACAAAACACACACTTTTGCGGGCCAGCCCATCTGGCCAAGTGTGTCCAAAATAAACCTTGGGCCCATTAATACCCATACAAGCCCATCTGGCTAAGGTGGCCCATCAACCATCAAGGGCCCTTCAAGGCCTGTGTCCCAATGACTTGGGAAAAGTGTTTTGGTGCCCAAATTCCCATAACTAATAACATCCACATAGGCATACGTGGCCCACATGATGTCAAATGGGCCGTGGAGGCCCATTTTTGCATCCCATTTGGATTACACAATAATATGTACATTACCTGAGTGCATCCGTATTTTAACAAACCCCCTTGATCCAAAAGGGATGCAATATGCATACTAGACATAAAACCTTGATGTTTTTTCCTATCTAACGCCTTAGTTAAGAGATCTGCAATCATTGCTCCAGTGGGCATGTACCGTAACACTATCCCTCTGTAGTTTAATGCATCAAGTATATATTTATAATGAATATAAATATGTTTTGTTCTTGAATGGAACACTTGGTTTTCTGTCAATCCAATGGCACTGTGATTATCAGAATAAAACAATGCAAACACTTGTGGTTTATGAGTATCCTCTAAGACCTTTCTCAACCACTTTGCCTCCAGTGAAGCTGACAGGTACGCTCTGTACTCTGCTTCTGTTGATGAAAGACTTATTGCTAATACCTTCTTAGACATCCATGAAACTAGATTCTTTCCTAAAAAGAATAAAAAACAACTTGTTGATTCCCTAGTGTTACCATCTGCCCAACTTGCATCAGAATAACCAACCAAATCAAAGTTTTCTGACTTTGAAACCTGCAGTCCCAGACTGATTGTTCCTTTAAGATACCCCATAACTCTCTTAAACGCAGACTAATGCCTCATGCTTGGTTTCTCTAAGTGTTGTGACAAGCATCCAATTGCATAAGCAATATCTGGCCTTGTACACTGCCCCAAATAGTTTAGCAATCCAATATCTGACCTATAATTGTTTCTGGATTGGACAAACTGCAGTTCCCCTTCATCTGTAGACTTTTTCAACCAAATGTTAGACTGCATTGGAGTACCAAACTTCTTTGCATCCTCTAAGCCATACTGCTTAAGTAGAGATAACACATAATGGTTTTGATCCAACTTGATCCCATTATTTCTCCTAATAACTTTCATTCCCAGCACCTGTTGTGCCAGGCCAAGATCTTTTATCTTGAAATCCTTTTTGAGTGCCTCCATGACTCTCTCTTTACCATTCCTAATAATAATAATTTCATCAACCCATACAAACAAAATTGAATGCTTTCTCACAAAGAGACAAGTATTGGCCTCACTTGTACTGAAACCAATCTCTATCAGTTTTTTACTCATGGTGTGATACCATGACCTAGCTGCTTGCTTCAATCCATACAGGGATCTACAGAGCTTGAGGACATATTCCCCTTTATCCAGTGAGAGGAAACTTCTCACACAGATTTTCTTCATAGTTTCTGGCTTGTTCTCTACCATACATTCCTTGAAACCATCAGTAATTGACATATAAACAGTCTCCTCTTCTCCAAGTTTTGCATTCAAGTATGCAGTCACAAAATCATCCTGTCTGATTTCTTCAAATAACTCCACTGCTAAAGAAATTATGTTCCTGAAGATGGACAGCCTTCCAGTTTTCAAAAAAGTCTCTTGGTAATCAATACCCTCTTTCTGCTTGAGGCATTGTGCAACGCATCTAGCCTTGAAACTCTTCAAAACTCCATTAGGAACCAAATAATTATTCAAACCTAACCTAGACCCAACTATGGTCTTTCCTTTTGGAACTAAATCCCGCTTAACCAATTCAAACACAGTATTATTTTACAGAGGATCAAATTCCTCAAAAATAGCTGTCTTCCAATTGGCTCTGTCATCAGAATTCATAGCTTGGCCAAAGCTATTTGGGTTAACCCTATTACCCATTTCTGAACTTAACTGTAGAATTTCATTAAGCATACATTGTTCCCAAAACATATATTCTTCATATTCTGCAGAAGAATAATGGGACTTCCATTCCCCATACCTATCAACAGGTCTCCTTGTCCTTCCAATCCTTCTAACTGGAGGTGGAGGCTCATCAGGTTCTGATTCCACAGACTCCCCTGAAGCGGGTACTGAACCCTCCTGTGGCACATCTGCCATCTCAAAATCATCACTAATGATAATCTCTACAGCATCTGCTGTTTAAATAGGCTCCAATTTAATTTAATGCTGTGATTCCTGAACAACACCTTTTCAGTCCTTTTGAGTGGAAAGGTACTTTCTTCAAATTTTACATCCCTACTACAGATAAACTTTCTTGTCCCTGGACAATAAATCCTGTATGACTTACTTATTAAGTCATAGCCTACAAGTGCCCCTGTTCTGGATCTAGGATCTAACTTCCCAACCATTTCATTATGGTGGATGCCATAATAGACTAAGCAACCAATTGTTCTTAGGTTTTATGTTTTGGGGTACAACTTCCAAAACCGATAATTCCAACTTTTCCCATTAACACTAACAATATTGTGCAACAGACACACTGTGCAAACCAACTCAGCACATAAAGACTTTGGAAAACCAGATTGAGTCATGATAGTTCTGAATTTTTCCAATAAAGTTCTATTCATCTTCTCAACTATTCCATTTTTTTGTGGAATACTTGCAGTAGTAACTATATGAGTGATACCATAATCATTCAACAGTTTCTCATACTCTTTACTCACAAACTCACCCCCTCCATCAGTAATAACCCTCTTGATCTCCTTCATCAAAGCATTCTGTTTCCGGACTTTGAAGATTACTGATACCTCTTCTGTGGTCCGACCCTTTGATCTTATTAGTTTCACCCAAAAATAATTAGTTTCTGTATCAACCAGATTGATGAAGTACTTTCCCCCCCCAAGGGACACTGGTGAAAATGGCCCTGCCAAATCAATGGAAAATTCCTCTCTAGGAACTTCTATGCAATCTCTACTCTTTGAGAACACATTCCTGGTCTTGGCCCCTAAAGTAAAACTTTCACAGTTGCTGTCCTTTACCTTATGGCCACTTATATTGTGAGAACCAGTGCTCTGAGCTGAAAAAGAACAAGTTTGCACAAGGCAACTTATTCTGAAATTGCCCACTCAGGATAGTTATCCTATTCAAATCAATAAAAAACTTATCCTCTTTAAGATAAAAAATCTGGAAACCTTTTTTCCAGAGAACTCCAAGAGACACAAGGTTATAAGGCAAATCTGGTACATAGAACAATTTCTCAAAAGATATTTTGAAACCCAAGTGATTTGCAAGAATAAATTTTCCAATTCCTTTAATTTGAATTGTTCTTCCCTTTTGGCCAATATTTACAACACCATCAAAATCTTTAATATTTGAAAAAAAATTGGCTCAAAAAACATGTGGTCTGAACAACCAGAATCAATCAAAACAAGAACATCCTCCTTCAATCCTCCTAGAAGGAAAGAAGAATTATCATATGAGGAAATGAGACCTTTGATTGCAAGAAGAATGATAATAATAAAACCAGAAGACTGAACAGATTGGTTAGACAAGACATCAGGATAAAGCAGACTAGTTGAAGAGATCCATACCCCAGCTGATGTAAATGAGAGGAATCTGAAAGGACACAGTTTTAAATAAGGAACTCAAGAGACAGCCACGGCACACATTCACGCTAAGAAAATGTAGAAGAATTGAGGAAAAAGGAAACAGGATTGAAATGGATTAGACATCAAGTTGAACTAAATAGAGTGTAGCTGGTCCTTGAACCAAATTGAAGGGAAAAAAGAATGAAACCCACATAAATCAAAGAAACAATCAAGACAGAAAATAATGATAAGACACAAGAAACCATGATATCCCTAATATCAGCCAATGATAAGTTCTTATGATCAAGGTTAAGATTACATACTTCACAATCAATCAAGTCCATTTCTTGATCCTAATCAATTTTAGCCTCCTTGTTGGCGGCTTTTTCCTGAACAGCTTTTTCCAATGAAACATCCACTGCCACCATAGCAACATTTTCCATGGCAAGGCTGACCTCTTTGTCTTCCTTTTCACTTTCCTCATATTTCTTCCTCTTCTTGGCCTCCTTGCAATCCTTTGCATAATCCCCCTTCTTTTGAAAATTATAACACAAGACTTTTGATAAATCCCTTTTGGCCTTTACCTTCTTCCTGGATTTTCCTATCTTTCCCACCAGAGCAGTTCCTGTTCCCTACTTCATTTTAAATTGAAGATCATACTTTTCAATCCTTCTAAGCACATCCTCTTCTCCAAGAAGGGGATCCAATTGAGATAAGATCCTTGCCAAGGAATCATATTCTTTTGGTAGCTTTTGAAGAATTAAGAATGAAAAACACTCAGGATCCATGTTCAGCTCATATGACTGGAACTTAGCAATACTTGATCTTGCCTGACTCACAAACTGTTTACAGTTGATGAATTTCAACTTCAAAAAGTTATTGAAAGCCATACCCTTTTGATGAAAAGAATCACCAGCATACTTGTCCTTGAGCATTTGTCATAAAACACTCCCAATCCTCTTATGTTCCTCTTTGGGAGTATCAGAAACCCATGCAATATGACTCTCATCCCGATGTGTAAGAATAAGATGATAGGAATTCTTCTCCACCTCTGAACTGATAAAAGTATCATCTGCATCCATAATATCCCCAAAAATGTTAATTTTGAGATTGAATTTCTTAGAACTAAAAACCAGCAAGCTGGAGACAGGAAGTTAGGAATTAAACCAACTGATTCAGAAATGACAAGGAAAGACAATGAGATGAATAATGAGGATACCAACAGCTAGGGCTATGATCAGAGTCAAGACAACATGAGCGGCAGAAGAGAAGCAGAGGTGAGACTAGAAGAGGTGCGAGAGTATCTGAAATAAACAGAGGATCAGAGCTTATGAATGGTAAGAACAGTTTGGATGGATCTCTTACCAGGCAAGAAGGACACAAGATGATGGATCGGGTATTGAGGCGGCGAGTCTTGATTATGAGGAAAAAGAAAGAAAAAAAGAAGAAGAAAAGAAAGAATAAAAGAATAGAACAGAAAAGGAGTTGATCAAGGTGTATTGATGAGATAGTGAGATAGTTGAGTCGTGTTGATGAGATTGTCCTTGCTGCCTCCAGATCAACAGAGAGAGAGATCAAGAAGATCAAGAAGAAGCAGGACCCCTGGGGAGGATCCCCCAGGGATCTGGAGTTGAGTCTCAAGAGTGTCTCCGGGAAGAATTGGAACAGTCCATTTCTCAACACTCCCCGTGACTGGTAAGTAGATCCTCCAATAAATTATTTATTGTCAATAGAGAATAATTTGTTTTGCGGAAGCTGGAGAGAACTGATCATGGATGCTTTTGAGAGTGAATCGGCGACCATGGACTGGCCGGGAATGAGGTTCAGATCGAACTCTTGATTAGCAAAGTCTTCACAAAGACCCTTAGTTTTGATGTCTATGTGCCGAGATTTTGAGTGGGAACTGAATTTTCTTATCTTGTCATCTAAGACTTTATTGTCTATGTGTAGTTTGGGTTTGAATTTGAGACCTTGGGAAATTTCATTGATGAGATGTCCAATCCATTTGACTTCTAGATAACAATCAAGTAGGGCATTCAGTTCCGATTCAGTGGAGGAATATGTGATATTTCGTTGTCGAGTCGAGTTCCAAATAACTGGACTTCCATAGTGGAAGAAAATATATCCGGTTTGAGATTTTTGAAAGGTAGGGTTGTCTGCCCAAGTAGCATTGCTAAAGCTCAAGAGGACGTCCTGATTCGGGTCATATTTGATGGTCAGCTTGAATTCTTTGGTCGTCTTCAAATACTTCCATACTTTTCTGACTTCCCGCCAGTGGCTCATTCCGGGTTTGGAATTGAACCTAGCTAGGCTAGATACAGAGAAGGATATATCAGGGCAAGTGTACTGAGATATGTGATTGAGAAGACCTATTGCAGACCGATAGTTGATATTGAGCTGGCAGAATTCTGCGTGATCATCATCCGAGGCAGGTTCGAGGTTGAGGTTTTGAGTTAGTGGAGACATTTTGTCTTTGCAAGACGAGAGACCGAGTTCTTTCAGTCCGCGATCAATGTGATTAGGTTGACTCAAAAGAATTCAATCATCCCCGATTTCCATGAGCATCCCCAGTATAGTGTTGGGTGGATGACATGATGAGTTTTGAAATCGACTGAGGAAGTTCGATTCAAAGGTGTTGGAGTTTCCCACATGAATTAAGTTGTCCACGTGGAAATATAGCCTTTTGTTTGTATTCCGGTTGAGATAGAGACAAGGATCACTCGTTGACTCCTTGTATCCTTGAGACTTGATCCATAATGTGAGAGTTTTGTACCAGTTTTTTGGTGATTGTTTTAGGCCATCCATAGATTTCTTTAGTTTAAGATACGGGGATTTTCTGCTTGATCCTTCTGGTGTCCTTATGATTACGATTTATTCCAGAGGAGCATGTAAAAATGCCCCTTTGACATCAAATTGAGTGATCTTCATCTTTTCTTTCAAGGCATATACTAAAGCTAAACGTAGAGATCCAATGTTTCCAGTTGAGGCCCAAGTTTAATTGTAGTCGACTCCCAATACTTGATCAAATCTTTGGACGCATAAGCAGGCTTTGTATTTGACTGGTTTGCCGTGACAATTTCCTTTCACTTTGAAGACCCACTTTGTATTTAGAATGATATCTGGATTTTCGTAGTATTCTTCCCAGACATCTTGCAATTCTATACCTTCTAATTCTGTTTCAGTGGCTTCCTTCCATTTGGGCCACTTGGGGCATTTGCGTGCGGCCTTATAAGACGGAGGTTTTTAGTAATGGTGGAAGCCATAACGTTGAGGCTTCCTAGTTTCGCGTCGGGGTCTTTGGTATAAGGATGGTTCAGGCTGCTCTTCCGGAATAGGGTGAGAAGGAGAACTTGGAGTAGAAAAATCTGTGGAATCCTGGCAGTTCTTCTCTTCCCGATCTGACTCTGATTCAGCGGAGTCTTCCGGCGAATCCCAAATAGTGTATTGTTTCTCGGCAGAAGAAAAATCAGAGTCGTCTGATTCCAAACTGGCTTGGGAGAAGAGATTGAGGCCGGGAGACTCAAGGAGCAGGAATTGAAATGAACCGTTCTTGAGAAACTGGACATGTTTGGTTTTGATAACAGCACCGGATGAGCTTAGTACAAGATAGGAGTGGAAAATTGGATTAAACCCAACTAAGATTCCTTCTAGACCTTTTTCGTCAAATTTCTTTCCTCTTTGAAGATGACTTCCTAGGTATATGACTGGTGATCCTACGGGTTTCAAATAGTTAGTAGGGAGATCCTTTTTGAACATAAGTTCCCAGGGTGATCGGTGTGGTGTCAATATATAGCCTCGGATCGGGAACTTCCTTGCGGCCTGCGCGCTCAGCATCTGGTAGGTCGGGCTCAGCAGTTGGGGTGCGCTCGTTCTCAGCAGTGGCCGCTGCGGGCTCAGCAGGGTGAAGCACGCAGCTGGGGGCCGGGTCTGACTAGGGAGGCGGGCCGCGACCCGCTTGGGTGTCCAACCCAGTGATGGAGCCGGGCCGATCAGGTTCTCGGGCGGTTAGTTAGGGAAGGAAAGGGCGGAGCGATCGTGGGGCTATACCCGTGGACGGCCGCGCGCAAGCGCGGGCCGGCTATGGGACTAGGAAATTCACAATGGCGCGTCGGGCAGATACGGGCAATTGCGGTGAACTTTGAGAAGCGCACGGCTGAGGGCCGCGCCGCGGGGGACAAACCGGATGCGTGTAATGGCAGGCGAGCAAGCGGAATAGGATACGGACAGGGTAAAGGTTAGGATATGGGATAGGGTTTTGGGCCTAGGGTTTCCTTCTTCATTGTTGTCGGGTTGTTCATGTGCTTGTACTTAGGTTAGGGTTGAGGGGGAGGGCTTAAATACCTCTCACCTCAACTCCGGGTTGTAGGGGGGCATCGGACCATGGTATCATCAGGAGGCGGGGAGTGGAAAAGGGAGCAGACTTAGGAAAACAGAATCCCTCCCCTCTTCTCTCCTTTTCTCCTCTTCAGGCTCTCAAAAACTTCTATTTACGCTTGGTATCTAATCCTTACAGACGCTTCGACCCAAGAACTCCTGAACCTGCGGCAACTTTGTGAGGGATAACCTCTAAAGTTTCCACATCGGTCATTACCTTCCCTTGGTATCTGATTTAACATAAAACAACAGCTTCTGATAACTATGTGCCAGTAGTTTTTGGGTAGTCTGGAGGATGAGAACTTCGCGCGTGCAGATTCGACAATTGTTCAATTGGCCCGTTCCAATAGACCGTTATGTTGAGAATGATACAGTTCCAAGGTGATTAATTTGATATGTTTAGACATAGAAAAATCCTTCAGGGTTTTATTGGTGAACTCCGTACCTTTATCGGAGAAAATTTCTGTTGGGTAGTAATTGAGTCGCTTGAATTCTTTTTCAAGGATGTTGATTATGACTTCTGGAGTTTGATCTTTAGACAGTAGAGGAAATGCTGAGAGATAGCCGGAAAATTTGTTGACAAGAGTGAGAATGTAGCGGTGGCCCGCCTTTGACTGGGGTGTAATTGGTCCAATCAGATCCAGATGAATCCTTTTGAGAGGTTTAGAAGATGGAGTCGAAGTTGCTGAGAAAGGGGATTTAGTGATTTTGCTTCTTAAACAGTTGTCACATTGGAAGTTGCTTAGTTCTTCTTTAGAAAACTTATCTTTCAGAATAGGCTTTAGAGTAGAGATTGCTGCGTGGCCATACATCTTATGTAGATCTGATAGGAATGGAGGTTTGATGTTGGTGGGGCCAAAAGATTGATTCATGAGATTAACCAAGAAGTTATCTCCCGCAGCTCAAGGTTTCTCAATTACAAAAAAGTTGTCTCGAATTAGTCCTCTTAGAACAATTGCGTTGTTTTGGGTGATAGAGAATTGGTCTCGTTCTTGAAGTAGACTACACCCCTTTTTTGCTAGAAGTCCTGGACTGATCAGGTTAACCACTATATCCAGCACGTACATACACTCCTCTAACTTTATAATAGACTCGTTCCATTAGAGTCAAACGGTACCAGTACCTCGAATCTTAAGGTTAGCTTCTAATTTACCCGTCTTAATCTCTTCCGGGTTGTCTTGAAGATTGATTGAAGTGAAGAGCTTAAGGTCATTGAATATATGGAAATTTGCGCCGGAGTCCAACAGAAGGTTTGGTGTATTGTTGGAATTGATCCAGAGAGTGAGCAGGGCATGGTAATTAATATTTGGATTCTTTTTGATTTTATTTTTCCACTCATTCTGTTGTTTGACCCACCATCCTGGTGCGATTTGAGGATGGAGATGAAAACAAGAACTCTCAGGATGAGGAGAGTTCGGATTGTGATAGCCTTCCCTAGACTTGAGTCGCGCCTTCTTATTGTCTCTTTCAGCTCTGCCTTTGGTAGTTAATAGAGTGACATTGGTCATAGACTTGCCTACTTTGAGTTGGGCCTTCCGTTCGTTGTTGTATTGAGTGAGATGATTAAAAACTACTTCCACGGTGATCTGCTTCTCCATATGCATAATTTGCTGTTTAAGATTCTCCAGAAGAGGAGGAAATTTGAATAGAATGAGATATGCGAGTATATCTTTTGGTAGTTCTATGCCCACGTCCGCCATTTGAGTAAGAGCTTTCTTGGAATCAGTGATGAAGCTTTCTATCGCATGTTCGTTAAAGGGAGCATGTAGGAACTTATTGAAGACTCAAGCTCTATTTGCAGTTTCAGACGAGGAAAATCAACGGGTAATTTTGGCCCAGAGTAGCTTAGAGGAAGAGATATTTGTTGAGTTGACCACATTGGCGTGGGTGACACTGTCTAACTTAGAAAGGATGATAGCTTGGATTTTGCAATCTTGTTTTATCGTTAGTTGGCCTGAATTCCTGGTTACAACGTCCTTGATTTCCTTGAGATTGAAGAGCATCAGCATCTTGTCTCGCCAAATGGAATAGTTATCTTCATTAAGAGGAGGAATGGCATCAACCAAGGCTTTAAGGGCGACTTGATGAAAATAGTCGTTGACTCCCGCTGGTTCTTTCATTTTCGGTTGATTCGAGTCTCCTTTCGGCTTTTAACCGTGTTAATTTTGAGATTGAATTTCTTAGAACTAAAAACCAGCAAGCTGGAGACAGGAAGTTAGGAATTAAACCAACTGATTCAGACATGACAAGGAAAGACAATGAGATGAATAATGAGGATACCAACAGCTAGGGCTATGATCAGAGTCAAGACAACATGAGCGGCAGAAGAGAAGCGGAGGTGAGACTAGAAGAGGTGCAAGAGTATCTGAAATAAAAAGAGGATCAGAGCTTATGAATGGTAAGAACAGTTTGGATGGATCTCTTACCAGGCAAGAAGGACACGAGATGACGGATTGGGTATTGAGGCGGCGAGTCTTGATTATGAGGAAAAAGAAAGAAAAAAAAGAAGAAGAAAAGAAAGAATAAAAGAATAGAACAGAAAAGGAGTTCATTGAGGTGTATTGATGAGATAGTGAGATAGTCGAGTCGTGTTGATGAGATTGTCCTTGCTGCCTCCAGATCAACAGAGAGAGAGATTGAGAAGATCAAGAAGAACCAGGACCCCCGGGGAGGATCCCCCGGGGATCTGGAGTTGAGTCTTGAGAGTTTCTCCAGGAAAAATTGGAACAGTCCATTTCTCAACAAAAAAAGATGTTTTACAACTCACTTTCCATAAGAACAGACCAAGCATTATAGCTTTTACTATTCAGAACAATCTTGGTGGAGCTTGACTCTGGGATATAAGACATCTTCTTTGAAAACTTGATGTCCTTGAGGTTGTCCAGAGTAAGGTATAAGGGTCTATTCTGCTTGGAAGTAATGATTATGATGTTACCAATAATGTGTGAGAATTATTTGCCCACAAGCTTAGTCAAAGAGTAGTACTTAAAGCAAAACAAATTCTGAGAAAAAAATGTCTTATGATCAATTCTTAATATGAGGCAGAGGCAATGGCACACTTGTGAATGAGAATGAATTGGTGAATGAATTGATGGAAAAAAACAGGTAGAAGAGCTCCTTAAATACAAAAGATGTTGCTCATGTGGAGCTCATGTAATGACAAGCAAAAGGCAAAAATTCCGCCCCAAATGGGCTCTACAGGCTCTAAAAGCCTTGCTCATTTGTTTGGGCTTACTCAGCCCACTTGGAATTAGTCCCTGAACCCTTGAAATAAGTCTGTACCTGTTGAATTTGGTGTTTCCACCCTTACTGGGCTGACCCAGCCCTTGTTGCTGTTCAGAACCTGGCTGATTGTCCCTTACAACAGTCCCTGTTACCTATTTTGCCTCATTTACTGGGCTGGTTGCTTAATTCAACCATCAGTTGTCCCCTAGCATGGACCAAGTGGAACCCAGAACTTACCTGGGTCCGCTCTCAAGCTCACATGGGGGGGATGTAACCAGTGGGCGTGCTGCCTCCCCCCCTCTTTCCTCCCTAGGTGACCAGCAAGGTTGGTCTAATCCCCTGCTGGTCGCCTGAGACGCAATTTTCCCCAGGCTGACCATCAAAACAGGTGGGCTGGAGCAGGATCAGGTCCCCCCAGCCCTTGCCGCCTCCCCCTAGGTAATGGGGGGGGGGGGGGAGAGTGTCCCGCTTGCTTGGTGGGAGGTTGGTCAGATCCCCCCCACCGCCTTGTTCCCTCCACCACCAACAGGTGGGAGGGTGATGAAGTCCCCCCCCACCCTGGCTGGTCCTTGATGAGGGAGAGGACCAGCCATCCTCCCTCCCCCTCATGACCAAGCAAGGGGAGGGAGGGAGGCAGGGTCCCCCAGCCACCATGGCCGCAACCCACCCTGGCACCCACGACCAGCTGGGTGGCGCAAAAAGGGTTGCAGCCTTGCACACAGCAGCTGGGAGGACTCCAAAAAGAGTTTTCTGCCACGTACAACGGCCCCACGCGGGCCTTTGGGCCCCACAATGGGCCACAATGAGAAACAAGCGGCCCCTAGTGGGCTGCAACACAGGCAGTGGCCCCAATGGGCTTTCAAGAGCCAAAGACCCCAAAAGACACACTTTCGAGGGAAAGCACGTCTGGCCAAGTGTTTCCAAAAGAAACCTTGGGCCCAGTCATGCCCAAATAAGCCCATCTGGATACGGTGACCTATCCACCACGACCAGCCCCTCAAGGCCTGTGTCCCAATGAATTGGAAAATGTGTTTTGGAACCCAAATGCCCAAAAACAATAACATCCACATAGGCCCACATGGCCCATGTGATTGTTAAAATACGTACGCACTTACGCGGGTGCTACGTATAAGTGTAATCCAAATGGGATGCACAAATGGGCCTCTGAGGCCCATTGGACACACACACGGACCATACGGGTCCATGTGGATGTTACAGAGTTGGGGAAACTGGCCTCAAAACGCGTGAAACAGACCCATTGGTACACGGGCCCTAACGGGCCCGATGGGGTATATGGGAAAATACGGCCAGATGGGCTTGTATGGGCATAATTGGGCCCAAGGTTTATTTTGGACATACTTGGCCAGACGGGCTGGCCCGCAAAAGTAGTCTTTTCTCACAATTCGGGCTTGGGGCGGCCCATTAGGGTTGCCGCCTGTGTCGCGGCCCGCTCGGGGCCGCTGCTCGCGTTGCGGCCCGTTCGGGGCCGCCTGTGTTCCTCGGCACGGCCCACGCGGGGCCCGACGGCCCGCGCGGGGCTGTTGCGCGGCCGAGGGATCCCACGCGGTGTGATGCCGCGCGGGCCCAGCTGGTCGCGACCGGCGACCAGCGCCGCGGAGCCGGGGCTCGCGGCCCTGGCTCGCTCCCCCTCCCCTCGCTCGCCGTCGCGAGGGGGAGGGGGGGGGCTGGCTGGGTTGAACCAGCCAGCGACCGGCCGCAACGAGGCGGTTGGTCAGGGCAGGGGGGACCTGACCACCCCCTTGCCCCAGGAGGTGGCGGCGCCGGCCGCATGGTATGCAACCGGCAGGTGGGGGGGATTTCATCACCCCCCCGCCATCGTAGCGAACTAAGCGCGAAGGGGCGCTCTCCCCCCCCCTTTACCGAGGGGGAGGAGCGATGGGCCTGGGGGGACCTGACCACCTCCCAGGCCAACTTTCTGTGACGACGCCCTGGGGGGTATTGACCCCCAGGGCCCCTGGTGAAGGGATTTGACCGCCCCCACCAGGGATTTGTAAGAGATAGAGGGGGGGACAGCATGTCCGCTGGTCACACCCCCCCATGTGAGGTTGAAACCGGACCCAGGTGAGCCCTGGGTCCCACCTGGCCCATTTCAGGGGCCAGGGGCTGGATGCATGAGGCAACCAGCCCGTAACGGGGGTAATGATGCCATCAGGGCCGGTTTTAATAGACAACCAACTAAGGGACTGAACAGCAATGGGCTGGTTCAGCCCCGTAATGGTGGAAACACAAGAATGGACCAGAATAGTCTGGTTGTAAGGGTTCAGGGACTAATGCCATGTGGGCTGATGCAGTCCAAACCAAGTAACAAGGCCTGTAGAGCCTGTAGAGCTCTTTTGGGGCGGAAAATTTGCCCTTTGGCTTGTTGTATCATGGGCTCACAAGAGGCCAATCTTTTGTACTTAAGGAGCTCTTCTCCCTGCTGTTTTCCATCATTCATTCATCATCCAATCGAATTCATCCAACATATTGCCCCATTGTGAGAGCCCCATTAGCCATTATTGACACACAGTGTCCAGCATTTCTTTTGCTTTAAATACTGCTCATTTGCCTAAGCTAATTGCTGGCCATAATTATAACAGTGATGTCCAATGGGCCATGGAGGCCCATTTTTGCATCATATTTGGATTACACAATAATATGCACATTACCTGAGTGAATCCCTATTTTAACACCCTTTGGCTGTGAGGCTGTCTACATGATCAACCTCATCAAGGGCAATCTTTGGGATCAAGTCAGGAGTGGAATCCTATTAGGCTATGAGGAAGGGCAGCAAACGTACGGGATCTTATAGGTGGAAACTGGTAACTTCATCAAATCCCATCATGTGAAATTTCACAATGGCATTTTCCCTGCTTATCCCTCTACCACTCCCACTGATCCTTGCTCCTTCTCCATCTCCCTTAACGGTGAAGCCAAGATCTCCTCAAAATGTCCAGACTCTCTTTCTCCCAATTCAAGCCTCCTTCCTTCTCCTGCGCCAGTGCCTGAATCCTTACCCTCTCTGAATCAGTGCCATGCATCCAAGATATCTCCTCAACCTGCTGAGTCCCCACCTCATGTGAAGTTTTGAATGATCTGATTGCAACAAAGGATCAATGGATGAAGAAGAAAAGGAGTGTGCTGAAATTGTAATTAGAAGAATAGAATGAGGAGATGGAATGATAGTGAGGAAAGGAGAAGTTGAAAGAGAACGTATGAGTTAGATTGAGAAGAGACCTCACTGCTAGACAGATCTGGAGATGAGTGATGACTCAAGTGATTGAAAGTTGATGGTTGGATTGAAAAGTTGAGGACAAGGAGATTTGGATGGTTGAAGTAAGGGTTGATGAGTTAATAGGATTGAGGACAACAAGTTGGGGATCAAGAATGAAGGGAATGAATGAGAGAGGAAGTAAGATATGGATGGATGAGGAGGAGAAGAGAGGAGATAGGATCAGAGGATGATTGATGAGGAGGAGGAGATATGAGATGGAGTGGAAGGAGTATGGATGAGAAATAAATGGTGAGTGAGATTGGGGAAAGAGAAGGATTGAGAGGATATAAGTATCTAATTGAAATGGGATTGGAGAGAGCAGGATTGAAGGTTTGTCTATTCCAATGTATGTGAGTGATTGAATGGAGCTTATGTCTAGATTTTAAGTTTCCTCATTTGAGGTCAGAGCGGGCAGAGCGGGGATGTCACTCAGGGAAGTCAGTCATCTCTCAACACGCTGCCGTGTCTAGGAGTGAGAGCGTGTAGGATTGCAGACGTGAGTAAAGTAACTGAGGGTTTGATTGACAGCTTGGTGAGGCAGTCAGCTATCATGCAGCTGGAGGGAATGAGACTGGTTATGAGGCCTCCGTTGTATTTCTGTCCACGTAGCCATTTTGTTTGAGTATCAACATGTTTCAGCGCACCATGGTGAGAGTCATGATTGACAATGTTGTGCACGGCCTTGTTGTCTATATTTGCGCAATGAGAGAGTTTGAGATTAGGATTTAGGTTAAGAAGAAGATTGGTGAGCCAGATTTTCTCTTCAGTGGCAAGAACCAGGGTTTTAAGCTCTCCTTCCATGGATTACAGGACACAGTTGGTTGTAGCTTTCTATGCCAGGCTACAGGACACCCGTAGAGAAGGATTATAAATCCTGTGTAACTTCTGCAAGTAAAAGGGTTGTTGGCGCCATCAGAGTCGCTGAAAAAATCAAGGTCATACTTGAAGGAGGTGGGCTTGAGATGTAGAGCCAGAGAACGCGTAGACTTGAGATAGCGCCAAGAGTGTTTCATTTAATTCCAGTGAATTGTTCCAGGTTTGGAGTTGAAGCGGGAGAGGTTGAACATGGAGTAGGAGAGATCAGGGCAAGTGCGACTTGCAATGAAGTTTAGGTAGCCGGTGGCCAAGAAAAAGTTGATCCCCAAGTTAATGAATTCATTGTGTTTGAAATCAGAGGCGCCCCTGAGCTTTATGTTGGGGGTCATCGGAGTTGATATTGGTTTGGCGTTGGAGAGTCCTAGTTCGGAAAGAGAGGTTTTGATGTGGTTAGGTTGGTGAAGGAGTTTGAAGGATGTTTCCTGGATGAGATGATTGCATAGAATCTTCTTTATAGGCCCCTCGTGAGAGATGTTAAATTCTTTCTTTAAATTGAGGCAAAATTCATTTGACTTGCCAACAATAACAAGATCATCAAAGTAGACAAAACCATAGGTGGATGAGGATCTATTTATGAAGAGGCATTGATTGGATATCAATGTGACAAAGCCTTGCTTGAGGATCCAGGATCAAAAGGTGTCTGACCAACTCTTGGGGGCTTGCTTCAGTCCATAGAGTGCTTTCTTTAGTTGAAGATAGGGAAATTTAGAGGAGTACCCTTCGGGACATTTAATGTAGTTTTCTTCATCCAGAGGAGCGTTGAGGAAAGCGGCTTTGATATCCATTTGAACAGCTGGAAGATTGTGGTGAAAGGCGTAAACAAGGAGAGTTTGTAGAGTAGTGATGAGTCCAGTTGGAGCAAATGTTTCACCAAAATCCATAAATTCCAGCTGTTTGAATCCCTGGACGCAGAGACAAGATTTGTAAATCACTCCTTTGCCAGAAGGACCGTCCTTAAGACGGAAGACCAAGGTGGTTGAGAGCGCTCTTTTCCCTAAAAGAAGAGAGTGACACCCCTCCCAAACATCTAGTCGTTCGATGCCGTTGGTTTTGACCTTCATGGATTTCAGCCAGTGAGGACAGTCAGGGGAAGCGAGTACTTCTGAGTAGTTTTGAGGAATAGACCTAGCAAGAAATCCATAGCGTGCAGGGGGTTGGAGGGGTGATTGATCTCTGAGAGTTTGAGATGAGGGATTGGTGAGTTTGTGGGAAATGAGTTCACCTTTGGAGTCTGATGAGGAGGAATTATCAGAGTTATTTGATGTCTCAACAGCGGTTGGGATGAGGGCTGGTGAACCAGGATTGGAGAAAATCTCAGCTTGATCAGGAAGGGAGTTAGAAAACATGGGAATGGAATTTGAATTGGAAGGGGAAGTGGAGGAGGACGAGGAAATGGAATTGGGAGAGTTGAGAATTTCAGTTAGCGTTTCATTAAGGGAAAGTAAAGGATCAAAGGGAGATTTGTGAGAGTTGGAGGAAGGTAGAAGAGTATGGTTTTCAAAGATTTTAACCTGTTTGTAGCGGATGAAATTTTTGATGGAGGGTCAGAAGATGCAAAAGGATAGTAGTTGTAAGTCAAATCCTACCAGTATTCCTTCAATTCCTTTCTCTTTGAATTTGGATGATGGTGGATGACGCTGATTGAGAACTATTGTTTTTGATCCAAGGATGAGAATGATATGGAGATTAGGAGATGACCTGTTCCACAATTCAAATGGAGATGTTTTAGTTTTTGGTGAGGGTATTAGATTTTGTAGAGTACAACAACCAGATATGATTTTGTCCCAGAGATCCAAGGGAATGTTCATGTCAAGCATGGTTGTGCGAGTGGCTTTGATGAGTGTCCAATTCACTTGTTCTGCTATAGGATTGTGTTGAGGCGTGTAACGTTTGGATGTATAATATAAAATCCCCTCCTCATTGAAGAAGGAGCTGAGTCTAGAGTTGAATAATTTGCCTCCGTTGTCAGAGTGGAATTGTTTGAGTTTTTTGGAAAAAAGATTGGAGTGAATGCAAATGAACTTGATGATCTTGTTGGTTGCTTTGGATTTGAGTTTGAGTAGGATGCATGTCTTGAAAAAAGAGTGGCTATTGGTTAGGATCATGAAATACCAATTTCCTGTTCTAGACGTTGGCTGTATAGGTCCGCAGAGATTGGTGTGTAGTTCATCGAATCATTTGTTTCTTTGGGGAAATTGGCCCTTCAATGGGGAGCAATGAATTTTACCTTTAGCGCACAAGACGCAGCTGGTATTGTCCCAGCAAAGTTTGGGAAAGTTGTGGGAAAGGAGTTTGGTGTATTCAGGATGGGGATCGGCAAAGCATTTGTGGAGAGTGGAAAGAGTCAGAAAGGAGAAGGCCTCAGGCATTGTGGGAGGTTTTGATTCCTCTATGCTCAGAAGATTGTCTTGGATTTGACCTTCCAGCATGGTTAGGTTGCCAAGAGTGACCTTGAAAAATTTTGGAGAAGTTTTTATCAGAAAGAAACCTCCAAACCTTGGCTGGGACAATACCTGCTGCGTCTTGTGTGCTAAAGGTAAAATTCATTGATCCCCAATTAAGGGCCAATTTCCCCAAAGAAACAAACAATTTAATGAACTGCACGCTCTCACTCCTAGACATGGTGGCGTGTTGAGAGATGACTGATTTCCCTGAGTGGCATCCCCACTCTGTCCGCTCTGAGATGTGCCTGAGTTGAGAATCACTTGGTCTCTTGACAAGCTGAGGGAGTGAGTCATGGCAAAACTGAATGCAAGATTTGCAGTGGCCTTATTAGAAGGATTGGGGTTTTGACCGGAGCTTTTGTTTGGCAAGGAGGCCTAATTAGGTCAAAGATGGGGGTAAAGCCAGAAGCAGAAATCTTTGGGATGGTTGGCTTTGGGATTATGCCAGGTGGATTTGCATTGGAGAGTCTGTTGGTGAGCAAGTAAGGCTGACGCTTGAGATCCAGTGGAAACCTTGTGCTTGACTTGGTTAAGGTGATGTAGTACAAGATTGCCGTTGATTTTATTCTCTCCTAGCGTGTGGGTAATGGTGGTCTTAAGATTATGCAGTTGAGGCGGGAATTTGTAGAGAATGAGGTATGCTACTATATTGTTGTCCATTTTTATCCCAATATTGGCAATTTGGAGCAAAAAGGCTTTGACTTCTGTGATGAACTTCTTGATGTTCTTGGGGTCAAGTTGAAGATTCAGGAAGTGGAAGGAAACCCGAGATCAATTAGCAGTTTGCAAAGAGGCGAAGAATTCATTAATTGACTTCCAGAGAGCGATCCTGTTGGCCAAATGATTTTCCTTAACACAATTTAAGTGGGTTTGGTTGTCCAATTTTGCCAGGATGTAACCCACAATCTTGAGATTTACTTCAGCCGGGCATTTGCTTGGTTCAGAGGAGGTCAGCCAGTGAGATATGCCTTTAAGTGAGAAGATGGTGAGGATTTTAGATCCCCAGAGAGAAAAATTTGAGTCATTGAGATTAGTAATTGAGTCTGTCAGAGTCTTCAGAAGCAAGGAGGATGAGTCTATTGGTCCTGGGGTTGTCATTCTGATATTCTGTTTTTAACCGTGAAGTTTTGAATGATCTGATTGCAACAAAGGACCAGAAGATGAAGAAGCACAGGAGTGTGCTGAAATTGTAATTACAAGAATAGAATGAGGAGATGAAATGAGAGTTAGGAAATTAGAAGTTGAAAGAGAACGTATGAGTTAGATTGAGAAGAGACCTCACTGCTAGACAGATCTGGAGATGAGTGATGACTCAAGTGATTGAAAGTTGATGTTTGGATTGAAAAGTTGAGGACAAGGAGATTTGGATGGTTGAAGTAAGGGTTTATGACTTAATAGGATCAAGGACAAAAAGTTGGGGATCAAGAATGAAGGGAATGAATGAGAGAGGAAGTAAGATATGGATGGATGAGGAGGAGAAGAGAGGAGATACTATTGGAGGATGATGGATGTGGAGGAGGAGATAGGAGATGGAGTGGAAAGAGGATGGATGAGAAATAAATAGTGAGTGAGATTGGGGAAAGAGAAGGATTGAGAGTATGTAAGTATCTAATTGAAATGGGATTGGAGAGAGCAGGATCAAAGGGTTGTCTATTGGAATGTATGTGAGTGATTGAATGGAGCTTATGTCTAGATTTGAAGTGTCCTCATTTGAGGTCAGAGCGGGCAGAGCGGGGATGTAACTCAGGGAAGTCAGTCATCTCTCAACATCATTATCTGTCCATCAATGGCACTCCACCAAGCACCAATAACTCTGCCTGGGTACCCACCAATCAGCCCCCCCAAAAATATTTCATCCCAAATTGACCAATCCTATCCCTGCTGAACCCCAACCCCCGCTCCTTTGATGAGGCAATTGCTTCCCCCTTCAAAGATGAGTGGCTGGAGGCCATCAGGATCAAAATCCTCAACATGAGAAACTAAGGGGTCTTCACAATAGTCAAGGAACACACCTCTCAGAATACCCTGTCCACCATGTGAGTTTTCTGTTGCAAGACCAATCAAGACGGAAATCTAACAAAGTTCAAGGACCAAATTTTTGTCCGGGGGTTCTTACAAGGCTACAGACACAACTACTCTGAGGTTTTTTCCCCAACTGGTAGACTGTTGTCCCTGCGCATCTTCCTCACCATCTGTGCCTTACACGGGTACACTATACACCAAATGGATGTCAAGCATGCTTTTCTGAATGGCACTCCCAAGGAAGAACTTTTTTTCAAGATTCCTCAAGGGATAAATGCAAATGGAAATGGGGTCCTAAAAATCAATAAATATTTCTATGGACAGAAGCAAAATCCCAGGTGCTGGAAAAAAGCTCTCAAAACAGCCCTAAAGAGTTTTGGATTACAACCAAGCCACTCTGACCCCTTCTTATTCCACTCAAGTGACCCTGCCAATCCATTCTTTTGGTTTTTGCACGTTGATGACCTGATTTTTTGAGGCACGTGGTTAGACAAGTTCAAATCTAAAATCTCCTTGACATTTTCCATGGACAACCTGGGCCCAGCCAAATACCCTCTAGGGATCAGGGCAATTCTAAATCCTGGCTCCATTTGTCTCATACAAGACAAGTACATTGCCCAGATCCTGGAAGAGTATAACGTTCAAAATTATTGGGGCACCAATATTCCTCTTCCCAGAAACTGCAAGCATCTCAAGCTTGTGACATCTGACACCCCCTCTACCCCCCCTTTCAACTACTGGAGAGTCATTGGTCTGCTGCAATATCTATCCCAATGCACCCGTCCCAATCTGGCCTTCACCATCAGTTTTCTGTTGCAGTTCCTGGAGAACCCCCTCACATGCCACTATCAAGCAGCCAAGCACATTTTACAATATTTTTCCCACACACAGGGTTGTGAACTTATCCTGGGTCAAAACAATTTGTGTCACCAGTCCACCTCCATTCTTTTTTTCTCAGACTCCAACAGGAATGTGTCTAAGTCTTGGAAATCATACTCAGGATTCATTGTCTACTTCCATGGGACCATTGGCTGGAGAAGTTTCAAAAAAAAGGTGGTGGCCCTCTCATCTACCAAGGGTGAATACATTGCAATCACCAAATGTTCTCAAGACACTGTCTGGAACTAAAACCTCCTCCAAGAGATAACCAGATCAAGCTTCAACCTGACCATCCACACCCAAAATCAAAGTGCTATGGCAATTGCGGAAAATCTTATCTATCACCATGGCTCCTGCCATATGAACTTCCGCTACCACTTCATTTGCAATCTAATTCAATCAGGCCAAATTTCTCTCAAATAAACGCCTTCCAAGTCACTCCTTTCCAAACTTCTCACCAAAAACCTGACCAGAGGAAGGACTGCCAAGCTCACTACCATCATCATGGGCCAGGGTTCTTCAAAAGTGAAGATTGAGGAGGAGTGTGGAAAAATGAAATAAGTAGAGAGAAAAATGCGCGCACATAACCTGTGAAATCTATATGTGAAATCTTCAACATTTTTTATTTAGTATACACGCTCTCTTCCACGTAGTCAGCCTTTCTTCTTATTCCTCATTGGTTTCCTCTCCTTCTCACCTCAACGACCAGGTTTTTTCCTGACCACCTGCCTGCCTTCCTTCCTTCCTTCCTGCCTGCCTGATCCATCCAACCCAACCACCATGCCAACCACTTTAGCCAGATCACTTACCCTGACTGCCTGCCAGGTATAGTAACCTTCACGTAGTTATCTCAATTAATATCCACTTATTTCAAAGCTATCAATTTTCTCTTTCTTGTGATTCAAACATGAAATTCATCACCTATCTGCTTCCTCTCCTTCTCACCTTGAAAACCAGGGTTGTTTCTGCCCACCTGCCTGCCTTCCTCCCTGCCTGCCTTCCCGCCTGATTCCTCCAAGCAAACCGCTGTGCCAACCACTTTAGCCAGATAACTTACCGTGACTGCCTGCCAGGTATAGTTTGTTCTTTCCCACCTGCCTGCCATCCTGCCTGCCTGCCTGCCTGCCTGATCCCTCCAACCCAACAGCCGTTCAAACCACTTTAGCAAGATCACTTACTGTGACTGCCTGCCAGTTTTGATATTTCTACAGGTTGTAATCCCTATTCTTTACACTTCTCTTTATGTTTGTAAAACCATCTCCTCCAATCTTGTTTCCTCCCAACCATATACTTTGATTTTGGGGGAGGCTCATGATGGGACTCAATTTGTTGTATAACATTTTGAGGGAAGTGGAAGTTTTATAAGGCAAATTTTTTTGCACACTATGGGCTTTGAACCCATGAGCTTAAAATTGATGATTGATTCTGTCACCACTAAGCTATGTGTGCCATTGATGGTGTTCCGGTAGACCAAACCTGTCCTATAGCTATCAGACTCACTTTTACAGTATAAAAGCAGCTCAAACCCTAAAATTAACCTCATAAATGGATTTTAAATCACAAATAAGCCATAGTCACCCAGCCAAAGTACCACCTATCTCTCATGGATTAGAAGATACAGCCCAAGAAACCTTCAAATGTGGCAAACTCATACCCAAACAGGTGTCGAATTTCTGTGGAAGACATAAGGAATACCTAGTAAACCCTCAAGTAAATACCAGAGGCAGTTTTAACTTAACACCAGGACCATACACGAACTGTGTCAACCCAGCCAGAATACCCCAATAAAGGTACAAGAGGCAGTGAAACAAGTCAGATCAAGTCACCTCATCCAGAATAAAGAAATACAGATATAGGAGGCAGTGAAACAATTCAGATACTGTCACCTTGGTCAGAATACAAAAATACAGATCCAGGAGGCAGTGAAATCAGTCCAGATCCAATCACCTCATCAGCATAAATAAATAATGATCAAGGAGGCAGTGCAATCAGTCCAGATCCACTCACCTCATCAGCATACAGAAATACAGATCCAGAAGACAGTGCAACCAGTCTAGATCTAGTTACCTCATCAGCATACAAAGATACAGGCACAGGAGGCAGTGCCATCAGTAACATGCTGTTACCTCAGCCAGAATACAGAAATAAAGACACAGGAGGCAGTGCAGAAAGTTGGATCAGGTAACTTCAACCAAAAAAACATGAAAATATACATGCAAGAGGTTGTGCAGGAGCAATACAGGAGCAATATATGCAGGAGGAAGTTAAACCAGTCTCAAGGAGAACCACAAAAAAAATGCAGGAAATAAACATACCAGAGGCTGTGCAGAAGTAATACAGGAACAATGTACATACAGGGGGGTGTGCAGAAGTATACAGGAGCAATATATTCAGGAAGATTTTAAAAAATTCTCAAGGATAAACAAAAAAATATGCAGCAAATACACATGCCAGAGACTGTGAAGAAGTAATACAGGAACAATATACATACATGAGGCTTTGCAGAAGTATAAAGGATAAAAAATATTCAGGAGGAAGTGAGACCAGTCTTAACTTGAACCAAAAAAACACCAGTAATACATGGAAATACATGTAGGTTGAATCAATTAGCACTAAACAAACTACCAGTACAGCACAGCAATATATCTTATCTGCACTACAAAGCAATTTATGCAAGGCTTTGCATGCATGAAAACCCTGTACAAGCTTTTTACAACCATCAGAACTGCCTGATGTAACTTTGAAAGCTTTTTTCAACCAGCAAAAATGCCTCATATAACTGTGCAAGCTTTTTCCAACTAGTTGAAATTCCTCTTGTAACTGTATCTCACTTTTCCTCACCAGAACAGGGAGAAACCTCAGGGGAAGCCTTGAGCACCCCCTGAGGCAGGATTTTTCTATTTAAGGAGGGCCTCTCTTGTCAGCTTGCTGCTATTGCAGAGCAAGCTGCAAAAGTAAAAGAAATAACATAAAAATAATAATAATAGAATTAACCTAAGAATGAGTAGGAAAACCATAAATATTATTGAAAAAATTAATTTTCCAACCAAAATTAAGTAGGGTCACTCACTGACCCCACCCTAGAAATCCAAATCCTTATATATTTTGAAATAATTAAGGAAAGAAAGACTAAAAAACCAGGGCACCACTATTGAACTTTTTGGCCAATGAGATATTTCACATGAATTGTCACCTATAGGTTTTGCACCCAAAATTCAGTCAAAATTGAGGTGCTTTGAATATTTTGGGAGTTACAGATGGAAATGTGTTTGGTCACAATTCCCAGAGGCAGCCACAGCAGCCAATACACCCGCGCGCGGCTGAGCTACAGCACTGTCACTCTGTCAAAGCAGTGTACGCAGCCCCGGTGTAAGACTCCAAACAGTGCTAGGCCATGGCAGTTCTGTGGAGGGGAAAGGTGTTGTTTAGGCTGCACTCCTGAGTGTTACAAAAATATTTAAATGTAAGCAAGATCAAAGTCCAGAACCTGGTAAACGGGGAACCAAATGTAAGAGGATAAAGATTATAGTAGTCGGTAGCTGGGAGACAACACTATCTGAGGCAAGATGATGTCGGGGAAGAATTGAATAGAAGGATTCAAGGATTGTTCAGAGTTCAACAAGACAAAGCAATTTTGAGTGACAAAGCCCACAAGCTAATAGCTCTGGTCATCAGCAGGAGCTTAGGAAAGATCAACTCAATCCCAAACAACCTCCAGGTTCTCAATGAACCTGCCCAACTTTCCGCAATCAAGCGCTCAAAGGGTACCAGATAGCTGTGGGTGGCTGCACAAGAAAAAGCTAATGGTTTGAAGAAGCTCCAGAAGAAAAACAAGAAATGATTCAAACAATAATAAACCAACACTTCTCAAGGGACTCAAGAGTAGAATGGCGGAATTCTACTTCAAAAGAAATGAAGGGAGGTTTCACACTCCAGGTTTTAAGCTTAATAAAACCTCTTCAGTCAAATGTGACTGGTTCCAGAAAGATAATCAAAGGATGATCAGGACCAGTATGGTTGGATAAAGGGATCAGGAGTGGTGTAACACACTCAAGAATTCAGTTAGTAAAATTCTTCTTCAACCAGCAAGGCTATTGGTTGGTGATGAGGATCAAGGATCAAGGGTTTGATTATGGAGGCTCAAGGATCAAGGGGAAATAACAGATATACCAAAATGTTTAGTCTCAGATAAAGGGGAATGAGACCCCATGGATGATGTATTTCAAGAGGATACTGATGATCTTAGGATGTGGTGTGTGTTAGGATACCATGTGCTGCTGATCCTCCAAAAGGCAGGGGAGAGCCCCTCCTTATATGTGCAGGAGGCCCTGTTAGACTATGTACAACAGATTCTACAAATAGAGCAGAAAAAGAAAGAATTTTTTTTTTTGATTTTCAGGTGATCAGAAAAATTTGATCACGCAGGCAGGTGGAAATCCGGCCTGCCTGACCAAGGTGGGATCCTTCTCATCCCTTCACCATCTCTTGCGTCCGTCCGTGGACGGGCGCCCGCGACAATACCAGAATCACCCACCCCTTGCCCAAAGGCAAAAGGGATGGGAAAAGAAAATGGATCAGACCGCCCACGGGTGTCCGCGGGCGGTAGGCAACAGTCTCCCACCCCACCCAAACATGGAAGGGGGTGGGAGAGTCTCAGATGGTCATGATTGACAGATCAATTGATTGGGCAAGTTGAGGACTGATGGGATGAGAATGGAGTATGATGACTTGTTGTTGGTGGATTAGGGTGGAGGCAAATTGATTGAGGGCAATCCGATTGGCTTGAATGAGTGGAACATCTTGGGATACATGGACGTCATTGTTTTCATCCAAGGTTGAATCCAAGATAGAGGTGATACAACGGGAGGGGATGGCAGTTGGGTCATCATCATCATTGTTGGGTTCTTCAGAGGCGGCATCAGAGTCGGAGGATGAATGGGACAAGGAATGGTTGTCATTGAGGGCGGCTTCATCCAAGCTCTGGAAAGTCTTTAGAGCAGCGGCCTTGATCATCCCAAGAAGGGAGACCATACTACCCATCATCATGCCATTGAGATTGTAGGAGAAGGAGGGATTGGCTGGAGGTTGATTGGATGGAGGGGTGACCTTCATGAGAGGTTGGAGGAGATGGTGGTGGATGTTTCCAAGATGTTGATCACTCTGGCTTGGGGGGATGGAAGGATGATGGAAGTTTGGGCTGAAAGGGTCTCTGCCCGCGCGTTTGGCCAAAACAAAGGGGGGAACGGAGAGAGAAGTGATTGAAAGCAATGCCTAGATCTTGAGGCCGTGAAGGCCTGTCCTAGACCAATGGGACAAAGGGATGTTTGACAGGATGAGGAAGTTGGAGAAGTGATACTGAAAAATAAATTCCGATTTTTTTTTTAATAACACCTAAATAAAACAATTGTAAAAAAAATTATGAATTTTTCGGCATCTGGTCCAGGGTTTCCAGATTTGGTCACCACATCTCTCCCAAACTTACAGACTTTCCCTAGTCTGCATCTGAGCTTGATGTCATAAAAAAAAGAAAGGAAAGAGGATTGAAATCAAGAAATGGCCATTTGATCTTGAGGGTGATTGAACAGAATATCTTGATCCATCCAAAGAAGATGTTCTAGAGTTGACTGCGATAACATGAAGAAGGCGTCCCAGTCACTCACGTATGTGGCATAAAGTAGAGTTCAAAACAAAAACGCAGCTGTTGACCCTGGTGGTGCACAATTGGAAGGACTTACTTCTGATTGAAGTTGCCTCTGCGACAAGGAAATTTATTGACCTGATCAGCAGAGAACCTCCTGGCCATCTGAGTACCATCCAGTTCCTCAAAAAGATATGATCCACCTCTGAATTGCCTGACCACTTGATAAGGACCATTCCAGCAATTGGAAAAAAGGTTTCCCCACTGAGTTTCCAAGGATTGGTTTTAAGCTAAAACTAGATCACCAGAATTCAAGGGGTCCCTGAATTGATTGGAATGTTTATCCTCCCAATACTGGACTGATTTTTCCCTTGACTCCATCATTTTCTGATAAGCTTTGTCACAAAAATCTTCACTTTGCTCCAGTTGCTTGGATCTGGCAACTAATAGATCAGTTGTGGAAGAAACCTTTTCCCAAGAAATACCTAAGAAAGATTACATTTCCAGATCAAGAGGAAGGACAGCCCTCTGTCAAAAGATAATTTCATAAGGTGAATAGCCGGTGGTTTGTTTAGTTGAAATTCAATCAGAGAAGAGGGCCAGCAGAAGAAATTTGCAACAATTCTTTCCACTTTCACCAGCCAACTTGACAAGAGCAGCCTTCAAAGGGGCATGGCCTCTTTCCACCATGCCTTGTCCTTCAGGATAATAAGGAGTGGTCACCCTATGTTGACCAGGAAGCAATTGGATCATTCCAGCCAGTTTGCCACCAAACTCAGAGTCACCATCAGTTGAATAAGATCAAGCCAAGCCATAATGAATTGTCCAAGTCTCATAAAGGAAGGCTGCTACTGATTCAGAACTGAGGTTTTTAACAAATTTTGCTTCAACCCATCCAGAAATCATCTCTAGCCACAATGAGGTACTAAGCTCCACCAGCCTTAATGTGAACCACATCCATAGCAATCCTTCCAAAGACAGAGGACTCTCCAGTGGGATAACAAATTTTGGCCAGGCGCCTAAGATCACGTTTCTGACATACTTGAAAACTCTTGCACCATTGAGAGACTGATTTCTTCAAAGATGGCCACCAGAATTGTTTGGATATACGTCAAGAGGTCTCAGTTTTGCTGCAATGCCCAAGGCCCTCATGGAGACTTTTGAGGATTGAATCTTGCTTTGAGGGGATCGTGACAACAATTAAATCACAAGGGTTGCCTCTTTTCATAAGCCTAGTACCTTGGACAAAGAAATTGGAGGACTTCCTCTTGAGCAATCAAAAATTTTTAGCAGAGAGATCAGGAGGCCTTTGGAGAGTGGAAAGGTACTGCTCTAATTTTACCCAGAAAGCTTTTTGGAAGCCAGAATAATCTTGAGAGGAAAAGGTGAAGAGTGGGAAAATTAAAGGTTCCTCCTCATCAAAGTTCACTCCAACATCCGACTCTTCATCTCCAAGGGGGCGTCAAGATAAACCATCAGGCATGGTGAAGTATTTTCCAGGGCTATGAACAATATCAAAAGAGAAAAGCTGGATAAAGGCCACCCAACGGGTCATAGGAGCATTTGGGAGGCTGGGGCATTGATCATTTCAATGATGGATCATGCGTCAACTTGTAAATCAAAGAGTTGACCCCAGAGGACAGTTTGGAGTTTCTTCAAAATTTGAGCCACGCCACAGAGTTCCAGTTTTGGTTGGGAATACCTGGATTCTACATCTGAAAATAACAAGGGTTCATAGAGAGCAGGACGTTCCCGACCATTTTCATCTTCCTGAGTGAGGACAACCCCAACAGATTGATAACTAGAATCAACAGTCAATTTGATCTTGCCAGCTCCAGGTCCATAAGCAATCTTCCTCAAGACTATGTCTTTGCCAACCATCATTTTAAGCCGCTGAAAAGAACATTCACAATCTTGGGTCCAGATACACTCAGCATCTTTTCTGGTCAGGCGATGTAGGGGAGCACATATTTTGGACAAAGATGGGATCAAAATTCAAAGATAAGTGACAACACCTAGAAAACCCCTGACTTCAGTTGGGTTGATGGGAGTAGGCCAAGAGAGGATTTTGTTGATCTTGGATGGAGCCATTCTTCTTCCTTACTTGCAAACCACATGACCAGAAATTTCCAGAGCAGGGACACAGGCAGCCAATTTGGATCCGGAGACAGTCAGGCCAGATTCTTTGATTCCAAACAAAATCCTATCCAAAGTGGTTGCATATTCCCAGATAAATCAATGGATTCCTGAATTCCAGGGTAAGAGCTCATTTTTATAATCCAAAACTGGTCCTTTAATTCTTCCATTGTCAATAAAGATACCAGGATGATCAAGTATTTCATCCTGGAGGATACAAACCATCTGAGCCTGATAGACTGCAACCGAGTTGGTGGCGCCTTGAGGCAATCGAGTGAGTTGGAAACGACCAAGAGGAGTATTGAATGTGGTGAGAGGGCGAGAAATCAGATGTAAGGACAGTTTTTCATAGCCACCCATAATGTCACCTAGACCATAGAAAGCTTTCCCGGAGAAGGATTCAACAAATTCTTCAGTAGCAGGGGAATACCAGAGTCTTTAACAGTAACCTTATTTAACGGCTGAAAATCATGAACTTTTCTAAGTTTACCATTACTTTTAAGGACACAGAAAAAAGGAATGGAATAGCTAGAAGTTGAATGTTCATATAAACCAGTTTGGACTTGTTCCCGGAACAACTTGATGAACTCGTTGACTTTGGCAGCAGGGATTGGGATTTTTTTCTTTTCCCAGGGATCATGTGCTACTAAAGGAATGATATAAGGCAGACCATAGGACTCTTTCAAGAGACCTCTCTCTTCTTCACAGAAAGCAATAGCTTTTTCCCTAAGAGCCAAGAAATTTTTTATCAAATACAACTCATCAGGTAGAAGCCATCCATCGTGACCAAAGTTGACTACTCTCAGACGTTCTTCAGTGACATGGCCAGAGGGGATGAATGGACCAGGGAGAGATTGAGGTAAACCACAGTAAGGATTGCAGGATAGAGGAGGATTGAGATTGAGAGGCATTGGTTGGTTGACTGGTTGGATTTTCCTGGAAACTGGTTTATATTTGGAGGCAAAAAAGAGCAGTTCTTGTTTTTGCCAAGAGTTGACCAGAGAGATCTGACTACAAGGATTGAGACCAAGTTCTAACGCCTTCCAAGTTCAATGTTCTGCAACTTTTTTGAAAGGTGACTTTTCCATAAAAAATGTCCCAGGGGATAATGCATTTCTCACATGTGTGGCACAAGGTAGGGTTTTGAAAATAATAGTAGTAGGATACCCCAGTGGTGCACAATTGGGAGGACTTACTTCTAACCCAATTTGCCTCCACTGAAGCCCATATTCTTCCATAAAAAAGCCACCAAAAATAGGATCAAGATGGGGATATAGTTTAGACTCATTGCAGAGATTCAAACCAGAACTGAAAGAAGGTTTATTTGGAATAAGAGTACAAGGAAAAGAAGAAACAACAGATGAAGAAGAAATATTTTTGTATTTTTCCATTTTGTTTTGTTTTTGATTTTTGATATTTTTGAGATCAGAGGAAATCGTTTAAAAGAAAGAAGAATAGGCCTTGAGGATGAGGGTTGAACCTTGAGTTGAGGTTTGAGACTGAAAAGAACTACAACTATTAGTAGGATCAACTACTCCCATAAAAAAATGAAAGGAACTGGAATTATCCTTCTGTTTAGGAAAATGACCGGGGAAATCCCTTTCCCAGCGACCAGAATCCAAAGAGCAAAGAGGAACCTCAATTTTTCTACCATCTGAATTGGGGAGGAGGATTCTCTCCCCAACTTGATTGGAAAACATCAGAGTTGCTCCAAAATCAATAAGGAAAGGTTGACCCAAGATCATGGGTCCATCCAAGCGTGTGATCCAGAAATAAAAAGTTCCAACAATTTTTGGGCCAATCCTGACTGGAAGGTCTTCAACAATTCCAACCAATTTGCAAGAATGATTCCCTATTCCATACATTGAGGAGGTGAAGCTGACCCTAGGGCTGAGTTTAAGCTTGCAGGCCATAGCATCCAAGATCAAGTTGAGCTGAGAGCCAGAGTCAACAAGGAGCAAGACCGTTTTAGCTGATTCACCAAGATGGCAGGGAAGAAAACCAAGAGGACAAGAGTAAAGAATAGACTCAGGAGAGGGATCTGTTCCACCAGAATCCTCCATTAAAGTTCCAGATGATACCATAAGTTCTTGAGGACCAATTTCCACATGTTGACAAGAAAACCGTTTCTTCATTCCTTCAGAAACAGATGGAGAGATTGACAGGATTTCAGCCACAGATAGATCAGGAATTTTAAGATCAGAAATTGTATTTAATACCCCTTCCACAGCATTGGGGTTACCTTCAGAAATTCCCCTCTCAAACAAAACTTTGGGCTTGGTGGAGGGAGGAAGATTGGGTGAAGCAGGAACAGGATCAGGGGATTGAGGAGGTTTAATAGATGAGGGAGGAGGATCAGGGTGATCTTGAGACATTTCCATGAGTGGTTCTTTCTCCACCTCCATGTCTTCTACATCAGAATAAGGCTCAGGTGAAGCCCGTTGTTTGGGCGTTTTTTGGAGGATTGAGGTTGGCAAGGAAGGAGCTACATGAGGTTTGGGCTCCTCATGTTGCTTCCTAGCTGGATTGGATTGGTAAGTGCCAACCAGAGAGGAAGAGGAAATAGCCAGGGGATACCGGGGTTGAAGAGTGCCACAAAAAGATCGGAAATCCACAGAAGCCAAGGATGCATTCATAGGAGAAGGTGGCTGGTAAGAGGCAACCACATGACAACTGGGGCAAGATGAATAAAAGGGCATTAGGGAAGCATTGGGAAGAAAAATTTATTCCCTTTTTGCTCTACCAATTTCGTGTCTTTGTCCTTCTGGAGTTCGGGAAATCAACCGGTTCCATGGCCTTCCCTGTGGCAATAATAGAAGACTATGGTATTTTTAGGAACAGCGCTAGAAGTTTTAGGAACATCAAGAGAGGAAATCTTTTGATCCATTTTGTTTTCAAAGGTTTTGAGCAGTTTAGTTATCTTGTCCATTGTAGCGGTTTCTTGGTTAGGCTGAGGGTTCTTGGGCCTGCAATCAGATTCCATTTTATTCATGATCTTGTTTGACACTTTGAAAGAGGGGGCATGGACTGGTTCAGTGGTTTTAGACTTTTCAAAATTGAGGGCTGTTTGACCTTTCATGACTTTACCCACCACTCCCCTAAAGATAAGGAAACCAGGGAGCTTGAATCAATTATCCCTGGTAGTGATCATGGATCCAGACTCGACCAGTTTGTCCTTGATCCTTTGCTGCACTCCAAGAGAAAAAGATTGGAAAAATCGGACTTGAATTTTGTCCACTGTGTCAATGCAATTGTTTTGGACAAGGTAGGATTGGATGGGATCACAAGATTTTCTAAAGGACTGATAATTGGAAGCTGAAGCCACACCACCATTGGAGATCCACTGGGAGACAAGGTTATCTAGATCCTGCAAAGTAAATTGTGCTACATCTATTTTTCCCCAATAAGCCAACATTGTTCCCCACAGCAGGGTACAGTTATGCCATTTGAAACCTTCAAACGACTAAATGATTTCCATAACTTCATCAGAGGAGATAAAAAATTGTAACTGGTAGGCCATATCAAATTTGCTAGCCCCGTCCACCAAAGCAGCCATGTTGTAGGAGTCCAAGAAGCTTTCCACATTTGTCCCGTTGAATCCTAAGTTCTTGTTCTGGGGCTTGATCTTAACCATCTTAGGACAAGTAGAAGAGTTTCTGGTGGATTCCATTTTGACAAAGTTTCCTAAAAGATCCAAGGCACAGATTTCCAAAATGGCTCACAAATATGGCAACAGTGGAGTTTCTCAAAAAACAAAAAGTATCTTGCCCCAATGGTGCACAATTGGGAGGACTTAATTCTAGAACAAGTTGCCTCCACGGATCTAGATGATGAAAGAAAAAAAGATAAAGATTGGATTTCAAAGTTGTTGATTTTTGGGACTGTAAATCCCAAGGTTGCTGGTTTGATCCCGGCCCGGGGGACCAAATGTAAGACTCCAAAAGGTGCTAAGCCGTGGCAGTTCTGTGGAGGGGAAAGGTGCTTTTTTGGCTGCCCTCCTGAGTGTTACAAAAATATTTAAATTTAACCAAGATCAAAGTCCAGAACCTGGTAAACGGGGACCAAATGTAAGACAATAAAGATTATATTAGTTGGTAGCTGGGAGAACAACACTATCTGAGACAAGATGGTGCCAGGGAAAACTTTAATAGAAGAAGTCAAGGTTTTTTCATAGTTCAACAAGACAAGGCAATTGTAAGTGACAACACCCACAAGCTAATAGCTCAGGTTGTCAGCAGAAGGTTAGGAAAGATCAACTCAATCCCAAAAAACCTCCAGGTTCTCAATGAACCTGCCCAACTATCCCCAATCAAGGGCTTTAAGGGTACCAGATAACTGTGGGTGGCTGCACAATACAAAGCTAATGCTTTGAAGAAGCTCCAGAAGCAAAACAATAACTGATTCAAACAACAATAACCCAACAATTCTTAAGGGACTCAAGAGTAGCGTGGCAGAATTTGACTTCAAAAGAAATCAAGGGAGGTTTCACACTCCAGGTTTTAAGCTTAATAGATACTCTTCAGTCAAACGTGACTGGTTCCACAAAGATAATCATAGGATGATCAGGACCAGTATGGTTGGATAAAGGGATCAGGAGTGGTGTAACACACTCAAGTATTCAATCAGTTGAATTCTTCTTCAACCAGCAAAGATATTGGTTGGTGATAAAGATCAAGGATCAGAGTTTGAGTATGGAGGCTCAAGGATCAAGGGGAAATCATAGATATACGCAAATTTTTAGTCTCAGATAAAAGGGAATGAGACCCCACGGATGATTTATTTCAAGAGGATAATAATGATCTTAGGATGTGGTGTGTGTAAGGATACCATGGGCTGCTGATCCTCCAAAAGGCAGTGGAGAGCCCCTCCTTATATGGGCAGGAGGCCTTGTTAGACTATGTACAACGGATTCTACAAATAGAGTGGAAAAAGAAAGAATTTTTTTTTTTGATTTTCAGGTGATCAGAAAAATTTGATCACGCAGGCCGGTGGAAATCTGGCCTGCCTGACCAAGGTGAGATCCTTCTCATCCCTTCACCATCTCTTGCGTCCGTCCGTGGACGGGCGCGCCCAACAATACCAGAATCACCCACCCCTGGCCCAAAGGCAAAAGGGGTGGGAAAAGAAAATGGATCAGACCGCCCACGGGTGTCTGCGGGCGGTAGGCAACAGTCTCCCACCCCACCCAAACATGGAAGGGGGTGGGAGAGTCTCAGATGGTCATGATTGACGGATCAATTGATTGGGCAAGTTGAGGACTGATGGGATGAGAATGGAGTATGATGACTTGTTGTTAGTGGATTAGGGTGGAGACAAATTGATTGAGGGCAATCCAATTGGATTGACTGAGTGGAACATCTTGGGATACATGGACATCATTGTTTTCATTCAAGATTGAATCCGAGATAGAGGTGATACGAGGGGAGCGGATGGAAGTTGGGTCATCATCATCATTGTTGGGTTTTTTGGAGGCGGCGTCAGAGTCAGAGGATGAATGGGACAAGGAATGGTTATTGTTGAGGGCGACTTCATCCAAGATCTGGAAATTTTTGAGAGCAGCGGCCTTGAGCATCCCAACAAGGGAGCCCGTACTACCCATCATCATGCCATTGAGATTGTAGGAGAAGAAGGGATTGGCTGGAGGTTGATTGGATGGAGGGGTGACCTTCATGAGAGGTAGGAGGAGATGGTGGTGGATTTTTCCAAGATGTTGATCACTCTGGCTTGGGGGGATGGAAGGATGATGGAAGTTTGGGCTGAAAGGGTCTCTGCCCGCATGTTTGGCCAAAAGAAAGTGGTGAACGGAGAGAGAAGTGATTGAACACAATGCCTAGATGGTGAGGCCATGAAGGCCTGTCCTAGACCAAGGGGACAAAGGTATTTTCAACAGGATGAGGAAGTCAAGGAAGTGATACTGAAAAAGAAATTCAGATTTTTTTTTAATAACACCTAAATAAAAGAATTGTAACAAAAAATTTTGAATTTTTTTGGCATCTGGTCCAGGGTGTCCAGATTTGGTCACCACACTGGGCCTCTGAAAAGTACGCAGCGGCGGGAATGCGGGTTGAAAAAGTGACAGGTGGCCTGAGAAACCTAGGTACCTTGTAAACATGCTAAAACCTACATGGGAACATTCTAAATATGTAATAAATGTTCGCATGGATAGTAGATAGTCTAAAAATACATAAACATATATAAAAATACCTAAATAATCTTTATAGGTATTTTTTATTAAATATGATTCAAAGTACCAAAAATGTTGAAAAAAAGATAAAGAATACTTCTGAAAATATATTAAAATACTTGAATATACTATTATGGGAATTTCTAGACATCAATATTTTAGAAAAATACTAAGAAAACTAATGATGTAAAAATATCACATGAATACCCATGAATTATATCTTTAAGTAATTATTTTAGTAAATCAACTGAAATTCAAAAATAAGGAGTTAAATCAATATCATGAATTTACTCCAATTATTTAATACATAATCAGAATGTCTATCAAAATAATCATTGACTTACTGGGAAAATTTACTAAGGATAACTAATTAGATAATAAATAAAAAGGACATATTAGTGTTTTTCACACCTCCAAACATCAATCACAAAGTAGAAAAATTCCAATAACCTGTGGAATTAGATGCTAACCGTGTTACAGCACCAAGAACACGTGACAGGCTACCACTGGTTACCCTGCTAGCCTCAGTGTCCATCCCTTTGAGCCCCTGTACCCCTCAGAAGGAAAATATTGGGACTCAAAAAGCTATAAATGAAGAGCTCTTTTGAGGATATTGATACCCAAAGACCAAGATATATTTAAATCCAGAAACCGTGCCAAGTGTTAAAATATGTATGCACTTATGCGTGTGCTACGTAAAAGTGTAATACAAATGGGATGCGCATATGGGCCTCTCCGGCCCATTGCAAACTCACACGGACCATACGTGCCTGTGTGGATGTCAGTGATTTGGGGAAATTGGCCTCAAAGCCTGTGAAACACGCTCATTGGTACATGGGCCCTAACAGGCCCAATGGTTGATATGGGCAAATTCAGCCAGATGGGCTTGTATGGGCATAATTGGGCCAAAGGTTTATTTTGGACATACTTGGCCAGACGGGCTGGCCCGCCAAAGTGTGTTTGTCTCATGATTTGGGCTTGGGGAAGCCCATTGGGGCCGCCTCCCTTGTTGCAGCCCGCTTGGGGCTGCTGCCCATGCCAAGGCCCGCTCAGGGCCCCTTTTATTCCTCAGTTTGGCTCACGCGGGGCTGTTGCGGCGGCCGAGGGATCCCGCGCGGTGCGACGCCACACGGGCCCTGCCAGTTGTAAATGACGGCCACCACCGCGGGAGCTAGGGCCAGCGGCCCTGGCTCCCTTCCCCTTTCCTCACTTGCCATTGCAAGGGGGGAAGGGTGGCTGGCTGGGTTGAACCAGCCAGCAACCAACCCCAACAAGGCGGTAGGTCAGGGAAGGGGGGATTTTGTCACCCCCTTTCCCAGGGGATGACAAGGTTGGCTGCAACAAAGCAACCAGGGGTGGGGGGGACCTGACCACCCCTCCACCATTGAAGAAATGCAGAAACCAGGGGCTCTCTCCCCCCCCCCCTTTACCAAGGGGGAGGAGCAATGGGGCTGAGGGGATTTGACCACCCCCCAGCCCACTTCCATTGACAACACCCTGGGGTTATTGACCCCCAGGGCCCCTGGTAGGGGGATTTGACTGCCCCCTCCAGGAATCTGAGAGAAAGAGGGGGGGGACAGCATGTCTGCTGGTCACACCCCCCCCCATGAGATTCTGAGACCAGATTCAGGTGTGTCATGGGTCCCACCTGGCCACTTGTATTTCCAGGGGCTGGTTGCATGAGGCAATCAGCCAGTGTTTGAGGCAATAGGACCAGTTGTAACAGACAACCAGCCCAGGGATTGAACAGCACAGGGGCTGGTTCAGCCCCATTGAGGTGAAAACACCAGAAACAACTGGAATAGGCTGGTTGTAAGGGCACAGGGACTAATGCCATGTGGGCTGATGTAGCCCAAACCAAGTAACAAGGCCTGTAGAGTCTTTAAGGCTCTTTTGAGGCGGAAAATTCGCCTTTTGGCTTTTTGTATCATGGGCTCATGTCAGCTTCCTGCTATTGCAGAGCAAGGTGCAAAAGTAACAAAAATAACATAAATAATAATAATAATAAAATTAACCTAAGAAGGAGTAGGAAAACCATAAATATTATTACACAATGGCTTCTCCACCCAAAATTAGGTAGGGTCACTCACTGACCCCACCCTTGAAATTCAACTCCTTATATTTTTAAATAATTAAGGAAAGAAAAACCAAAATACTACAGCTCCATTATTGAGCTTTTTGGCAAATTAACTATTTCACACACATTGTCACGTAAAGGTTTCACACCTAAAATTCAATCAGAATTGAGGTGTTGTGTATATTTTAGGAGTTACGGGCCAAAATGTGTTTTGTCACAATTCCTGCACGCAGCCGCGGCAGCCAATGCGCCCGCGCGCAGCTGAGATACAGCCCTGTGACTCCGTCAAGGTTGTGTACGCATCCCTGGGCCTCTGACAAGTACGCAGCCGCGGGAATACGGGTTGACAGAGTGACAGGCGGCCTGAGAGGCTCAGGTACCGCGTAAACATGCTACAAACTACAGGGGAACATTCTACATATGTAATAAATGTTCCCGTGGGTAGTAGACAGTCTAAAAATACATAATATTATATAAAAATACACAAATAATCCTTATACGTATTTTTTATTTAATATAATTCAAAGTACCAAGAATGTCAAAAATAAGACAATGACAACTTCTAAAAATATATTTAAATACTTTAATATACTTTTATGAAAATTAATAGAAATCAACATTTTTGTGACATAATAAGAAAAATAATGATGTAAAAATGTTACATGAATTCACATGACTTATATTTTTAAGTAATTATCTTAGTAAATCAACTGGAACTCGAAAATAAGGAGTAAAATCAATATTATGACTTTTACTACAGATATATAATACAGAATGAGAACTTACCTGACATGAAGATGTCCGTAGAAATTTCTATCAATGTAATTATTAAATTACTGGGAACATTTACTAAGGATAATTAATTAAAAAATACATAAATAGGACAGATTAGTGTTATTCACACGTCCTAATGTCTATTATAAAGTGGAATAATTCCCATATCCTGTGGAATTAGATGCTACCCGTGCTATAGCACCAATAAAACGTGACAGGCTACCCTGGTTACCCTGCTAGCCTTATTGTCTATCCCTTTGAGCACCTAAAACCCTCAGAAAGACAATATTGGGACTCCAAAAGCTATAAATAAAGAGCTCTTTTGAGGATATTGATGGGCAGAGACCCAGTTTTATTCATATCCATACAAGGTCTCAAGGTAATGAAGTACTTATAAGAGATAAGTAAGTGATTTATGGCAATTTCTGATCAATAATATCCTTTGTGGAAAGAATAAGGGTTTTCCCCCTATAATTGTCCCAAGGTTTGGAAGTTAACGGATCCCCGCTTTTGAAAGGAGATGAGGATGCCCAAAGTCGCACTTAAATGAGGAATAGAAATAAGGAGATAAAGAGATATAGAAAAGTAGAGAGAGAGTGAAATCACCAATCCTTCAATCCTAAGAACTTTCCACCTTGATGTGTATCCAGTAGGAGTTCCGTTAATCTCTTGGTGAGATGATTGATCCAATCCAATGATGTGATGGTCTGATTCAATGCCCCCTGCTCCTTTCCTCCTAACCCCAAGTTGAGGGTGAGGATAAGTCCTCCCTCTCAACCCTAACCTAAGTACACGCGCAAATAACAGTATGACAACAAAACAGAAAACAATCCCAAAACAGAAACCCTAGCCTCCTCTCCCCACCTCCGTACCAAACTCCCCCCCACGTCCGTCCGCCGTTCTGTCCATCTGGTTTGTCCTTCTCATGACATGGTTCTTGCACTGCGCCCTACTCAGAGCCCCCCGCGCCTGTCCGTATCCGTTTGTTCGCGCCCGTCGTGGATGTCCGGTATTATCCAGCGTGATCCGCGCGCTTGCACGCGCGCTCCGTCCGTTCCTTTATAGCCCACAAATTTCTCCGCCCCTTCGTATCCAAACCGGCGCGCCCGCAAACCTAGTCAAGCCCACTACCTTCCAAATCCAATCTCCAGGGCGGATTGCCGCCCACGCCTCATTTTATTCTGAGCCCGACCCGTCCACTAGGTGCGGAGCCAAACAGCGGCTGCTGCTGCTGAGCACTCCGCATACCCTAATGCAATGCCCGCTTTCCTCCAATGCTGAGCGCGCAGCCATGAAGCAGTTCCCAATACGCATCCATAAATTGAAACCACACTGTCCTCAACCTCTTTTTATCAATTAAAAACTGCTGAACAACCTTATAACCCCAGTATACAGGTTTAACCCATCAGTACACCGTCTGAAACAGATACCCAAAGGATTCAATAATATACCAGTAAATTTTATTATCCTTTCTCTGTCGTGGTAGCTTGGCTACAAGGCCCTGCCACTCCACTGTGTATTTTATATACATATTATCTTTGGGTAAAATATTCTTTAAACTAACAAGCCCAAAGTAACCAGGACTACATGTTTTTATACTGAAATCCCTGAAGAGAGGTGTTAAAGATCCCCAATATAATTTTTGCCCCTCTATAAAAATATTTAATAATAAATTTATACATATTGATTTAAAACAATAAACAATAACCAAACCACTTAACCTTGAAATAAGCTTAATCCAAATATTTTACATATTTTTGCTGCATTTATTAAATAATATATTTATTATTTACTCTATCACCTCTGGTAGCTAAAGGATAGTAAGGGTCTTGGCATCCAGGAGGCTGAAAGCTCACAATAGGCCAATCTTTTTTACTTAAGGAGCTCTTCTCCCTGCTTTTTTCCATCATTCATTCATCATCCAATTGAATTCATCACCAATATCGTCCAATGTTTTACCCCATTGTGAGAGAAAATTTTCAATTATTGACACAAGGTGTCCAGCATTTCTTTTGCTTTAAATACTGCTAATTTTCCTAAGCTAATTGCTGGCCATAATCACAAAACATTATCAGTACCAAAATCATGATAACCTCCAAGCCATCTAGACCCTTGTACCTTACTCTGGAGAACCTCAAAGACCTCAAGTTTTCCAAGAAGATGTCCTATATCCCTGATGTTAGCTCCACCAAGATATTTCTGAACAATCAGAATTATAATTCTTGGGCTGTCCTTAGTATGCTGGTGATTCTGTTCACCAGATATGTATAGCTTTTAATAAACTGTCCAAGTTACAATATTTGAATTGTAAACAGTTTGTTGCAAAGGCTAGGTCTAGTATAGCCAAGTTTAAGTCATCAGGAATTAACATGGATCCTGAGTGATTGTCACTCTTAATCCTTCAGAAGCTACCAAAGGAGTTTGATCCTTTAGTCCGAATTATTTCTCAATTCAATCCTCTCCCTGGGGAGGAGGATGTGCTGAAAAGGATTGAAAAGGATGATCTTTAGTTCAAGATGAAGGGGGGTTCTGGAATAGCCTTGGTGGAAAGACTGGAAAATCTCACAATAAGGCAAAAAAGGATTTGTCCAAGATCTTATGCTATAATTGTCAGAATAAGGGGCATTATGCTAAGGATTGCAAGGAGGCCAAGGAGAGGAAGAAGTCCAAAGAGAATGACAAGGAGGTCAATCTCACAACTGAAAACGTTGCAATGGTGGCGTTTGACTGTCCAATGGAAATGGTTTTTTGGGAAGAAGGTCCCAACAAGAAGGCAAAAATTGATGAGGATCAAGGAATGGACTTGATTGATTACAAGGTTAGTAATCTAAGCCTCAAAGATGAGAAATTATCAGTTACTGATAAAGCTTCTTTGCTATCAGGAGGATTGAAGGAGGCTGTTCTTTTTTTGATTGATTCTGGCTGTACAGATCACATGTTGTTTGAACCAAATTTATTTTCAAATCTTAGTGATTATGATGGAATTGTAAATATTGGTCAGAAAGGCAGAACAATTTAGATTAAAGGAATTGGAAAAGTTATTCTTGCAAATTACTTGGGTTTCAAAATTTCTTTTTAGAAAGTGTTCTATGTACCAAATTTACCTTATAACCTTGTGTCCCTTGGAGTTTTGTGGAAAAAAGGTTTCCAGATTTGTTATCTTAGAGAAAAAAAGGTTTGTTATTGATATGAATGGGAGAACTGTTCTTAGTGGACTGGTTTGGAACAAGCTTTTGTGTTCAAGCTTGTTCAAAATCTCAGCTTGGAGCACTGTTGCTCACAATAGAAGTGGCCATAAGGTAAAGGAGAGCAACTGTGAGAGTTGTACCCTGGGGGCTAAGACTAGAAATGTGTTCTCAAAGAGTAGAGATTGCACTGATGTTCCAAGAGATTAATTTTCCATTGATTTGGCAGGGCCATTCACACCAGAGTCCCTTGGTGGGGCAAGATACTTCATCAATTTAGTCAATACTGCAACTAATTATGTTTGGGTAAAACCAATTCAATCTAAGGATCAGATGACAGAGGAGGTTTCTGTAATCTTCAAATTCTTGAAACAGAATGGTCTAATGAATGAGATCAAGAGGGTTATCACTGATGGAGGTGGTGAATTTGTGAGTAAAGAGTTTGAGAGGTTATTGAATGATTATGGTATCATTCATATGGTCACTACTGCAAGTACTCCACAAAATAATGGAATAGTTGAGAGAATGAATATTACTTTACTGGACAAGGTCAGAGCTATTATGTCTCAATCTGGTCTACCAAAGTTCTTATGTGCTGAGTTGATGTGTACAGTCTGTCTGTTGCATAACATTGTAAGTGTTAATGGGAAGAGTCCCCATTATCAGTTTTGGAAGTTCTACCCCAAAAAATCACAACTAAGAACAATTGGTTGCTTGGTGTATTAAAGTGTCCACCATAATGAGATGGTTGGAAAATTAAGCCTTAGAGCCAGAGCAGGGGCACTTGTAGGCTATGATTTAATAAGTAAATTGTATAGGATCTATTTTCTAGGGACAATAAAGGTTATCTGTATTAGATGTTGTTGTGAATAAGTTGTTATAATTTGAGTTTTTATATATGTGACTTTCACTGGAGTTTGAAGTATCTTTGATTGGATTGATTTGATTATTATTATTGTTTTTATTGAAGTATTAAAATGATGTGTAAAATATAACTAGGCTGTGTTTTCTGTATTGTGATTGTCAGACTGTCCAATCATAAGCATTTCACATACCATGTCACTTAAACTGCTTATGTTAATTTTGCCTTATTCATTTTGTTCTCAACCACTTGTTGGCCAATCATGTATTTAGTATATATAAACCATGGTGCTCTCAAGTTGAATTCAATCATCTGTTCATTCACTAAATCAACTGGAGTGTCCTTTTCCTCCTGTCCTCAGGTCCGTTACGCTTGACGTTATAAGCTACTTTCACTCATTTATTAATTCCTTCATCCAACTCGAGCTTGAGCTTTTTTTATTTTTACATAAGTCACAGCAAGAAATAGAATTAGCACCTATTTCACCAGAAAAGGCTGAGGAACATGTGGTTCCAGAAGATGAAGAGATGGCAGACGTGCCGCCAGAGGGTTCAGTGCCCGCTTCAGGGGAGTCCGTTAATTTGGAACCTGATGAGCCTCTACCTCCAGTTAGAAGGAGTGGTAGGATTAGAGTACCAGTTGATAGGTATGGGGAATGGAAGTCCCATTGTGCTGCCCCAGGATATGAGGAAGATACATCTCAGGAACAGTGTAATCTCAATGAAGTCCTGGAGTTGAGTTAAGAAATGGGTAACAGGGTTAACCCAAATAGCTTTGGCCAAGCTATGAATTTTGATAAGAGAGCCAACTGGAAGAGTTCTATTTTTGAGGAATTTGATTCTCTAGAAAATAATAGTGTCTTTGAATTGGTTAAGCGGTATTTTGTTCCGAAAGGAAAGACCATTGTGGGGTCAGAGAGAGGGTATCAATTACCAACAAACTTTCTCAACAACTGGAATGCTGTCCACCTTCAGGTACATCATTTCTCTGGCAGTGGAGCTGGGAGAAGAAATAAGACAAGCTGGTTTTGTAACAGCATACTTGAATGCAAAACTTGGAGAGGAGGAGACTGTTTATTTGTCAATCCCTGATGGTTTTGGTGAATGGTTAGTAGAGAGTAAACCAGAAACCATGAAGAAAATCTGTGTTAGAAGTTTTCTTTCAGAAGATAAAGGGGAATATGTCCTCAAGCTGTGTAGATCCCTTGATTGATTGAAGCAAGCACCTAGGTTGTGGTATAATACCATGAGTGAGAAACTAATACAGATTTGTTTCAAGACGCCTGAGGCTGACAATTGTCTTTTTTTAAGAAAGGATGCAATTTTGTTTGTATGGTTCAATGAAATTATCATTATTGGAAATGGTAAAGAGAAAGTCATGGAGACACTCAAAAAGAAATTCAAGATAAAAGATCTTGGTCTGGTGCAACAGGTTCTAGGAATGAAATTCAGTAAGAGCAAGAATGGTATTAAGTTAGAACAGAGCCATTACGTGGCAGCTCTTCTTAAGCAATATGGCTTAGAGGATGAAAAAGATTTTGGTACTCCCATGCAGTCAAACATTCTTTTAGAGAAGTCTACAGATGAGGAGTAGCTGGAGTTTGTTCAATCTGGGAACGACTACAGGTCAGCTATTGTATTTATTAATTACTTGGGGCAGTGTACAAGGCCCAATATTGCTTTTGCAACTGGTGTCTTGTCCCAAAACTTAGAGAAGCCAAGCATGAGGCATTGGTCAGCGTTTAAGAGACTTATGAGGTATCATAAAGGAACACACAGTCTGGGACTGTTCTTGAAAAATTCAGCAAACTTTGATTTTTTTTGTTATTCCAATGCAAGTTGGGCAGATGGTAACACTAGGGAATCAACAAGTGGTTTTATATTCTTCTTAGGTAAGAATCTGGTGTCATGGATGTCCAGGAATTTTTTGGCAATTAGTCTTTCTTCAACAGAGGCTGAGTATAGAGCTTACTTAGCAGCTTCACAGGAAGCAAAAGAGTTGAGAAAAGTCTTAGAGGATACACATAAACCACAAGGGTTTGTGTTGTTGTATTTTGATAACCAGAGTTCCATTGCGTTGGAACAAAACCAAGTGTTACATTCAAGAAAAAAACATATTGATGCTCACTATAACTATATTAGCAATGCATTTAACTGCAAGGAGATTGTTTTGAGGTACATGCCCACTGGAGAAATGATTTCCAATATCTTGAATAAGGCTTTGGATAGGAACAAGCATCAAGGCTTTGTGACAAACATGTGGATGTCACCCCTTTTGTATTAAGGGGGTGTGTTAAAATATGTATGCACTTACCCGTTGTGGTGCCCCATCCTGGACACCCTGGCCGCCTTAAGACCTCAATCCATAAACTGTTGCGCAAACGTACCGTCCGGCTGAACAACTTATCCTCAGGCTCATCCAAACCGTCCTTTACCCGCGCGCGCGCGCCGCGCGCCCGCGCTGCGCTTCCATTATCCGTGTCGCGCGCCGCGCCGCGCTCCTTTCATCCGCGCGCGTCGCGCGTCCTTTATCCGTGTTGCTTGTCATCTCCGCCGTTGTCATAGCACGTCCTCATCTTTGTTGTTGCGTGTCTTCATCTTTGTCGTCGCGCGTCCCAATCTCCTCATTGCTACCCTCGCGCGGCGCTCATCCATGATTTACTGAATCCATCCCAACCGCACCCCCAAGCATTTGGCAAATCCTTGGATCCGTCAAACCTCCCATTGCACTTGATCTATCAGTCGTGGATCTCAAGGCCGTCAGGATTTACTCAACTTTCTCAAACCAATCTCCTATCCGCCCATCGGCGCTCTCATGGACTTCATCCGTTGCCTTTCCTGGGACTCTCCCACCCACTTCTGCCTTCGGAAGAGTGCCAATGACCGCGCGCAGACATCCGCTGCGGTTTGGTTCATTTCTCTCTCCCACCCGCTTCCGCCGTTGGATGAGGGGTGGGTGACTCTGGTATTGTTACGTGCCCCCATCCACAGACGGACGCGAGTGACCACATGGTTGCCCTCCCTTTTCCTCTCTATTTTTAGAATCCGTTGTATATAGTCTAACAGGGCCTCCTGCCCATATCAGGAGGGGCTCTCCCCTGCCTTTTTTGATCATCATTGGAAATCATCAGAACATGGAACAATCCAGAATGAAATCAGCAGACCTTTGATCCTTGAGCCTCCATACTCAACCATTGATCCCTGATCCTTATCATCAACCAATAGCCTTGCTGGTTGAAGAAAAATTCTGTCTGTTGGAATTTTTGAGTGTGTCATACCACTCCTTGATCCCTTTCTATGACCATACTGGTCCTGATCCCTGATCACCTTTCTGGAGCCAATCACAATTGATTGAAGAGGTCTTATTAATCTTAAGACCTGGAGTGTTATACCTCCCCTTAGCTTCTTTGGAGTTGCATTCTTCCAGCCTACTCTTGAGTCCCTTGAGAAGTGTTGAGGTTATCCTTGCTTCAAATCAGTAACTGTTTTTTTTAGAGCTTCTTAAACATTGTGCTTTGTCTTGTACAGCCACCCTCAGTTATCTGGTACCCTTCAAGCGCTTGATTGCAGAGAGTTGGGAAGGTTCATTGAGAACCTGGAGGTTGGTTGGGTTTGAGTTGATCATCCCTAATCTTCTGCTGACGACCAGAGTTATTAACTTGTGGGCGTTGTTTACATAAAACAGCTTTTGATCTTTGAACTCTAAGGGGACTTTAACTTCTTTTTTTCAAGTTTTTCCCTGCATAATCTTGTCTCAGATAGTGCTGTTCCATCGCTACCGAACTATTATCATCCTTATCCTCTACTCCTTGATTCCTCATTTACCAGGTTCTGGAGCTTAATCTTGGTTACATTTAAATATTTTTGTAACACTCAGGAGGGCAGCCTAAACAGCACCTTTCCCCTCCGCAGAACTGCAACGGCCTAGCACTGTTTGGAGTCTTAAATTTGGTCCCCCGGGCCGGGATCAAACCAGCAACCTTGGGATTTACAGTCCCAACTTGAAGAATCAACTCCGAAATCCAATCCGATTTTTTTCTTTTCTTTTTGTTCCTTTTTTTTCTGATCCGTGGAGGCAGCTTGGTCTAGAAGTAAGTCCTCCCAATTGTGCACCGCCTGGGCAAGATCCTTGTTGTTTTTGTGAAACTCTACTCTTGCCACACTTGTGAGCCACCTTGGAACTCTGCTCGTTTGGATCTCTTAGGAACCCTTCAACATGGAATCTGCTGGATCCTCTTTATCTGTTCGGGCCAAGATGGTCAAAATCAAACCTCAGAACAAAAATTTAGGCTTTAATGGGACCAATGTCAAACGATTCCTGGACTCCTATGAGATGGCTGCAGAAGTGGATGGTGCCAGTGAATATGATATGGCTTATCAGTTACGGTTTTTTATCTCTTCTGACAAAGTTATGGAGGTTATTGAATCGTTTGAGAGATTCGAAACTCACAACTGGGGGCTCCTGAAGGAGGCTATGTTAGCCTATTGGGGAACAATAGATGTAGCCAGATTTACTTTGCAAGACTTGGATGCCCTGGTTTCTCAATGGATCTCCAATGGTGGTATCTCCTCAGCCTCTGACTATCAGACTTTCAGAAAATCTTGGGACCCTATCCAGTCCTATCTTATCCGGAACAATCACATTGATACAATGGACAAAATTTGAGTGCGATTTTTTCAGTCTTTCTCTGCAGGAGTGCAGGAAAGAATTAAGGATGAATTGGTGAAATCTGGATCCATGATCACAACAAGATACAATCGATTCAAGCTCCCTGCTTTCATGGTTCTTAGGAATAATGTGGATAAAGTGATGAAAGGTCAAACAGCTCTCACCTTTGAAAAACCTAAAATCACTGAACCAGTCCTTGCCCCCTCTTTTAAAGCATCTAACAAAATCATGAATAAGATGGAAGCCAATCACAGACCTAAACCCAATCCTCAGACTCACTGGGAGATGCCTACTATAGATGAGATCACTCAATTACTTCAGGCATTTGAGAATAAAATAGATCAGAAAATATCCTCTTTAGCCACTCCTAAACCTGCTAATTCTGTTCCTAAGTCTACTATAGTTTGTTATTATTGCCATAGGGAAGGCCATGGTACCAGTAGATGTCCTGAACTCCAGAAGGACAAGGAGGAGAAGTTAGTAGGGCAGAAGGGAAATAATTTTTTCCTTCCTGATGGTTCTTTGATCCCTTTTGATTCGTCTTGACGGATCGGTCATGTGGTGGCCTCATACCAACAACCAACCCCTAAGAAGGCATCCTTGGTCTCTGTGGATTTTTGATCATCATGTGGAACTCTGCAACCTTGGTATCCTCCAGCTATCACTTCTTCCAGCTTCCCTGGCACCTATCAATCCAATCCAGCTAGGAAACGCCATGAGGAACCAAAACCTCATAAGTCTCCTCCTCTTCCATCCTCCATTCTGCGAAAACCTGTTAAACGCCGATCTTCACCTGAGCCTCCTTCCTCTGATGTGGAAGGCATGGAAGTAGAAAGGGAACCACTTATGGAAAGTTTCCAGGACAACACTGATCCTCCCCCTCTTCAACCTGCCCAACTCTAAGATCCTCTTCCATCACCTATTACACCTGATCTTCCTCCCTCCACCCAGCCCAAAGTTTTTTTTGAGAGGGGCATCTCCAAGGACTACCCTAATGCTGTGGAAGGAGTATTAAAGAAAATTTCTGATCTTAAAATCCCCAATCTATCTGTGGCTGAACTCCTGTCAATCTCTCCATCTGTGGCAGAAGGGATGAAGAAATGGGTTTCTCGTTGACGTGTGGAGATTGGTCCGGACAAATTAAAGGTCTCCTCTGGTACTCTGATAGAGGATTCTGGTGGAACAGATCCCTCTTCAGATACCAACCTGTATTCCTGTCCTCTTGGTTTTCTTCCATGTTGTCTTGGTGATTCAACTAAAACGGTTTCTCTTCTTGTGGATTTGGGTTCTCAGCTCAACTTGATTTTGGACTCCATGGCCTGCAAGCTTAAACTTAGCCCAAGGGTCAGTTTCAACTCTGCGGTCTATGGAATTGGGAATCAGTCCTGTGAACTGGTTGGTATTGCGGAGGATATTCCTGTTTGAATTGGTCAAAATATTGTTGGCACCTGTCACTTCTGGATCACTCATCTGGATGGTCCCATGATCTTGGGAAGGCCTTTCTTAATGGACTTTGGTGCTACCCTGATGTTTTCTGATCAAGTTGGGGAGAGAATTCTTTTCCCTGATTCTGATGGCAGAAAGATTGAAGTCCTCCTTTGTTCTTTGGATTCTGGTTGTTGGGAAAGAGACTTCCCTGGTCACCCCCCCAAATCTTTCCTGAAAGGAAAGCAGAAAGAAAACTCTCATTCCTTTCATCCTCATTTTTTAGCAGAATAGTTGGCCCTACTGATAGTTGTAGTTCTCCTCAGCCTCAGAATTCAACTCATGGACCAACTCCCACCTCAGATGCCCATCTTTCTTTTTCCTCATCAATTTCTTTTCATCCAAATAAGATCAAAACCCAAACATATGAAAAATTTGAAAAATCCAAAAATATTTCTTCTCTGTCTGGATCTGTTCTATCTTCCTTTCCTTTTTCTTTTCAGCCTGATCAATCATCTTCTATTCCGGTTTTGAATCTCCGCAATGAGTCTAAACTAGATCTTGATCTCAATTCTTTTCTTGGTGGCTTTGGTATGAAGGAGTTTAATCTTAGGTGGAGGCAATTTGGGGTAGAAGTAAGTCCTCCCAATTGTGCACCACCAAGGGCTTCTACTACTGTTATTTTTGAAACTCTACTCTTTGCCAAACATGTGAGCAATGTGTTATATTTTGGATCCTCTTTTATGGAGAAGGCACCTTTCAAGGACGCAGCAGAACATTGGACTTGGAAGATGTTGGAACACAGCCTCAGTTTTTGTAGTCAGGTTTCACTGGTCAATGCTTGGAGGAAGCAGGGATTCCACTCCTTTGCCACCAAGTACAAACCAGTTGCAAAGAAGGTCCAGCCAGTCAACCAACCAATGCCTCTCAACCTCAACACTCTTCTTATGCGTCCTCCGCTATCCCGCAATCCTTACTGTGGTCTATCCAAATCCCTCACTGGTCCATTTATTCCCTCTGGTCGGGTCACTGAGGAACGTCTGAAAGTGGTCAATTTTGGTCCAGATGGATGGCTTCTTCCTGATGAGTTAAATTTGATCAAAAATATCTTGTCTCTAAGGGAAAAATCAATTGCATTCTGTGACGAAGAGAGAGGTCTCTTGAAAGAATCCCATGGTCTCCCTTACATCATCCCGGTAGTTGAACATGACCCTTGGCAAAAGAAAAAGATCCCGATCCCTGCTGCTAAAGTTGACAAATTCATCAAGTTGGTCCGCAAACGAGTCCGAACCGGTTTATACAAACAATCAACTTCTAGCTATTCCAGTCCTGTTTTCTGTGTTCTAAAGAGTAATGGGAAACTTAGAGTAGTTCATGATCTCCAACCTCTTAATAAAGTTACTATTAAAGACTCTGGCATGCCGCCTGCCACTGAAGAATTTGTTGAATCCTTCTCTGGGAGAGCTTGCTATGGTCTAGGTGTCATTATGGGTGGCTATGACGAACGATCCCTGCATCCTATTTCTCGTCCCCTCACTACTTTCGATACTCCCCTTGGTTGATTTCAGTTGACTCGATTGCCTCAAGGTGCCACCAACTTGGTTGCAGTCTATCAGGCTCAGATGATGTGGATCCTCCAGGACAAAATCCCGGATCATGCGGGTATCTTTATCAATGATGGTGGAATTTAAGGTCCAGTTTCTGACTATGATAATGAGCTCTTACCTTGGCACTCAGGAATCCGAAAATTTGTCTGGGAGTATGCTACTGTTTTGGAGAGAATTTTGTTTCGAATCAAGGAATCTGGCCTTACTGTCTCTGGATCAATACTTGCGGCCTGTGTCCCTGCCTTGGAAATCGTTGGTCATATAGTCTGCAAGGACGGAAGAAGGATGGCACCCGCTAAAGTCAACAAAATCATCTCCTGGCCTACCCCAATAAATCCAACAGAAGTTAGAGCTTTCCTAGGTGTTGTAACTTATGTCAGGATCTTCATTCCCTCATTATCCGAAATCTGTATTCCCTTGCGTTGCTTAACCAGGAATGATGCTGAATGGATTTGGACCCAAGACTGCAAACAATCATTTCAGTTGCTCAAAACAATTTTTGGGAAAGAAATTGTTTTGAAAAAGATCACTTATGGACACGGAGCCGGCAAGATCAAGTTGGCAGTGGACTTGAGTTATCAATCTGTTGGGGCTGTTCTTACCCAGGAAGATGAAAATGGTTTGGATTGTCCTGCTCTGTATGAATCTCTTCTTTTCTCAGATGTGGAATCCAGGTACTCCCAGCCAAAACTGTAACTTTGCGGTGTGGCCCAAATGTTGAAGAAGCTTCAGACTGTCCTTTGGGGTCAACACTTTGAGTTACAAGTCAATGCGCAATCTATTATTGAAATGATCAACACCCCCAGCCTCCCAAATGCTCCCATGACTCGTTGGGTGGCTTTCATCCAGTTGTTCTCTTTTGATATTGTTAACAGGCCTGGAAAATCTTTCACCATGCCTGATGGTTTATCTCAACAACCTATTGGAGACAATGAATCAGAGGTTGGAATGGATTTTGATGAGGAAGAACCCTTGGTCTGCCCTGTCTTTGCCTTCTCCTCCAAAAATTACTCTGGTTTCCAGCAAGGCTTTGGGCTTAAGTTGGAGCAGTACCTTTCAACCCTCCAGAGAACCCCTGATCTCTCTGCCAAGAAATTTTGGTCCCTTAAAAGGAAGTCCTCCAACTTCTTTTTCCAAGGTTCTAGGCTTATGAAAAGGTCAACTGCCTGTGCACTTGTTGTGGTCACTATCCCTTCCAAGCAAGATTTGATCCTGGAAAATCTCCATGAAGGCCTTGGTCATTGTGGGGAAACCAACTTATCAACAAATATCTGAACAATTCTGGTGGCCATCCCTGAAGAAATCCATCTCTCAATGGTGTAGGAGTTGTGAAGTGTGCCATAAACGTGATCTTAGGCGCCCGGCCAAAATTAGTTACCCCACTGGAGAATCCACTGTCTTTGGGAGGATTGCTATGGATGTGATTCACATTAAGGCTGGTGGAGCTAAGTACCTCATTTTGGCTAGAGATGATTTTTCTGGATGGGTTGAAGCAAAGTTTCTCAAGAACCTCAGCTCTGAATCAGTAGCAGATTTCCTTCATGAGAATTGGACAATGCGTTATGGCTTGGCCCAATCTTATTCTACGGATGGTGGCTAAGAATTTGGTGGTAAACTTGCTGAAATGATCCAATTGCTCCCTGGACAACATAGAGTTACTACTCCCTATTATCCTGAAGGAAAAGGCATGGTGGAAAGAGGCCATGCTCCTTTGAAGGCTGCTCTTGTCAAATTGGCTGGTGAAAGTGGCAAGAATTTTCAAAAGTTTCTCCCCTTGGTCCTCTTCTCTGATCAAATTTCCACCAAGCGAACCACTGGTTATTCTCCGTATGAAATCATCTTTGGTCAGAGGGCTGTTCTTCCTCTTGATCTTGAGATGGAGTCTTTCTTGGGCATCGCCTGGGAGCAAGTTTCCTCAACTACTGACCTATTAGTTGCCAGATCAAAGCAACTGGAGCAGAGTGAAGATATTCGTAACAAAGCTTATCAGAAGAGGATGGAATCAAGAGCAAAATCAGTTCAGTATTGGGAAGAAAAACACCGGAATCAAATCAGGGACCCTTTAAACCCTGGTGACCTGGTATTGGCTTATAATCGTTCCTTGGAAACTCAGTGGGGAAAGCTTTTCTCTAACCGCTGGAATGGTCCTTACCAAGTAGTCCATCAAGTTAGAGGTGGATCATATCTTTTGGAGGAGCTGGATGGTACTCAGATGGCCAGAAGGTTCTCTGCTGATCAGGTCAAGAAATTTCACTCTTGTGGAGGCAACTTGGTCCGGAAGTAAGTCCTCCCAATTTGTGCACCATCTGGGCAAGATCCTTGTTGTTTTGTGAAAACTCTACTTCATGCCACGCGTGTGAGCACTTGGGACCCCTCCCTCATTTTATCTCAGCCACTGCTAGGATTTTTGGTTGGATCGACAAATTTTTTCTCAACCACTCTCAGGATCAAAATGGCTATTCTTTGGTTTCAATCATCTTTCTTTCCTTTCTTTGTTCTATGGCATCAAACTTGGGAGCAGACTAGGGACAGTCTGTAAGTTGGGGAGAGATGTGGTGCCCCATCCTGGACACCCTGGCCGCCTTAAGACCTCAATCCATAAACTGTTGCGCAAACGTACCGTCCGGTGAACAACTTATCCTCAGGCTCATCCAAACCGTCCTTTACCCGCGCGCACGCGCCAGGCCGCGCACGCTGCGCTTCCATTATCCGCGTCGCGCACCGCGCCGCGCCGCGCCGCGCTCCTTTCATCCACGCGCGTCGCGCATCCTTTATCCGTGTTGCTTTTCATCTCCGCCGTTGTCATAGCACGTCCTCATCATTGTTGTTGCGTGTCTTCATCTTTGTCGTCGCGCGTCCCAATCTCCTCATTGCTACCGTTGTGTGGCGCTCATCCATGATTTACTGAATCCATCCCGACCGCACCCCCAAGCATTTGGCAAATCCTTGGATCCGTCAAACCTCCCATTGCACTTGATCTATCAGTCATGGATCTCAAGGCCGTCAGGATTTACTCAACTTTCTCAAACCAATCTCCTATCCGCCCATCCGCGCTCTCATGGACTTCATCCGTCACCTTTCCTGGGACTCTCCAACCCACTTCCGCCTTTGGAAGAGTGCCAATGACCGCAGGCAGACATCCGCGGCGGTTTGGTTCATTTCTCTCTCCCACCCGCTTCTGCCTTCGGACAAGGGGTGGGTGACTCTGGTATTGTTATGCGCGCCCATGCACAGACAGACGCGAGTGACCACATGGTTGCCCTCCCTTTTCCGCTCTATTTGTAGAATCCGTTGTATATAGTCTAACAGGGCCTCCTGCCCATATCAGGAGGGGCTCTCCCCTGCCTTTTTTGATCATCATCGGAAATCATCAGAACATGGAACAATCCAGAATGAAATCAGCACACCTTTGATCCTTGAGCCTCCATACTCAACCCTTGATCCCTGATCCTTTTCACCAACCAATAGCCTTGCTGGTTGAAGAAAAATTCTGTCTGTTGGAATTTTTGAGTGTGTCATACCACTCCTTGATCCCTTTCTCTGACCATAATGGTCCTGATCCCTGATCACCTTTCTGGAGCCAATCACAATTGATTGAAGAGGTCTTATTAAGCTTAAGAACTGGAGTTTTATACCTCCCCTTAGCTTCTTTGGAGTTGCATTCTGCCAGCCTACTCTTGAGCCCCTTAAGAAGTGTTGAGGTTATCCTTGCTTCAAATCAGTTACTGTTTGTTTTAGAGCTTCTTAAAAATTGTGCTTTGTCTTGTACAGCCACCCTCAGTTATCTGGTACCCTTCAAGCGCTTGATTGCGGAGAGTTGGGCAGGTTCATTGAGAACCTGGAGGTTGGTTGGGTTTGAGTTGATCATCCCCAATCTTCTGCTGACAACCAGAGTTATTAACTTGTGGGCGTTGTTTACATACAACAGCTTTTGTTCTTTGAACTCTAAGGGGACTTTAACTTCTTTTGTTCAAGTTTTTCCCTGCATAATCTTGTCTCAGATAGTGCTGTTCCATCGCTACCAAACTATTATCATCCTTATCCTCTACTGCTTGATTCCTCATTTACCAGCTTCTGGACCTTGATCTTGGTTACATTTAAATATTTTTGTAACACTCAGGAGGGCAGCCTAAACAGCACCTTTCCCCTCCGCAGAACTGCCATTGCCTAGCACCGTTTGGAGTCTTACGCCGTGTGCTATGTATAAGTGTAATCCAAATGGGATGCACATATGGGCCTCTCTGGCCCATTGGACACTCACACTGACCATACGGGCCTGTGTGAATGTCACTGATTTGGGGAAACTGGCCTCAAAGCGCGTGAAACAGGCTCATTGGTACATGGGCCCTAAAGGGCCCTGTGTGTGATATGGGCAAATAAAGCCAGATGCGCTTGTATGGGAATAATTGGGCCCAAGGTCTATTTTGGACATACTTGGCCAGGCGTGCTGGCCCGCCAAAGTGTGTTTGTCTCAGGTTTTAGACTTGGGGCGGCCACTCGTGTCGCAGCCCACTTGGGGCTTCTGCCCATTCCACAGCCCGCTTGGGGCCACTTGTATCCCTCAGTTTGGCCCACGCGGGGCCCAATGGCCAGCGCGGGGCTGTTGCGGCGGCCAAGGGATCCCGCGGGGTGCGAAACCATGCGATGTAAGACTCCAAACGGAGCAGGGCGTTGGAAGTTCTGTGGAGGGGATAGGTGCTATTTAAGGCTGCCCTCCTGAGTGTTACAAAAATATTTAAATGTAACCAAGATCAAAGTCCAGATCCTGGTAAACGGGGAACCAAATGTAAGAGGATAAAGATTATAGTAGTTGGTAGCTGGGAGACAACACTATCTGAGGCAAGATGATGTCGGGGAAGAATTGAATAGAAGGATTCAAGGATTGTTCAGAGTTCAACAAGACAAAGCAATTTTGAGTGACAACGCCCACAAGCTAATAGCTCTGGTCATCAGCAGGAGCTTAGGAAAGATCAACTCAATCCCAAACAACCTCCAGGTTCTCAATGAACCTGCCCAACCCTCCACAATCAAGCGCTCCAAGGGTACCAGATAACTGTGGGTGGCTGCACAAGACAAAGCTAATTGTTTGAAGAAGCTCTAGAAGCAAAACAATAACTGATTCAAACAAGAATAACCCAATACTTCTCAAGGGACTCAAGAGTAGCGTGGCTGAATTGAACTTCAAAAGAAATGAAGGGAGGTTTAATAATCCAGGTTTCAAGCTTAATAAAACCTCTTCAGTCAAACGTGACTGGGTCCAGAAAGGTAATCAAAGGATGATCAGGACCAGTATGGTCGGATAAAAGGATCAGGAGTGGTGTAACACACTCAACAATTCAATTAGTCAAATTCTTCTTCAACAAGCAAAGCTATTGGTTGGTGATAAGGATCAAGGATCAAGGGGTTTGAGTATGGAGGCTCAATGATCAAGGGGCAATCATAGATATCTCATGTCAGGATAGGATGTAGGATTTCCTTCCCAAAAGGCAGGGGAGAGACCCTCCTTATATGGGCAGGAGGCCCTGTTAGACTATCTACAACAGATTCTACAAATAGAGCGGAAAAAGAAAGAAAATCAGGTGATCAGAAAAATTTGATCACGCAGGCCAGTGGAAATCCTTCTCATCCCTTCACCATCTCTCGCGTCCGTCTGTGGATGGGCGCGCGCAACAATACCGGAATCACCCACCCCTTGTCCAAAGGCGGACAGGGTGGGAAAGGAAAATGAACCAGACCAGACTGCCTTGGGGTGTCTGCGGGTGTCAGACGACACTCTCCACCCCTCTTCCAAAGGCGTAACAGGTTGGGAGAGTCCCAGGAAGGGTGACGGATTGGATGATAGCAGGCAGGACCCAATGGCTCAAGGCAATGGAGTAAATCCTGACGGGCTTGAGATCGGCGACTGATAGATTGAGTGTGGCGGGAGATTGATGGATCCGAGGATTGGACAAGCGCCTGGAGGTGCGGTCGGAATGGGTTTGGTAAGGCATGAAGATGAGCGACGCGCAACAATGCCAATGAGGATGAGCAATGCGTGACAATGACAATGATGGATGAGCGAGGCACAACAATGACAATGATGGATGAGAAATGCGCAACAACGGCAATGATGGATGAGCAACGCGCAAGGATGACAATGAGGATGCGCAAGGATGAGGATGAGGACGCGCGAGGATGATGATAAGGACGATCAACGCGCAAGGACAGGAATTTTTTTTTTTTTTTTTTAGATATCTGAATTCTTTTCCCACGGTGTCCCAAAAGGTTCACCATAGCGGGCCCCGCCGGTTTTGAACGATGGCAACCGCGGAGGGAGCTAGGGAAGCAGCCCCAGCTCCCTCCCCCTTTCCTCACTTGCCATTGCAAGGGGGAGAGGGTGGCTGGCTGGGTTGAACCAGCCAGCAACCAACCCCAACAAGGCGGTAGGTCAGGGAAGGGGGGATTTTGTCACCCCCTTTCCCAGGGGATGACAAGGTTGGCTGCAACAAAGCCACCAGGGGTGGGGGGGGACCTGACCACCCCTCCACCATTGAAGAAATGCAGAAACCAGGGGCTCTCTCCCCCCCCCCTTTACCAAGGGGGAGGAGCAACGGGGCTGAGGGGATTTGACCACCCCCCAGCCCACTTCCATTGACAACACCCTGGGGGTATTGACCCCCAGGGCCCCTGGTAGGGGGATTTGACTTCCCCCTCCAGGAATCTGAGAGAAAGAGGGGGGGACAGCATGTCTGCTGGTCACACCCCCCCATGAGATTCTGAGACCGGACCCAGGTGTGTCATGGGTCCCACCTGGCCACTTGTATTTCCAGGGGCTGGTTGCATGAGGAAACCAGCCAGTGTGTGAGGCAATAGGACCAGTTGTAACAGACAACCGGCCCAGGTATTGAACAGCACAGGGGCTGGTTCAGCCCCATTGAATTGGAAACACTAGAAGCCACCGGAATAGGCTGGTTATAAGGGTACAGGGACTGATTTCATGTGGGCTGATGTAGCCCAAACCAAGTAACAAGGCCTGCAGAGTCTGTAGGGCTCTTTTGGGGCGGAAAATTTGCCTTTTGGCTTGTTGTATCATGGGCTCACAAGAGGCCCATCTTTTTTCCTTTAGGAGGTCTTCTCCCTGCTCTTTTCCATCATTCATTTATCATCCAATCAAATTCATCACCAATATTGTTCAACGTTTGGCCCCATTGTGAGAGCCCATCTGCAATTATTGACACAAGGTGTCCAGAATTTGTTTTGCTTTAAATACAGCTCATTTGCTTAAGCTAATTTCTGGCAATAATTATAACACCAAGGTAATCAAATACTCTAAGAGATAAGCAAGTTATTTATGGCTTTTGTCTGATTAATAATATCCGCCCCAAACCCTTTTTATCAATTTAAAATGCTGAACAACCTTATAACCCCAGTAAACAGGTTTAAACAATCATTTCACGTCCCAAACAGGTACCCAAAGGATTAAATAATATACCAGTAAGTCTTATTATCCTTTCTCTGTTGTGGCAGCTTGGTTACAAAGCCCTGCCACTCCACCTTGGATTTTATTTACCTATTATCTTTGGGAAATATATTCTTTAAGAATATAAATTAAAAGTTCAAAAGTACCAGGCCTATGTGTTTTCATACTGAATTCCCTGAAGGGAGGTGTTGAAGATCCCCAATATGATTGTGGCCCCTCTATAAAAACATTTAATAATCAATTTATTTATATTGATTTATAACAAGAAACCATATCCAAACCAATTAACCTTGCAATAAGCTTTATCCAAATATTTTGCAGATTTTTGTTGCATTTAATGAATAATATATTTATTATTTATCATATCACCTCTGGTAGCTAAAGGATAGCAAGGTCCTTGGCATCCAGGAGGCTGACATCTCTACCCTATCCAAGTTGTATGAAAATCACCTATCAGGCACCTCTCCTCACATCTCAGGCCATCTGGGCCATGAACCTATAATTAGTCATCTGTGGTACCTAACCAGATAAATATTATCAGTGAACCAGTTATGAAGGAAAATATAAATCAGAAAACAGATTATTACCCATATTTAGCCAATTAAACCACCCAACAGGTGCTTGAATAAGGGTTCTTCTGTGACCTAAATATTCAGCACCATATTTATGAAGAAACTTCCATCAATCGATAAATGAACCTTATCAACAAAGAGAGCACAACAAAAAGCAACCACCAACCTTCCCCCTACCCAGAACCCCTGTGGGTAAACCCATCCTTGGGTCCTCTCCTGAACCACCCCTCTGATAAACCCTTGAAACCTTTCATATTGGGATATTGGCTAAGGTCAAATATATCTGATCAAAACTAACCAATAATCCAATAAATCTGGTATATTATTCAACAAACCTACCAATAAAAGTTAGGAATAATTCTAGGTCTGATCTGAGACCTATTTTAAGACTGAAGGGAAACCAGCCATTAATTTTAATAAATCATTTTTCAGACTTACTATAGTACTAGAAGGGCAGGCAATTCAAAATCACCTTAATCTTAATAATACTCTAAATGAGTGAAAGTTTACTCAATTCAACTTCAAGGACTTACAGCAAGATATTTTCTATATTTTTTTACATAATCCTACAGGAGTCCAAATGTTGGATAGGCCATAGTGTCTTTCCACTCACTAAGTCTTGTCATCAAAGGAACCAATCAATTCAGAAATCAATTAGAAATCAATTTCTCAACCAAATGCAAATGGATTGCTCAATAAATCAAGCAATTGATTGAAAATCAATCAAGAAATTTATTTCAATTGAATCAAGGAATTGATTTCAAATAAATCAAGCAATCAATTGTGAATTGATCAAACAATTGATTGAAAATTGATCAAGGGATTGATCACAAATCAATCAAGCAATTTATTTTGAATTAATAAAGCAATTGATTTCAAATAAATCAAGCCATCAATGGATAATCAATCACACAATTGATTGTGAATCAATTAATCAATTGATTGTGAATCAATTAAGTGATCAATCAAAAATTTATCAAGAAATTTATTTCAAAAAAATCAAGAAATTTATTGTGAGTTGATCAAGCAATTGATCACAAATAAATCAAGCAATTTATCACACAAAAATTTGAAGGTATAGGGGGAAGGGGGGGGAAGGAGGAGGAAGGACCAAAATTACCAGAGAAAACAGAGGAGAAGGGGTCCTAATGATTAATGGAGTAGGAGGAGGCATTGGTCAGTTGATTTATTTTTAGTTACAATACGCAATCTGAACCAGAATAAATGCTGTGGAAAAGAGATTCAGATAATCCCCTAAGTTGTCCTCAAGTTTGGAAGTTATTCATCCAAGCGTCTGTAAGTAGGTTGAGTGATGATGGGTTTTTGGAAAAAGAGATAGTTCTAAGAAGGAGATGAATAAAGAAAATGATGTTGTATATTCCTGCCATTCAATACTTCCCTTATCCTTTGATGATCAGATTTCACAAGATCCCCTCCTACAACCCAGAGTTGAGATCAAGGTTTTGGGTCCTCCCTCTCAACCCTAACAAAAGTACAAGCACAATTGAAAGCCTAACAAGAGAATTAAGAAAAAAACCCTAGAACCCAAATCCCTAGCCACGCCTGGAGTGGGCCCAACCCGCACCAAATGCTGAACCCAACCTACCCAACTTCTGAGCGCGCAGCCCACAATGCAGTTCCCAATACAAGGTTATAAATACAACACCACATCCCCCCCCCCCAATTTGAGTTCAGTCCCCAGAGTTCTTCCAATTGCTGCCCCAACCATTCCCGTGATCATCTCCAAGTTGCTCATCACCCAACCTCCCTAGTCACCCAAGTTCCACCCCCCCCCCCACACACTTCCAACTTGACTCTGCCAAGGGTTCCACCCTGCACCTTCTGTGCTCAGCACAGGTTAACCTGCACCCTTCTCTCTGGCCTTTGCGCGTGCTTATCCTACCACGCCCTCCATTTTTGATGCTTGCTTGGAAAAACTATGCCGCAAGCCTATCCCAGCCTTCATTCTCCCCATCTGTGCAAGAGGGCCTGCCGCGACTTGTTTGTGGTATCAAGCAACAATTCAATTTTGGAGTGATTGTGGACTCCGCCCACAAGCTCAACTACCCCCAAACTAGGCCAAAAGCCGCAACTCAGCCTCCCTGGTCCATTGTGCTGGACCACCGTGCAAGGAGGAATTTTCAAACACCATGGAATGGCAAGGAGCCCTCTGCTACTGGGCAAACCAGGTCTGTGTCAACCAAGGCACAACCAACACATGCATGGAGGAAATTTTTGGATGGCGTCCAGCTCCCCCTCCAGCCCCTGACCCAACTCCTGGTCCTCTGGATCCTCCTCCTCCTGGTCTCATTCCCCCTCTTCTGGCTCCTGGAACTCCACCCCCGGCATCTCCATCAGCACTACAATCCCCAGCCCCCCAATTGTCACCAGAGCTCCCGGGACCTGTCTCAACTCCAGCGTCCCTAGAATGGGTATTAATTTCATCTTTGCCTCTGGCTTCACCTCCTCCCCAGTGAACAATCCAGAGATCCAAGAAATCCCCACTGGGCTGGGGCTAAGGGAGTTTCCCTTCAAGGAATTTGGGCCAAGTCAGACGACCTCCTCCAGCTGTTCCTCTCAGCTTTGGGTGCTCATGGAACCAAATCCTATTGCAAACTGTTGGTGGCCTTCCAAGGACTTTTGGACGCGGAGCCTTTGGAAATGTTGAAGGTTATGAACCTGATTAAGGCCAATTTCCTCCTCCCCCTTTCCCCCCTTTTTTCACTTCCTTGTCTTTATCCGTGCAATTCTGTTAATTTCAAAGAAATAGACTTTTGAAGCTCTATCATTTGTTGAGTGAGTGGCCTTGGGCATTGAGTGAGAGTGAGAGTGGGAATGAGAGAGTTGGAAATCCACGTCTGCGCGTGAGCCCCGCAAGCAACCTTGAGCCTGAGTAAGAGTGAGACACAACAGAATCTGCGTCCGCACGTGGATCCTGAGAGAAAGGAATCATGAGCCTGAGTAAAGCAACTGAAAAGTCCATGTCCATCTGCAAGCCTGAGATAAAGGATCCCAAAAATCTGCGTACCATATTTTCAATGTCTCCGTAAGGCTACCTTGACTGCCCCAGACAAACTGCAACAAAGTTACTGGTACCCAGTCTGCACACAAACACAAAAAAATACACCAGCACGCACACAAAACTTCAGAGAGAGAAAAGACACTGGAGAACAGAAATTCTGGGGTGCCTAGTGGTTCCAGCTGTGAACCCACTAGTGCACCCCCTTACCAAATCAAGCTATTCCCCCCATCCACCTTTCTCATCTGCGCCTAAGAGAGGAGGAAAGAAAGAAATGGAGAAACAGAGCTTTTTTTTTAAAATGTCCTTCTACCAAAACCAATATAGGGCCTCTGCAGCTCCTTGTCCTGCATCTCCCATCTGCTGGGCTTGTCCTTGCTTTCACAAACTCAGCTTGAGCTGCCCCCGTGTCCCTGAAATAAATCATAACCAGAGCCAGTACAAATCCAAGAAACCAACCAAATCAAAGAAGTAAGGAAATGAACATTCTGGGGAGTCTAGTTATCCCAGCTGTGAAGCGGCTAGAACAACCCCTCACCAAATCACATTTTACCATACAACACTAGAACCCCCCCCTGCTTGGCCGCTGTCCCTAGTGGGTTGCAGCCAACTGCTCTGCCGTCCTGGCAAACCACGGGGAGGTACCTCCAAAAGTGAAGGACCCCTCCCCTCCGCCTTTTTCAGTATTACCGCTCTCCTCCGCCAAAACCGCACCATCACCATTGGAGTTGTCCTTGTCCCATACTCTATTGTCAAACAAGGTGGATCCCTGCTCAAAGAAGCGCTTCAAGTGAAAGGAGGCGGACTTCTGCTTGAGAGGGGCCCTGTCCAATTCTTCCAGCTGAAAACTCCTGCCTTTTAACTTGGATGCCACCCAAAAGGGTCCCTTCCATTGGTTGGCAAAAGGTTTCCCCCACTGGGATTCAAGACTCCAGTTGTACAGAAGAATCAAATCCCCCTTCTGCAGTGGGTGCTGGAGGAAATAGGAACAGCGCTCATCCCAATAGCAGACAGACACCATCCTAGTCTTCCTCAACCCTTCTGCAGACTTTTCTTGCATCTCTTCCTGCCTGAGAAGTTGTTTGGTGCATCCTTCAACAATCTCTGCGGAGTTCTTTACCTTCCACCAATCCACACCCAGGAACTTCTAAAACTAAATTTCCACCGGGAGCACCTGCACTGTCTGAAGAGCTGTTTGTAAGGCAAATAGCCCGTTGACCTCTTAACAGAGGTTTTATCCATGCAGAGAACCAGAAGAAGGTTCTCCTGCCACCGCTTGCTATCCTCCATGCACATCTTCACCAGAGCATCCTTGATAGGCTGATCTCCGCATTCCATCAACCCAGCACCATCTGGATAGTACTCTGTTACCCCTCCAAACTTCCCTCTGCAATTGTGAACCAGCGTCATCAAGTGGTCTGGTGACCAAATCTGGACACCCGGGACCAGATGTGGAAAAATCAATTTTTTTTTACGATTCTTTTATTTAGGTGTCATTCAAAAAAAAAAAAATTGGAATTTTTTTGTATCAGTATCACTCCTCCAATCCACTCATCCTGCCAAGCGTTCCCCTGTCCCAATGGTCTAGGACAGGCCTCTCTTGGCCTCACCATATAGGCATTGCATTCAATCCCTTCTCTCTTTGTTCCCCCCTTCCTTTTGGCCAAATGCGCCGGCCAAGACCCTCTCGGCCCAAACTTCCTCCTCATCCATCCTCATCTCCATCTCCATCCTCATCCTCATCCACTCAGATCCTCAGCTCATCATTCTCATGTCTTCCCAATTGACCCTCACTTTCAACTGCCGATCAAGTGCCAATGCCCTCTCCCGCTCTCCCCTGGTCTACCAAAATCCTTACCTGGTCAAACAATTGATTCCAGTCTGGGAAGCCCTCCTCTCAAGCGCAAATTCCAACTCTTCCCATCCCATCCATTTCACTTGTTTCATCACCAATTTCTTTTGTTGTTCAATTGGATTAAAGACCCCTCAGTCCTCCCTCAACCCCTGCCATTGAAAACTTTGAGCAAGAATATTAGGTTCAACCAATCAGGCTACTCATCAACTTGATCATCTCTTGGGTCTGGGGTACAAGAACCTGCCAACCATCAAGAGATTCATCAAGCTCAACCATCATCCTCAACATCAACCACTCACCTCGAGCCTCATCATACTTATCTACTGGATGCAAATCAAGATCATGGAATCTTTCAATCAAGAACTTTCCCTCAAGTAAAGCTTGATATTGATCACTCTCATCCTTGATCCAATCTTAAAACTATTCACTGCCCTTTCCAATCTTTCCTCCTCCTCCTCCTCCTCTATCTCCCCTGTCATCAAGGGAGACTCCCATCAAGATTGAACCATCATGTTCCCCCCCTCTACTCTCCCACCCCCTTCCATCTTTGGGTGGGGGTGGAAAGCGTTGTCTACTGCCCGCAGACATCCCCGGGAGGTCTGGTTCCTTTTATTTTCCCACCCCTTCAGCCTTTGGTTGAGGGGTGGGTGATCCCGGTGTTGTCGCGCGCGCCCGTGAAATAAAAAAAAAATCCGCTCTATTTGTAGAATCCTTTATACATTGTCTAACAGGGCCTGCTGCACATAAAAGGAGGGGCTCTCCCCTTCCTTTTGGAGGGGGGATCATATGGTACCTTACCAGGGAGGAACATCATCACTACCATCTCAAAATATATTATCTGTGGGGTCTCATTCCCGTTTATTGGAGACTAAAATTTTGGGCAAATCCATGATTGCCCCTTGACCCTTGAGCCTCCATACTCAAACCCTGAACCTTGATCTTTATCACCAACCAATATATTTTCTGGTTGAAGAAGAATTCAACTGATTGAATTCTTGAGTTTGTTACACCACTCCTGATCCTTTTATCCGACCATACTGGTCCTGATCATCCTTTTATTATCTTTCTGGAACCAGTCACGTTTGACTGAAGAGGTTTTATTAAGCTTGAAACCTGGATTGTTAAACCTCCCTTCATTTCTTTTGAAGTTCAATTCAGCCACGCTACTCTTGAGTCCCTTGAGAAGTGTTGGGTTATTCTTGTTTGAATCAGTTATTGTTTTGCTTCTAGAGCTTCTTCAAACAATTAGCTTTGTATTGTGTAGCTACCCACAGTTATCTGGTAAACTTCAAGCGCTTGATTGCAGAGAGTTGGGCAGGTTCATTGAGAACCTGGAGGTTGTTTGGGATTGAGTTGATCTTTTGTAAGCTTCTGCTGACGACCAGAGCTATTAGCTTGTGGCCGTTGTCACTTACAATTGCCTTGTCTTTTTGAACTCTGAACAATCCTTTGCTTCTTCTATTCAATTTTTACCCGGCATCATCTTGCCCCAGATAGTTTTGTTTCCCCAGCTACCGACTACTATAATATTTATCCTCTAACATTTGGTCCCCCGTTTACCAGGTTCTGGACTTTGATCTTGGTTAAATTTAAATATTTTTGTAACACTCAGGAGGGCAGCCTAAACAGCACCTTTCCCCTCCACAGAACTGCCACGGCCTAGCAATGTTTGGAGTCTTACAGCGGCCCCAGAACACTGCGTCACCATCAACAGTAATTAGGCAAAGCAAACTGTACTGGGTAAACCAGTCTTCCTCCAAGAACTGAACAACCTTCTCCGCTGAAAACTTTATCAGAGGACATGCCTTGACCCAACCCAATAGATATTCACTCACGACAAGCAGGTAAGCAAACGTCCCCACCGTTATGGGGACCACTTTGAGGGAAACTGTTAAAACTGATGAATGGATTGAACATAAAACTGGAAACTGGATGAATGAAAAACAATCAATAAGAGATCACAAATGAAAAGAACAACCGCAAATTGAGAACCACAAACATTCAGCGCAGTAAGGTGAGGATGACAATGTTGGACAGGCGCTGAGTGTTTGAAGACAAGGACGGAAAGATGAGATTAAGGCTAATGACAAGACAGAGTGAAGAAATTTGAGAGATAATGGAAAGGTCAGATCAATGAGTTGAGAAATAAGAAATGTTAAGCAGATTGATATGATATCTCACAGGGAACACGGACAGGGCGTAAGATAGTGAGAAAGGATTGAGTCGAGCAAAAGAAATGAAGGAAAGGTGAAAGATGAGAAGCAATAAAGAAACTGGTCAATGGGGATGAAGGTCTTATGAAAATCAAGAATCAAGTGTTTGAGGTCAAGAGTGGTTGAGGTGAAGTTGAGATGAGAGGTTGGTCTCCAATAATGCATCTCCGTCCCCCCTTATTATCATAGAAAAGATACTGAACCGGGTACACTTCAATCTTAGGAGTGAAGTGTCTTCACCTGTGAAGCAACTGTGAGCGCGGCTGTATGGACAAATTAGGACAGAAGAATGAGACTACAAAAATTAACACTTAACACCCCTCCATGCCTAATGAGATATTATAAAAATTGCAAGAAGTGACAAGAAATGGAAATAACAATGATATACTTTGAATGGAGGAAGCTTTAGTTAGTGAGCTTGCTTTCATTTAGGTGGATCTTATGAGCTTTATCTCAATTTTCTTATTAGTTAATTTGTCTCTCATTCCTTTAGTCTTTAAGTCCAAGTGCCTCATCTTCAAGTTTGAGCCAAATTTTCTTATTTTATCATCCAAGCCGCTGTTTTCAATGTGGAGAGGCATTGATTCATGAGAACCTGCAAATATCTCATCCATCAATAATTTGATTCATGTCGCTTCATGATATGAGTCAACCAGTGCGTTTAACTCTGCATCCGTGGAAGACCACGTTATATTCTTCTGCGTGCAGCTATTCCAAGACACCAGGCTACCAAATGTCACACAAAGATATCCTGTTTGAGACTTTCGAGTGTTTGGATCATCCGCCCAGGAGGTGTCCAAGAATACTTCCAGAGCATTTGATTTAGACAAGGACTTGAACTCCAGTTGGTAATGTTGCGTGAATTTGAGATACTTCCAAGTTTTCTTTAATTTGTTCCAGTGTGTAATGCCAGGTTTAGTGTTGAATCGGGCCAAGCTCGAGACCGCAAAGCTGACGTTGGGTCTCGTGAAACAGGCTATGTGGTTGAGCAGCCCTATAACTGATCTGTACTTAATATTAAGGGCCTTAAACTTTTTGTGCTCCTTGTGTGAGGCAGGAATAAGGTGCAACTTACGAGTGAGAGGAGTGAAAAACCCTTTGAATTCCGTCAGCCCCAACTCTTCAAGCCCATGCTGAATGTGGTTTGGCTGGATGAGAAGGATTTGATTAGCTTTGACCTCGATTTTCATTCCAAGTATAGTGTTTGGGTCTTGACTCTTGGATCCTTTGATTTTGTCCAGGAATTTCTTTTTGAAGTTATGGCCATCACCTACCAGAATCAAATCATTGACATGGAAAAACAGCCTGGATTTTCCGTTGTTTGATAAATAGAGGCATGGATCACAGGCAGATTTGTAAAAGCCAATTTCCTTGAACCAAGCCGTCAACATTTTGTACCAATTTTTGGGGGATTGCTTTAATCAATAGAGAGACTTTTTCAATTTGAGAAACTTTGATTTTCACTTTGAGCCCTTTGGAGTTCGAATGAAAACTTCTTCATCTATTTGAGAATGTAAGAATGCGCTTTTCACATCAAATTGACGGACCTTTTGAGAGGATTTGAGCGCCTACACGAGTAAGAGTTGAAGAGTTGATGGTTTCCCCATGGTAGCGAATGTTTCAAAGTAATCTAACCCCCTGATTTGACCACATCCTTGCACGCAGAGAAGGGCCTTGTACTTGACTGGGTCACCATGGCAGTTTTCATTCAGCTGGTAGATCCAAGTAGTTTGAAGCGGATTTGAGGGGTCAGGTCCAGTGTATTCTTCCCAAACGTCAAATTACTCAATAGACGACAGCTCTGTGTCCATGGAATCAATCCACTTAAGGTTTTCTTTGCAAGTTACTGCATCATTGTAGCTTTTTGGCTCATAATAATGGAAGAAACCATATTGATGAGGTGGTTTGATCAAGGATTGGTCTTGGAGGGTTCTAGGTGGATGCATAGGAGGTACAGGCTTGGATCGCTTTTGTTGTGATGATGGCTTGCTTGTGATGAACTCATGATCAGAATTTTCTTGGGGATAATCCGAGTCTTCTGACTCTGGATCTTGCTGAGACTTGCCACCGCTATCCGATTCTGAGTCTGAGACTTTGGGCCACCCCAATCTGAACCTTGTGAAAGCAGGATCATTAGTGCGCTGTGCCTGTTGATCTTCTGAACTTTTGGGTTCAATGTTGCAAGAGTTTCATTCCATGTCATCCGACGCAATTGAAAGATTTGAGTTTTGAGGGTTAGACATTTTTAAGAATTTGAAATGCTTTGTAGAAACAACAGAGTTAGATTTGGTTAAGATTTGATCTGAATGGAAGAGCGGATTGAAGCCTACTAGGATTCCTTCCTCTCCCTTTTCCTTGAATTTATATCCTTTATCCCTTCTTGTGAGTAGGTAAATGCATGGACATCCTATGGGTTTCAGATATGAAGCTGGCAAGGAATGCCCATGCACTTGGAACCAGGGGGATTTGGAGTTTTCCTCTCTGGGAATTTGATTGAGCATGAAAGCGTTTGATTTGATGACCTTGTGCCATTGATTAGCTGAGATTTGACTATCCTTCAGAAGAGTTCTAGCGGACTCTGTGACAGTTCTATTAGCTCTTTCTGCTTTTCCATTATTTTCGGGGTGATATGGCTCAGATAATACCTGCCAAATGTGGTTTTCCTTGTAGAACCTCTGTAGTTTGCGGTTGTCAAATTCGGAGCCTCCGTCCAAACACACCTCAAACAGATAATATCCACGTTTTCGATTCTCCTTTTTGATTAGGTCTATGATTACTTTGGGAGTTTCCTCCTTTGATCCTAGAGGGAATGCTCCAATATATCCCGTAGCGCTATTGATCAGAGTGAGAATGTACCAATGTCCTCCTTTTGATTGAGGCTTGAGCGGTCCCATGAGGTCCAAGTGAATTGGCTCAAACACCTTTTTTGCCTTGCTTGAGATTTCCTTGAAAAACAATTCAGTAATTTTGCTTTTGACACAGAATATGCATTCAAACTTTCTCTTCACATTGGGCGAGATGTTTTTTGTGAATTGTTCAAGTCTTGACAGCAAGGCGTGCCCATAGTTTTGGTGAACATCCATGAGTTTGTCTTCCTGAGTAAAAGCCAGGTTCGCTGAGTGAGAATGAATTAGACTTTGGTCAAAGTTTTGCCTTTCTAGTGAGTAGAGATTGTTCACAATTGTCCCGCCAAACATTTTAAGACCATTCTTGGATACCTCAAATCCATTCCTGCTGGCTTTTAGAGAGCATCTGGCTTGGTTGAGAGCACTGGCGCTTATTAGGTTGATATTCAAGCTTGGAACGTAGAACACATTTGAGAGCTCAAGCATGAAATTCCCCCAGACCAGTATGGCCGTAACTTTACCTTTTATCTCAAGTTTGGCTCCTTTCTTTCCAGTTTTGATGGTTTGATCATTGCAGGGGGATAATTCCATGAAGTATTGACTGTCATTGATCATATGTATCAATGCGCCGCTATCTAGGATGAATTTGGTGCTGGAGCTTCCGTGATCAATCCACATTGATTGGAGAGCCAGGTAGTGGGCCACGGGGTTATTTTTAGCTTGTCTTGCAAGATTTCCATTTCGCTTGATCATCCTTCCACCAATCGGGTGCAACTTCTGGATGGAGATGCCAGCAACTGTCAGCCGAATGATGCTTGTCTTGTTTGGGATTTTGGAATCCCTCGGTGCATCTCTTTCTTTTGCCATGTCTCTTGGAGTGTTTCATCCCAGTAGGTTTGAAGTTGGTAAGAGCCACTTCCATTTTAGACATTTGAACGTTTTGAGAGTTTTGTGCCCAAGATTCATTGTTTAATGGATTAAGATGATTTAGTACGTATTTCACCCTGAGTTCCTTGTCCGTGTGCATAATTTGGCGTTTGAAGTCTTTCATAGAGTGGGGAAATTTAAAGAGAAGATGATATGCCAGAATATTGTTAGGAAGGATAATTCCAACTTCAAACAATTTCTTCAGGCTCACTTTTGTCTTAGTGATAAAATCCTCTATCTTGTCTGGCGTGAATTGCAAGTCCAAGAAATTGTTGAAGACTCTAGCCCTTTTAGAAGCCTGCAAAAATGCGTATTTTTTGATAATAGCCTTCCAGAGAAGCTTTGCCAAATTCTTATTGATAGGTGTGACAATGTTGTCATGAGTTGCTGCCTCAAGCCTGGAGATTATAATTAATTTTATTTTGTCGTTGACATTGCTTTCTAGAGTTGGAAATTCATTGTTAATAGATCCGGAGCATCCACAAACGTTCAGGATGGCATCCATCTTGTCCTTCCAAACGCCATAATTATTGTAGCTGAGTCTAGGGATAGTATGAAGAGCCAACTTCAGCATGGCTTGCCTGAAACCTTCTGACATGGCTGACATTTTCCAGTTCTATCGTAGAGGTTCAAATTTGAGTTGAGTTGAGACCATTCGGCTTTTAACCGTGTTAAAACTGATGAATGAATTGAACGTAAAACTGGAAACTGGATGAATGAAAAACAATAAATAAGAGATCACAACTGAAAAGAAAAACCGCAAATTGAGAACCACAAACATTCAGCGCAGTAAGGTGAGGATGACAATGTTGGACAGGCGCTGAGTGTTTGAAGACAAGGACGGACAGATGAGATTAAGGCTAATGACAAGACAGAGTGAAGAAATTTGAGAGATAATGGAAAGGTCAGATCAATGAGTTGAGAAATAAGAAAAGTTAAGCAAATGGATATGATATCTCACCGGGCACAGGGACAGGGCATAAGATAGAGAGAAAGGATTGAGTCAAGCAAAAGAAATGAAGGAAAGGTGAAAGATGAGAAGAAATAAAGAAACTTGTCAATGGGGATGAAGGTCTTATGAAAATCAAGATTCAAGTGGTTGAGGTCAAGAGTGGTTGAGGTGAAGTTGAGATGAGAGGTTGGTCTCCAATAATGTGTCTCCTTCCCCCCTCATTTTGATAGAAAAGAGGCTGAACCAGGTACAATTCAATCTTAGGAGTGAAGTGTCTTCACCCGTGAAGCAACCGTGAGTGTGGCTGTATGGACAACTTAGTACAGAATAATTAGACTACAAAACTTAACACTTAACAGAAACCTGTCCAAACAAAGTTTCCTCTCCCATAGGGTAATCCACCTCCCAGGGCAGCCTCAAACTCTGCCTCTGACAGACATCTCGCAACTTTACCCACTATTGCACCACGCGCACCACAAAAGGCCACCAAGAACTTGCCTTCACCCTCCTCTGTGTTTCAATCTCACCCCGCTGGCCAAGATTGTAGTGGAGACACTCCATATTGCTTCCTGGTCTTTCCTTGATGTAGCAACCATAAGAGACACGGGGGCACTCTGCTGCCACTACTGGCCTTCCCTTACATGGAAGTTTGTTGTCCACGGCTTTTCCCAGTGAATTACTGCTTACATTGAAACTTTGGGGAACTGGAGATCCTGCAAAAAAGGAGCACAAGACCATGTAAAGTTTGGAATTCTGCAGCAGGGGACTGAGCTTGGCTTCCACCACAACTAATCAGATGACTGGAGATTCCATGTCAAGGGGTTCTACACCATCAAATGGATCCTCCCACGGTTACTGCGACAGGGCGTTGGGCATTGTGAAAGCCTTCCCTGGAACATGCACCACACTAAAAGAGAAGAGCTGAAGGAACAACAACCACCTGGTCATGGTGGAATTTGGAAGCGTTGGCAAGTTGATCATCTGCGCTAAGGTCTCTGTGTCCACCAGAAGATCAAAATGCACCCACCAAAGCAGATTCTGGAGTATCCAAACTATCTTTTTGACTCCGCACAGTTCCAACTTTGGCTGCAAATACCAAATTTCTGCTTTGTCAAAGGTGAAAGACTTTGAGAGGACTGGCCTATCCTTACCATCCTCCTCCTGCATCAGAACACCTCCCGCACAAAGCTCACTCAAGTTGAACACCAAAAAATCCCCCTGCGTCATAGTCAAGGTCCCGAAGGAAAATGTTGCATCTAACAGTCTCCTTGAGCTTTGCAAATGTGGTGGCACACCCGCCATCCATTCCCACGTTTCCCCCTTGCGTTTCAGCGCCTGTAGTGGGCTTGAAACCTCCACAAACCCCTTGATGAGCATGCAATCAAGCTGAATAGCCCCAGAAACTGGAGAATGTGCAAAGGCGTCCGCAGGGTTTGCCACTCAAGGATGTTGAGATAGTCAATTAGTCTGCTCTTCATCTTTCATCCTTATATTTCCCACTCTATCTGTCTCTTCTATTAAAACCTCATCTTACAAGCTTTAGGGTACTTGCTATGTATGGTTGATAGTTATAACAGGTTACCAACTCAAGTTTATGTCACAGTGTTATTGCTGTTTATTAACCCTCTGGTTGAAAATTTATTGGTTATCTTGGTGTTTGAATTATGTCTCATGTCTGGCACTATTGTTACATCAGGCCTTTTAGCAACCTGTCCATTTCTAGACCTATGTCATTAGTGTTTCCTGTTCTGAATTGATTCTTGCCCACATTTCTTTATTGAACCATGTGAATATTCTTTTTCACTCATTCAGACCCAATTTTATGGGTTCTCTAGTTGTCACTACTTAAACTGCTTTTTCCTGATACTTGAAACCAATCACTTATTCTCATCACATCTTGACGGCCACATCCTGGGTTCAGTCCCTCCTGGCCTCTCCTCCCAGGTTGATGTTCTCCTCTCACACAAACAAACAGTCTTTTAAATTAACAAAGGACCTTGTTAAGCTTCTTTGAGACAATATTTCTACCATCAAAAGACACCGCATGCCCAATACCTCCAGTGCCAGAAAAAAGAATGCAAACTTACTTCCCAACACCATAAGCACTTCCTCCTCAATCCTGAACAGGATCTGCTCTAGCATCTCTGTGTAATCCCAGATGAAGCAACATATCTGCAGGGCCTTCTCCAACACTGCGCCTGCATAATTGGTCCTTGGCCCCTTGATTCCTGCATTATAAACGAAAATCAAGAAGCCTTACGGAAGGTTTTCCCGCAGAATCCAAGCCATCCAAGCCTGATAGACCGCAAGCAAGTTGGTGATTCCTTTCTGCAACCGCGTTAGCTGCATCCTTCCCAATCCTATCTCAAATGCGGTTAGTGGCTGCAAGTCAGGGTGGATCTTGCACTGATTGTACCCCCCTCATCATATCAACCAAACCGTAACACGCATTCCCTGCCATCAATTCCAGGAACTTTTCCACGCGCGGGGGCAATCCTGCTTCCTGGATGGTGAAGTAGTTGGTCCCCTGAAGATTGTGGAAAATCCTAACCAATTTGCCATCCTGCTTGACACCGCAAAGATTGGGGCAGAGTAGCTCAATGTGGACTGCTCATACAGCCCTGTCCTCACACGCTCCCAAACCAATTCCAAAGAGGGGTTCCCAAATGGTCAAAGCTATTGGAATAGGCTTGATCTGCCAGGGCTTGTGAGGAACAGTGGGAATCACATAGGGGTTGCCAGATAAATTGAAGAAATTGATTTCAAAAAAAGGACCTACAGAAGAAGAAGCACGGAGTGTGTGTGATATATTTACAACCAAATGAATTTCAAAGAAGTTTAAGAAATCAGGAAACAAAGAAGTGAAAGAGATGAAAGAGTTTATCAAAATGGGAACTTACTTCTAGAAAGAGCTGGAGATGAATGGAAATTTGAGTGATTGGTTGGTTGAGAAGGTGTGGATGAGTGATTGATGATTTTGAGATGGAGTTGAAGAGGTAGATTGAAGGCAATTGGGTCAAGATAAGTTGGATGAAGTCAATATTGGTTGGATGGGAGATGAGGAGGGCTGAGAGGAGTGACAAGTGAGGAATTAAGAAGGTAAGAAATGATAATGATGGGGATTGAAGAATGGAGAATGGATGGTGATGAATTTTGAGATTTTGATTTAGACAACTAAGAAACAGCAAACTGAATTTTATGATTAGAATCAGAGTCACAAGGGAATAAAATGGAAAGAAAGAAAGAATACCAACAGGCAGTCTGGACACAAGAGAGGAGACAGGCTTGAGAGGTTGAGACGTGGATTCTGGAAAGACAAGGAGAAGAATACTTGTGAAAAAGAATGAAGAAAAGAGCTAGTTTGGAAAAGGTATGAGCATGTTGGCGGTTGGTCATAGTGCTGAGGCACGAATCATCTAACCATACAGGGAATGAGAGAGAGGACAGACTGAGAATTGATTGAGGTTGGTCCTGGATGGTTGAGCAGGCGGGATTGTCGAGTATTGTTATTGGTGGATTGAGGAATGTAGAAAGTCAAGTGAGAAGGAAAAGAAGAAAGAAAAGAAAGGAGAAAAGAAAAGAAGTATAAGAAGAAAAAGGAAAATGTAGAGATCCAAGTTTATCCAGTACAAGGCAAGAACAGTTGCATTGCAGGCATGTAAACATCAGAAGAGGAGAAAAGAACCCCCAGGATTTGTCTCTTGGGGTTAAGTTTCAGAGATGTTGACGCAAGCGCGTCTTGGAGCTTAGAGTGTGCAGTAGTCAAAGAGGGAGAGTGGTTTTTGTTCAGGTGAGAGGTTGAATGGCATTCCTAACACTCCTTGTGACTGGTAGGATGAAGAAATTCCTGAGAATGAGAATTAGTAGAATCGAATATATATTTTTGGAGAAGGCGTTGTGGTGCTCTTTTATGGACGCGAGTCGGGAAAGGGCTGCAGGCGGCACTCTCAGCAATGGGCAGGGCCTTGCCGCAGCTAGACGCTCTGCGGGCTCAGCAGCAGTCAGCTAGACCCAGCAGCAGTCGGGTCGGACTCAGCACCTGGAGACGGGAGACGACGGATTGCGCGGACCGGAAAGCTTGCGCGGATCGGAAGGCTTGCGCGGATCGGAAAGCTTGCGCGTATTGGAAAGCTTGCACGGATTGGAAAGCTTGCGCGGATTGGAAAGCTTGCGCGGATTGGAAAGCTTGCGCGGATCAGAAGGCTTGCGCGGATTGGAAAGCTTGCACGGATTGGACCGTGCATCGCAAGATGCCCGGATTGGGTCACGCGGGTACGCCCCGGATACCTGGAACGGGTTGTCGGGCGGACGCGCGCGGGCGGGCGAGCGGGGCATACATTGATATTGAGAGGCATGGGTTATGGGGCAAGGGATGTAGAGGTAGGATTGGGCTAGGGTTCTGTGCTTAGGGGTTGTATTTCATCATTCTTGCTTACTTGTGGTTGTACTTAGGTTAGGGTTGAGAGGGAGGACTTAAATACTTTTCTCTCAACTCCGGGTCGTAGAGGGAGGGGAGGGGGGAATCACTTCACTTTACTTAACTTCACTTCAGGGACTGGACTGCACTTTAGGTTATCACTTTTTATGGCATTGGATTGGAAAGGGATTCATCTTATTATTGCTCTATCGCTCTCTCCCTCTCACTCTCTCTCTCTTGACCAGCTGCATCCAATCTCCTTACAGACGCTTTGATCAATAACTTCTGGAACTCGAGGACAACTTCAGGGGTGTTGCCCCCTTAGTTTCCACAGCGTAGAGAATTGATTGAGAAAGCTTTAGTCAACAAGTACGCCACCATAAATTCTGTGGTAATCAGCATGAGTTCAAATTTGGAGTCTTGGAACTCCTCTCTTAATCCTTTGGTTTTTATGTCTATGTGGTGGGATTTGGAGTGGGAACCAAACCGTTCATCTTGTCATTGAGTCCTTTATTGTCAATGTAGAGGGTAGGCTTCCAACTAGGAAGATGGTAGATTTCATTGATGAGACTGAAAATCCATTTAACTTCTAATTAGCAGTTGAGCATGGAATTGAGTTCAGACTCATTAGAGGAATATATAATATTTCTTTGTCTTGACGAATTCCCAAGCATTGGGCTGCCATAATGGAAAATAACAAAGCCGGTCTGGGACTTCCTATAGGAGTGATCATGTCCACACGTGGCATTTCTGTGCCCAGCTATTATTTTTCATTTGGATTGAATTGGACGATGAACTTTATATCTTTAGTGTTTTTGAGATATTTCCACACTTTGCAAGGTTACCTCCAGTGGGTCATGCCTGGTTTTGAGTTAAATTGAGATTGTCTGAACACTGCACATGCAATATCAGGTTGAGTGTATTGAGCAAGGTGGTTGAGGAGATTGGTGACTGATTGGTAGTTGACATTCAACTGAGCAAATTCAGTGTGGTCTTCATCAGAGCCGGGTTCTAGATGTAAATTTTGAGGTAGAGGAGAATGGGTGACTTTGAATGATGCAAGACCTAGCTCTTGCAGTCCTCAATCTATATTATTTGGTTGGCTCAAGAGTATCCTGTCTTCCTTCACTTCCATTACCATGCCTAGAATAGTATTGGGTGAATGATAGGATGAGTTTTTGAATTTTTTCAAGAGGTTGGACTCAAAGATCCTGCTCTTGCCAACGTGAATGAGGTCATACACATGGAAGTAGAGCACCTCCTTTGATTCAGGGTTATAATAGAGGCAGGGATTGCTGCAAGACTCTTGATATCCTTGCGCTTTGATCCACGCGTTCAGTGATTTGAACCAATTTTTGTGGGATTGTTTCAGTCCATACAACAACTTCTTCAAATTGAGATAGGGTGATTTTCTTGATGATCCTTTGGGGTTCTTGATGATCACTTCTTTTTCCATTTCTGCATGGAGGAAGGCTCTGTTTACATCAAATTGTGTAAAGTTCATTCTTTCTTTAAGTCCATATAGGAGAGCAACTCATAACAAGCCAAGTTCAGCGGTGGGTGCCTGTCATAACCGTAGTTCTGACACTCCTTCAACTAAACCAATACAATCTCTTCATCAAACTCACCCTCATATCAAACCCAACTTCACTACTCCTGTACCTTCCACCAGATAGTACTACCTCTGCATCTCTTGCAGTCTCCATCCTCTTCCATCAGCTTCACCCTCTCCCTGTATGGTATAAGCTTTATGTCCATGTACACCTCACCTGTCATTTGATTCAGCCAACCTTCTCATCCTTCCTCTTCTCATCACTTGTACTCCTCCTTTCATCTCCTTCATTGAAATCCAATCAAACATCCTTGAGTTCTATGAGTAGTAGTGCCTGTGCCTTCAGCCCCTTGCACGCCAGGGGCATTCGTGACATTATACTAATTCCTTCCCCTTAATTACTGCCCACTCTCTACCTCTCAAATCATCACATTCAACCAACTCCATCCCATCCCATCTTTGACCTTGGATAATACTGCCTACACATGTTGTGGACGAGTGTGTGATTGAGCTGAACAGTGTGCGGCCTTTCACGTTTCCAAAGGAGTGCTATACAAGTTGTGGCTACCCCTGCGGAAGCTATCCATTCCCCTCATCAACTGGGCCTCAGCCAAATCCCTCAATTTTCCTCTTCAACATCTTCAACCCTTTGTTTCAACATCTCCTCAAGAGATTTTTAAATGCTTCTTTGACTATTCCTAGGCGCCTCCTCGAGGATAATTCAAAGCAATTATGGCGCCCTGGGCCGCCCTTTGACGCCCTTTGATGCCCTTCGACGCACTTCGACGCACTTTGACGCTTCAACCTTCGACTTCGACGCTTCGACTTTGACGCTTCGACTTTGACACTTCGACTTCGACGCCTTTGAAATCTCTTCGACGCCTTCGACGCGCCTTCGAAAATCTCTTTGACGCCCTTGACGCCTCCGACGCCTTCGACGCGCCTTTGAAATCTCTTCGACGCCTTCGACGCGCCTCCGAAAATCTCTTCGACGCCTTCGACGCCTCCGACGCCTTTTATGCGCCTTTGAAATCTTTTCGACGCCTTTGACGCGCCTTTGACACTGCTTCGACGCCATCGACGCGCCTTCCACCATCTTCGACCCTTTTTGAACCTTTCCTTTGAAGCTTTTTCTACGCTTCTTCGACGCTTCCTAAACGCCTCTTCGACGCCAGTTCGACGCAACTACGACGCCCTTCAGCGCCCTACGGCGCCCCTACGACGCCCTTTCGGCGCCCACTTCCTTCAAAATTTCTGGGAACTTTCTTCATTGAAAATTGGCCGTTCTTCCTCAAATCTTCTCTGGGTACTTTTTTTTGGGTCATTTCTCTTCTCTGGCGTATTTGGACACCATGCCAGCCCGACGTGCACAACCTTCATTCCTTTCAAGTCCACCCCTCACCAGAGCAGCAAGAGGCAGAGGTTCTGTCATCAACATCTCCAATCAGGACCAGACAACTCCTCAAGCTTGTAGACGTGGGAGGAACCCTTCAAACCTTCCAATGCCAGAACGCTCCACTTCCATGGACACTGGTATCCTTCCTCCAGCTCCTCCTAGAGCTTCTCTTTCTCCTGCCCCACCTGCAGTTAGTCGTATCACTAATTGTGTAATTGGTCAATATCCCCAAGCAGGCTTTGGATTAGACTCTCCATCTTATGATCCCAGCATCATTCCTATTCCGGAAGGCAAGGACAAGGAAGGAAGTGAGGACTTGGACTTTGATTCAAGGATCCTTAATAATCTTAATTCACAAACTATGGAACCTCAAGAAGCATTGTCACCTTCAGCTTCTACTTCAATCCCTGGACCTCCAACACAACCTCAACCTCCAACATCTGCTGTGGATCCCAATCTATTAGCCCTTCTCCAGACCATGACTTCTGCTTTGGCAACACTCTCTCAACCCCCATCAACCAATACTTCTCACTCTGGCACCTTCAAGTCTCCTTCCATGAATGCTCCGGATACGTTTGAAGGCAACAATCCTAGCAAACTCTGACCATTCCTCCAATCTTGTGAAGTAATTTTTGCAAATGATGAAGGAACTTTTAGCGTGGACCAGAAGAAGGTACTCTTTGCAGCTTCCTACCTCTCTGGAAGTGCCAATTGATGGATCCAACCCTATCTGGCTCACCTTTCCAACCAAGAGCCCTCTTTCCTCCTCAACTCATGGTCCCACTTTGCAGAGCAACTTCACACCCTCTTTGGCGACAGACTAGAAGTGTTCAAGGCTGAAAAGGAACTGGTGAACTTGAAGATGAAGGACTCTGGCTATGCTCCAACCCACATCACTGAATTTTGATCACTTATGACCAAAGTCTCTGGGTGGGGTGATAGAGCCTTGTACTTTCATTTTTGACAAAGCCTCCCTTCACGCCTTCTGGACCAACTAGCAGGGTACAATGGCTCTCAAGAAACTCTCCAGGACCTTATGGATATAGTTTTGGACTATGATACAAGGTATCATGAAAGGGTAAAAGAAAAATCCCCTTCTCTCATTAATTCTCAACCCCACAGTTCTTCTCAATCTCAATATACCTCTAATCAACCTTACAAGGGTAGCGGTGAGGGTAGGGAGCATGACCAGTCCCCAGAAAAGTCAACTTCAACTACCACATTTACCAGACCCTCTTTGGACCTAGGTCCAGATGGAAAACTCAAGGCAGATGAAAGGGCAAGAAGAGAGAGGGAAGGCTTATGCTTATATTGTGGTGGTAAACACAAGACAGAAGACTGTAGAAAGAAACCTGTCAACTCATCTTCTTCTCCTAATCCAGCACCTTCCAGTGCTTACCCAAGGCCAAACCAAGATTAGGCTCACCCTTTTCTTTCTCTTTTTCAAGGCTTATCTCTATTGTTTGTTTGATTCAGGTGCAAATCAATCTGTAATGGTCAATTCAATGGTTCAAAAGTATCTATACCTTGCAGCCCCTTCCTTCTGGGCAAACATATTTCATCTTTCCATTCTCAGCACATCAAATCTATTTCCAAATGGTTTTACTTACTTCCTTTCCTAGCTTTGAATGGGAACCCCTTCAAGTCAATGCATCATCCCCTGAAACCTTCACCCTTGGAATTGACTCTCTTCATCACTGGAATCCAGAGGCAAACTTGGAAGATGGGGCTGATCACCTCAAGACACCAACTAACCACTGAACTTCCCTCCAATCCTGTTGAACTCAACCTGGCTACACTGCCTACAGCTTTCCTTCCCTTCAACTCTGCCTTTGGCGCTGCAGCCCAATGCATTCCCCCTGAGATCAGAACCTTTTGCAATTCCCAAACACAACTTCCAATTCCCTTTGAGTTCAACACTCTTTCCACTTGCTCGGATATTGATTGATCCTTTATTTTCTTCACAGGAGGAAGATATACTGGATTCATCCTTGCATACAATGCAACTGGTTACTTCTTCTGATGTTTCTCTTTGTTACTGATGAAGTTCCTGAAGAATCAGAAACCGTGTTGAAAAAAGTTACTGCTGATTTCCATCCATTCCGAGATTCTCTTCTCCAAGGTTAAAGCAGACCAACTCTCTTCAAACCGCGCTTACAACCACCATGTTGGACTGGAAGGGCTCATACCTCCAGTTTGGCTTGTCTGTTCACTACCTCACAATGAAAATTCAACCCTACAAGCCTACATAGCAGAGAATGTAGAGAAAGGTTTCATCCAGCCCCAGCACTTCAAGCACTGCAGCACCTGTCCTTTCTTCTTTCAAGAAGAAGGATAGTGGTTTACAATTATGTGTTGATTCTTGCAAACCTGATGCTTTTATCAAGGAGAACCTTCACCCATTTCCTCCAATGACTTTCACTGACTGTCTTTCCAGGTTCTACCATCCTCACCCAAACTGATCTCAGGGTGCTTACCCCTTAAGCATCACAGGCCTTTGATTTACTAACTGATCTTTCTTCTCTAAAAGTATTTCCATGTCTTCCAAAGCTCTCATCAGAATACAAGGGTAGTTCATGATACTCCTTTCCTTCTTCAACACTCACTGACAGTCTTTGGAAGTTCTTCATTGAATTCACCCGGCCTCCTGTCATGTTGGGACAACGTGTTTCCAGACCGGGGAACGCATACTCTGAACAGAATCCTGATGAACTTGAAACTTCTAAACCTTTTTACCTCTCTTTGATAATTCTTGAAGCTCAACTGAGTGAATTGACCATAAATCAACAAGCTGACAAGTTACTCCAGGATATTATTCATAGATTGAAGAAAGGGAATGAAGTGACTAACAATTCTATAGATTCCTACAGTTGCTTACTCCTTTTCATGGTTAAAGTGGGTATACCCAACATGCTGACTAACTCAAGCTAGAAATACTTCTTCAATCAACCAAACTCCTTTGATCAAGATCAAAACAGCCTATGGATAAGTATAGGAACTATGCTGACCTTAATAGAAACTGAATTCCAAAAGGCATCCATCCTGGGAATTAAGTATGACTATCTGCAATGAAAATCACTACTGACAGACCTTCCAAGATAGCTCTTTGAGTGTTGGTTGGGAACCTTTTCTTATTTTGTAAAAATTAGACCCTCATGCTTCAAATCCAAAACCCTGATCAATTCATCCATCCATCCATCCATCCACCCACCCATTCAACCATCCTCAATCTAACCAACTACCTTCTGGGAACCAACATCCAACTTCATCACTTCTAGATTTCCCTGCTTCTCCATCAATTCATTTCCATCCATCATTCCAAACCCAACTCATCCTATAATCCTTTTTCCCAATCCACTTTCAAATCAACAATTTCCTAAATCAAATCAAAACCAAAAGAACAGAAAATCTAAATAATAAACAAAATATTTTCCTTCCTATCCTTCACCTTCCAAATAGTCTTTTCCATCCTAAATATCATATCAGAAAATACTTCCAAATCAAAATATACTTCATTCCACCTATCTATTCCTTTTCCATCCCTTATATTTCTTTTTCCTTCAAATAATCTATCCTCAAATCCATCAATATCAAATCACCATTATCCTCAATCATCCACCCCAAACATTCCTGGAAACCTTCCAACTTCACTTCTGGATATTCATCACCATCAGAACTTCAAACCAATCTTGAATACACCAGAACCCTCCAAAAAGTTTTCATCTCAAATACTTCCAACCTCTTCAACCATCTTCCAGAACCTCCTCTTTTCATTCTCTCTTCTCTTCCTCTATGTTTTTCATTCCCTTCATTTTCATCCAATCTCTCCAGGAGCACTCTCATCATCAACCCAGTCCAAGGAAGAATCCCCCTCAGTCCCTTTTAAAATACCCTCCAATCCTCTCCAACCCCCTTCAAGTCAAACTTCAAAGTCAAACCAGTCAAACTTCAAAGTCGAACCAGTCAAACTTCAAAGTTGAACCAGTCAAAATTCAAAGTCAAACCAGTCGAACTTCAAAGTCAAACCAGTCAAACTTTGAAGTCAAACCAGTCAAACTTCAAAGTTGAACCAGTCAAACTTTGAAGTCAAACCAGTCAAACTTCAAAGTCAAACCAGTCAAACTTCTAAGTTGAACCAGTTGAACTTTGAAGTTGAACCAGTCAAACCAGTCAAAATTCGAAGTTGAACCAGTCAAAATTCAAAGTCGAACCAGTCAAAATTCAAAGTCAAACCAGTCAAACTTTGAAGTCAAACCAGTCAAACTTCGAAGTCAAACCAGTCGAACTTTGAAGTTGAACCAGTCAAACTTCGAAGTCAAACCAGTCAAACTTCAAAGTTGAACCAGTTGAACTTTGAAGTTGAACCAGTCAAACCAGTCAAACTTTGAGCTTCAAACCAGTCAAACTTGCGGAACATGGAACTTTGAGCTATTCAACTTGCCTAAATTCTCAAACTTCTCAAACTTCAAATCTCCAACTTCAAAATTCAACCTTTCAAACTCCCATTCTAACCTCAGACTTTGAGTCCCAGTCACTGTGCAATACTTCACTTGCTTCCAAGCCTGCCAGCTTCCAACCAGCAAGTACAGCAGACCTCAATCCTGACCCCCAGCACATCCTTCTTTGGGCATCAGGAGCTGCCCCTTCCCTTTCAGGGGGGGTACTGTCATAACCGTAGTTCTGACACTCCTTCAACTAAACCAATCCAATTTTTTCATCAAACTCACCCTCATATTAAACCCAACTTCACTACTCCTGTACCTTCCACCAGATAGTACTACCTCTGCATCTCTTGCAGTCTCCATCCTCTTCCACCAGCTTCACCCTCTCCCTGTATGGTATAAGCTTTATGTCCATTTACACCTCACCTGTCATGTGATTCAGCCAACCTTCTCAGGACCTCTCACTCTCTCCATGGCTTGGTACAACCTTCATCACTCCTCAACCCAATTGGTATATGAGTTAGTACATACTACACTTAGTATATACATAGTACATACTCTCCACTGTCTGTTCAGCCCATACTCCCAGGATTTCAGATCAGTACATGTCAAACCTTCCTGGATAGGCCCATCACCAAATTAGTCAACTGCAGCCTCCAGCCCAATCAGTCAACATGTAATACCATGGGAACTCCAACCTGAAACACCAGCCACTCATCCCTCAAGGCCTCCTTCTCAGCTCTCACATATACTGGCCTCTCCTTCCCTCCTGGACTAATTCCCCCCAATGAATTAGTATGCTACTTCTTACTGGTTAGTCCCTATGCCAGTAGGTGTCATCTCAGCACAAGAACACCTTCACCCAGCCTGCTTAACTCATATCACCTTGCCCCTTCCTGGTGTTACTCTTATAGGATTCAACAACTCTCTCTTCAACAACCTCCTGGACTGGTCTTCTCATCCTTCCTCTTCTCATCACTTGTACTCCTCCTTTCATCTCCTTCATTGAAATCCAATCAAACATCCTTGAGTTCTATGAGTAGTAGTGCCTGTGCCTTCAGCCCCTTGCACGCCAGGGGCAGTTGTGACAGTGCCCACGTTCCATTGTATTTGACACCCAATATCTGATGAAATCCCTGGACGCACAACCTTGCTTTGTATTTTACCATTTCTCCATGACAATTTTCTTTTACCTTGCATACCCAGGTGGTGTTGAGAATATTTTTAGGTTCCCCGTAGTACTCTTCCCAAACTTCTTAATGTTCAATTGAGTCTAGTTCCTCTTCCAAGGATTTAGTTTTTTACATCTTTTTATGACAGTTGCTTGTAATAATGATGAAATCCTTAGCGCTGTGGCTTACGGGTCTCGCTTTTTGGTTGTTGGTATGGTTTGTTAGCTATTGGTTTGGGTGTAGGTATTTGTGCAGGTTTTGGCAGGAGAGGGTTTTGAGAAGCAGGCTTGAGAGACCCAGGTTCAGAGTCAGAGGATTCAGAGTTATTGTTGGGTTTGGAGTCTGAGTCAGAGTTTTCAATCATGTTGTCTCAAATTGTAAATTGTTTGTCAACAGTGGAGAATTCAGCTTTTTTGTAATTCTGTGGTTCTTGAAAGAAGAAATTCATAATGGTTGATTCAAGTATGGGGAAGTTGTTCAAGTGCGTCTTGAGAAATTTAACATGCTTTGTTTCAACAACAGCGCCTAATGAGTTAAGGATAATGTAAGAATGAAAAGAGGTGAACCCAAATAATAGCCCTTCATTCCCTTTTTGATTGAACTTTCTTCCTTTTTGACTGTGATTTGAGAGATAAACCAGAGGAGAACCTACGGTTTTAAGATAGTTACCTTGGAGTTTCTTATTGAACATGAGTTCCCATGGGGAGAGGTTATTACCTTCCCAAGGGATTTGGTTGAGCATGATGCAACAGCTCCTTGTGATTATGTGCCAGTAGTTCTTTGGTAAATGAGAGGATGAGAAGGATGCGCAAGCCAACTCAACTATAGTCCCATTTTCCCTTTATTCCCGGCCGTTGGGCTTGGAGTGGTAGGGCTCAGATGTTAAGATTTTGATGTGTTTTTTGACCTTGAAAAGTTTTTGAGAGTTGCATTTGTGAATTCCATGCCATTATCAGAGAAGATGTCAGAGGTGTAGTAGTTGAGTCTCTTCTTTTCATTCTTGAGTATATTGATCACCACCTTGGGAGTTTCATCCTTAGAGACCAGTGGAAAGGTGGCTAAATAGACAGAATAGTTGTCCACTAGTGTGAGGAGATATTGATGGTTGGAGTTAGACTGCGGAGAGATTTGTTCAACAAGATTGAGATGGATTTGCTCAAGGGACTTGTCTGATGGCATAGATACTTCTGAGAAGGGAGATCTGGTAATTTTGCTTTTCCTGCAGCCATCAGATTGGAACTGATTCAGCTTGTCTCTGGAAAAGAGGTCCTTGGAGATTGGCTTGAGAGTAGAGATCAAGGCATGGCCATACATCTTGTGGACATCCTCCAGGGATAGGCCTTGATTCAGCCCAGAGTTAGATGGTTGATTGACATGATTGACTGAGTTGCTTTTTCCTATTGTTTGAGGTTTCTCTATTAAAAATAGGTTGTCCCTGATTAACCATTTTAATACAGTCTGACCCATCCTGGTAATGCTGAAGTGATTCTGATTCTGTGTAAGGTTGCATCCTTTACTTGCAAGTAGTCCTGGGCTGATTATATTTACTACTATGTTGGGAATGTATGCGCAGTCTTCCAGAGTAATGACCAAGTCCTTCCATTCAAGCCTCACCGTACCTGATTGTTGTATTTTGAAATTGGCTTCAAGCTTGCTGGTTTTCACTTCTTCCATGTATGTTAGAGAAGTATCTTACACCATTGAAGATGTGGATATTGGCGCCAAAGTCCAGAAGCCCATTGGGGTTGTTGTCGGCATTTATCTAGAGAGTTAGAAGGGAATGATAATTGATGGTTGGTTATTTGATAATGTTATTTTTCCATTTGTTTTGTTGTTCAACCCACCAACTTGGGGAAATTTGTGGATGTAGATGGAAGCAGGATGATTTGGAATGAGGTGCGTTGGGGTCAGGGTAACCTTCTCTGCAGTGAATTCTAATATTTTTGTTCTCTTTCTTGGATTTGATTTTAGTTGTTACTAAGTTCATGTCAGCTTGCTACTATTGCAGAGCAAGCTGCAAAAGTAGCTCAAATAACATAAAAATAATAATGATTCAACTAACCGAAGAAGTAGTAGGAAAACCATAAATATTATTACAGAAATGGATTCTCCATCCAAAATTAGGTAGGGTCACTCACTGACCCCACCCTTGAAATCCAACTCCTTATATTTTTAAATAATTAAGGAAAAAAGAACCAAAATACTATGGCTCCAGTATTGAGCTTTTTGGCCAATTAAATGTTTCACACACATTTTCACGTATAGGTTTCACACCCAAAATTCAGTCAGAATTGAGGTGTTGTGTATATTTTAGGAGTTACGGGCAGAAATGTGTTTTTTCACAATTCCTGCACGCAGCCGTGGCAGCCACAGCACCCGCGCGCAGCTGAGATATAGCTGTGTCAACCTGTCAAGGTCGTGTACGCAGCCCCGGGCCTCTGACAAGTACGCAGACGCGGGAATAAGGGCTGACATAGTGACAGGCGGCCCGGGTTCCGCGTAAACAGGCTACAACATACACGGGAACTTGTTACATATGTAATAAAGGTTCCCGTGGATATTAGACTGTCTAAATATACATAATATCATATAAAAATACCTAAATAATCTTTTCACATATTTTTTATTTAATATAATGCAAAGAATCAAGAATGTCGAAAATAAGACAAGGACAGCTTCAAAAAATATATTAAAATACTTTAATATACTTTTATGAGAATTACTATACATCAACATTTTCTTGACGTACTAAGACAGATAATGATGTAATAATATTACATGAATTCTCATGAATTATATTTTTAAGTAATTATCTTAAAAAATCAACTGGAACTTGTAGATAAAGAGTAAAAACAATATTATGACCTTTTACTCCAGTTATATGATACATTATGAGAACTTACCTGAAATCAAAATGTCTGCCGGGATGTCTAATAATATAATTATTATATTAAAGGGAACATATACTAAGGATAAATAATTAAATAATACATAAACAGGACAGATTAGTGTTATTCACACGTCCTAATGTCCATCATAAGGTAGAATAATTCCCATACCCTAAGGAATTAGATGCTACCCAGGCTATAGCACCAAGGGCACATGACAGGCTACCCCTGGTTACCCTGCTAGCCTTAGTGTCCGTCCCTTTGAGCACCTACAACCCTCAGAAGGACCATATTGGGACCCCAAAAACTATAAATACAGAGCTCTTTTGAGGATGTTGTTGGGAAGAGACCCAGTAATATTCATATCCAGACGCCGTGCCAAGGTAATCAAATAATTATAAGAGATAATTAAGTGATTTATGGCAATGTCTGATCAGTAATATCTGTCTTCAAACCTCTTTTTATCAATTAAAACTGCTGAGAAACCTTACAACCCCAGCATACAGGTTTAACCCATCAGTACACGTCCCAAACAGATACCCAAAGGATTTAATAATAGACCAATGAGTCTTATTATCCTTTCCCTGTCGTGGTAGCTTGGCTACAAGGCCCTACCACTCCATTGTTTATTTTATATACATATTATCTTTGGGTATGATAATCTTTAAACTAAAGAACCCAAAGTAACCAGGACTACGTGTTTTCATACTGAAATCCCTGAAGAGATGTGTTAAAGATCCCCAATATAATTGTGGCCCCTCTATAAATATTTAATAATCAATTTTGATTTGAAACAATAAACAATAACCAAACCATTTAACGTTGCAATAAGCTTAATCCAAGTATTCTACGGATTTTTGCTGCAATTATTAAATAATATATTTATTATTTACAATATCACCTCTGGTAGCTAAAGGATAGCAAGGGTCTTGGCATCCAGGAGGCTGACATTTCAGATCAGAGTTGGATTTGATAGTCTTTGACTGGGCCTTACTCTTGTTGTTGTATTGTAAAAGGAGGTTGAACACCACGTCATTTTTCCACGTGCATGATCTGCTGCTGGAGGTTTTTGAGGATAGTGGGAAACTTAAAGAGGATCAAGTAAGCAAGAATATCCTTGGTCAGTTCAATTCCAACATCTGTCATTTGCATTAGGGCCTTTTTTGTGTCCGTCACAAATCATTTGATGGATTTCTCATTGAAGCTGAAGTGAATAAAATGATTAAACACCCACGCTCAATTGGCTGTTTTGGAGGAGGCAAATCAATGAGTAATTTCAGCCCAGAGAATTTTAGAAGAGTTAATGTTGGAAGAGTTTACCACGTTGGTGTGGGTTGTGCTATCCAATTTGGATAGAATGACTGCCCAAATTTCCCTTTCTTGTTTTGTGGAGATTTGTCCAGAGTTCCTGGTGATAGCATCTTTTATTTCTTTGAGATTGAAAAGAATTAGAATCTTGTTGCGCCAGATTGAGAAGTTTTCTTTGTTGAGAGGAGGAATTGCATTGACCGCAGCCTTCAGCGCAACATGGTGGAAATAGTCTGTGGCCCCTACTGGTTTGTTCATTCTGTTGGGTTGTTTGGGAGGAGGTTTGGACAGTATAATGGTTAGCTGAGGATTGGGAGATGGAGTGGTGGAAGATGAGGACAAGTAATTTGAGGAGTTGAGAAGCTCAGTCAGTGTTTCTTTGTTGGAGAGGAAGGGATCAAAGGGAGATTTGGGAGAATTTGAGGAGGGTGGAAGAGTAAGGTTTTCAAAGATTTTGACATGCTTGGAGAAAATGAAATTGTTAATGGAGGGACAGAAGATACAATAGGATGGTAATTGAAATTCAAATCCTACCAGGATTCCTCCAATTCCCTTTTCTTCAAATTTTGAGCAGGGTGGATGAAGTTGCTTGAGAACTATAGTTTGTGAGCCCAGGATGCAAACAAGATTGAGACTAGGTGAAAATCCATTCCACATTTCAAAAGGGAATTTTTTGGTCTTTGTTGAGGGGATAATATTGCAAAGGATGCAGCAGCTGAAAATAATTTCATCCCAGATTTCTAGGGGAATATTCATGTCCATCATGAACGTGCAAGCCGCTTCAATGAGTGTTTATTGTTCTCTTTCCGCAAAATGATTGTGTTGGTGTGCGTACGGTTCAGAGGTGGAATAAAGAATTCCCTCCTTGTCAAAGAAGGAGCTGATCTTTGAGTTTATGAAATTGCTGCTGTTGTCAGAATGGAATTGCTTAAATTTCCTATAGAAGAGGTTGGCATGGATGCAGAAAAATTTGATAATCTTGTTGGGTGCTTTGGATTTGAGTTTAAGGGGAATACACCTCTTGAAGTGGGAGTGCTTTTAAGTTAGGATCATAAAGTAGCAATTTCCTGTTCTTCACACTGGCTGTATAAGTCCGCAGAGATTGGCTTCCAGTTCATCAAATTGTTCATCTCTTAAGGGAAATGTGCCCTTAAAGGGAGAGAGATGGATCTTGCCTTTAGAACATGAGATACAGCAGGGATTGTCCCAGCAAAGTTTAGGAAAGTTGCGGGAGAGGAGTTTGTTGGATTCAGGGTGGGGGTGAGAAAAATGTTTGTGTAGGGTGGATAGGGTCAGAAAGGAGAATGCTTCAGGAGTGGTGGGATGAGTTGATTCATCCACAATTAGGAGATTGTCTTGAATTTGACCCTCCAGCACAATCAGGTTGTCAAGAGTGACCTTGAATAGATTTGGGGCAGTTTTTTTCAACAAGCACCCCCCCATGATGAATTTATCTAGGGAAATGAGATTCACAGCAATTTTGGGGACAAAGAGGAAATTGGTTAGATTCAGGGTGGAGTGAGAGATGATGATTGAAGCAGAGCCTATCCCATTGGACCAAATTGAGGATCCCAGTTTTCCGTTTTGTATTTCTGTCTGATCAGTCTCTAGGGATTTGAAGAAGCAAGGCCTATTGAACATGCTTTGAGACGCGCCTGAGTCAAGAATTAGTTGGTATCTTGACAGGCTGGATGAGTGAGTCGTGGCTAAACTGAATGCCAGATTAGCGGTGGCTTTGTTGGTAGGGTTAGGTTTCTGATCTGGGTCGGAGTTTGGTGAGGAGGGGTAGTTTGGGCAAAGATGAGGAAAGAGCCAGAAGCAGAGGTCATTTGGGTGTTTGGCTTTGGGATTGTTCCAATTGGATTTGCATTGGAGGGTCTGTTGATGAGCAAGCAAAGCTGAATCCTGGGATCAGGTAGCAACTTTGTGCTTGATTTGATTGAGATGTCCTAGTACAAGATTGCCCTCAATTTTGTTGTCTCCTAGCAAATGAGTGATGGTGGTCTTGAGATGGTCTAATTGAACTGAAAATTTGTAGAGAATGAGGTATTCCACTATACCTTTGTCCATCTTTATTCTGATTTTGGCAATTTGGAGCAGACAGACCTTGACTTTGGTGATGAACTTTTCAATGTTCTTGGGGTCAAATTGGAGATTCAGGAAATGAAAGAAAAAGCAAGATTTACTTGCAGTTTGTGAGGAGGCAAAAAATTCATTGATTTAATTCCAGAGTGCAATGCCATTGGCCAAGTGATGTTCCTTGAAGCAATTTACATAAGTTCAATTGTCCAGTTTTGCCAGAATTTAGCCCACTATCTCAAGGTTGACTTTGGCAGGGCACTTGCTTGTTTTGGCCCAGGTTAGCAAGTGTGATATGCCCTTGAGTGAGAAGATAGTGAGAATTTTCAATTGCCAGAGGGAGAAATTTGAATTTTTGAGATTAGGGATTGAATATGTCAGATTCTTCAGTAGTGAGGAGGTGGAGACTATTGGTCATGGTTTTCACATTCTGCTTTTTGGCTTTGAACTGTGAAGAATTGAAGGAATTGATTGCAAATAAAGGACCAACCGAAGAAGAAGCACGGAGTGTGTGTGCTATATTTACAACCAAATGAATTTTCAATTATTTTAAGAAATCAGGAAAAAAAGAAGTGAAATAGATGAAAGAGGTTATTGAAATGGGCCCTTACTGCTAGAAAGAGCTGGAGATGAATGAAAATTGGGGTGAGTGGTAGGTTGAGAGAGTTTGGATGAGTGATTGATGATTTTGAGATTGAGTGGAAGGGGTAGATTGCAGGGAATGAGGTCAAGATGAGTTGGATGAAGTCAATATTGGTTGGATGGGAGATGAGGAGGATTGAAGCTAGTGAGGAGGGCTGAGATGAATAAAGAGTGAGGAATTGAGAAGGTTGCAAATTATAATGATGCAAATTGAGGAATGGAGAACGGATAGAATACTGATGAGATGGTGAGAGGGAAGAGATCCAGAGATGGGATACAAGAGTGATGGGTTTGGAATCAGATCAGAGTCAAGATGGAAGCAGATGGAGAGCATCTCTGGATTTGGAGCATCCTCATTCATTGTGAGCGCGGGGAGATTGATGAGAAGAGATCAGTAATCTCTAAAAATTGGAAATCTCATTCTTCAACAATCTGCGCTTGTTGGGTCCAATGGTGAGGGCCTCCTTGCCTAGAACCAGCACCAACACCAAAAAATCCTTCTCCTCCAAGATTAACCACCCCAGTGGTCCAAAATTTAGCGCCTTGATCCTTTTATTTGTTATCTGCGCCAACTGAATTAACCACCCACCCTTCTTCAAAGGACTTTCCTAGGGATAACGGGACCAGGAAATTGGTCAAAGACGCCTGTTCAATAACTGCAGCATTGGCTCCTTCTGGGTCCCAAACTTCCCTGCCACAGGATTTTACCGTCCCGTGTTGCACCTGACCATCTTTACACACCTGCTGTTGTCTTCTCAAATCCTGGAAAAAGTCAAACCACGGCTCTTGCCTTTGCTCACAAGTTTTGCAATTTGGTAGGTTTTTTGAAGGACAGTACCTTACAGAAATGCATAATGAGGAAGAGGAATTACTTATGCCATTGATGCCCTCCACACGCAACCCCTTTGGCCTTCTCCTCCCTAGTCAGCAATCTGGGCAAAAATGGAGCCTCTCCCACACAGCACCCATGGCCAACTAGGTCAAATCCTCTGCGGGGTGACCTTGACAGTCAGCTCCCCAGGTGGATTTGCCCTCCTCTCCAGCCCCCACATCCCGCACCCACATCCCCTTGCCGTGATTGCAGACTTTTGTCTCAAACCAGGCACCTGACCCGTCCTGTTGAGATCTCTGAGTTTCCTCTCATCCTCACTTTGATGCCCGCCGCACCGCGCAGTGAGGGAACTCCATAATCATCTTCTCCCCCACTCGAGGTGCTCGGGGAATCCTGGGGGTTTCTGGAATAGATCTCCCGGGAGAATTCTTTTCTCTCTCTGACTTTTATCGGCACTCCAATTCTCACTTGTCTTATTTTCTTTTCTCGTTTCGTCTGCCTCTCTCCCTTCTATTTATCCTTCCTATTTCTTCTCTCTAACCACTCAACTTTTTGCATGGATTCTATCACCACTCACCTTGTCAAATGGATTCCAACTCGCATCTCAATCTCTGCCTGGTAAGACCACCATCATTGAATACTCACCACTCAAGTGATCCTGACGATATTATCTTAGATATACGTACCTATAGCCTGTCCTCATCCTTCACTCTTGTCCTTCTGATATTTTCCCTGCTAAGTCTGGTCTAGCTGTTGGTATCTATTTCTCTCTATTCTCCTTTCTTATGATTCTATTTTCTCTCTTGAATATGTTTTCTAATATGTGAAATTCAGTCTGTTGGGTTTAGTCCTCTAGCCAAAATCTTGAAATCTCATCACGGTTAAAAGCCAAACTCCCCACTGGAATAATCAAAATCCTCAAGATGGCCAAACCAACGGGAGCTACTGACTATTTCCACCAAGTTGCTTCAAAAGCTGCGGTCAACGCCATACCACTTCTCAACAACAAAAACTATTCAATATGGAGGTACAAGATGCTGATTCTCTTTGACCTCAAAGAAATCAAGGACGCTATCACAAAGAATATAGGAAAAATGTCTATCAAGCAGGATCGAGATATTAGGGCCGTTCTCCTCTAAAAATTAGACAGCACAACGCATGCCAACGTGGTCAACTCAACAAACTTCAACTCCTCTAAATTACTCTGGGCCAATATAACTCGTCAATTTGCTTCATCTGAGACTGCCAATTGTGCCCAAATATTCAATCACTTCCTCCATATTACCTTCAATGATCACGCTATCAAGGAATTCGTAACGGAAACCAAGAAAGCCTTAACAAGGATGCACGACGTAGGAATAGAGTTACCAAAAGATATCCTTGCCTACCTAGTACTGTTTAAATTTCCACCATCTCTCGAGAATCTGAAACAACAGGTCATGCATGTGGAGAAATTGATGACAATAGACATAGTCTTCAACCATCTAATCCAATATGACAATGAAAAAAAGGCTCAAAAAAAAGGCTCCAAATCCACTTCTACTCTCTCTCTTGTAACTACCAAACCTCAAAACTCTCGAGAAGATAGGAAAGTTAAAATGCAATGCAAAGAGGGTTACCACGATCCCAATGCCCCACATCCTGAATCCTCTTGCTTTCAATTACACCCTCAGATTGCCCCCAGCTGGTTGGTAGAACAACAGAACGAATGGAAGAATAAAAATAAGAAATCAGCTCCAACCATTAACTATCACGCTCTCCTAACTTTATGGATTAACGCGGACAACGCTCCCAACTTGATCCTGGATTTGGGTTCCAATGTTCATGTGTTTAACAACCGTAAATACTTCATCAATCTCAAAAAATCAAGAAGAACATGAAGTGATCAAGACTGGAAAACTTGAAGCCAGTTTGAAGATCATGGGGATTGGTACGGTAAGAATAGAATGGAGGGACTCAATCATCACCTTAGAAGATTGCGTCTTTGTCCCAGATATTTTTGTGAATCTCATTAGTCCTGGTCTTCTCGCTAAGAAAGGCTGTTGCCTTACTCAAAATCAAGAAACATTCTCCCTTACCAGAAACGGGTTGACCATACATAATGGATTAATCCGAGATAATCTCTTTGTAGTTGAGAAACCCCAGGCCATCGGTTCAACCAATGTGATCAATCACATCGCTCAATCTATGCAAGAATCATCCTCATCACCTCAATCTCTGATGGACATTCACAAGACATACATCCATGCCTCAATCTCGACCCTACAACCAATAGTAAAGGATCTCTTTGATCGTGATGTTTTAACCCAGTTCCAATGCGATGCCTGCGCAAGAAGCAAGATTACTCGCTCCTCCTTCCCTGCGGTCTCGAATCGCTCTAATCTTCCCCTTGAACGTATTCATCTTGATCTAGTTGGACCTATTACTCCACAATCCAAGTCCGGTCATTGGTACATGCTAACCCTGGTCGACAACTATTCGGGATATCTTGCGACTTTCCCTCTACACTCCAAAGACGAAACTCCCGAAACTATCATCAATATACTTGAAGTTGAGTTCAAACGACTCAAATATTACCCATCAGAAATCTACTCCTACAAAGGCTCTGAATTCACTAATGCCACGCTCAAGGAATTTGCTAAGGCTAAGCATATCAAACTACTCACTTCCGAACTTTATCACTCCCAACATAACAGCTGCGCCAAAAGAGCAAACCGTACTATTGTCAAATCTGCTTGATCTACTTTTTCTTCCTCTCGAATACCCAAGAATTATTGGCATATTGTCACAAGAAGCTGCTGCTTCATGCTTAATCAGATACCAAGAGAAGGTAACCATCTCTCTCCTTGGGAGCTGATGTTTAGTAAAAAACTTCCTGCTAACTACCTGAGACCTGTAGGCTCTCCTCTCATCTATCTGGAAAATCACATACAAAAAGGTTGAAAGTTTGATGAAAAAGGATACAAAGGGATTCTAGTTGGTTTTAATCCCGCTTTTCACTCCTACCTTGTCCTTAACTCACTGGGCTCTATTTTTGAAACTAAGCACGTCCCCTTCCTCAAGGCACATACAATTGACTTTCCCCTTCTCAAAATGGATGGAACCAATATCTTTTCTCACTCCTACCGCGACTCCAACAAATCAGATTTTTCCTCACCCGACAAACAATTCACCGCCAGAAGTCATAATGATGACTCCTCAGAATCCGACTCAACTCAAGACGATTCCATCTCTCTTAATTCAAATTTATCCAATCCTCAACCGGAACCCCCAGAATCTTCTCAAATCCCATCTCCTGCTCTTATCAATCCCAAAATCCATCAACAACCCAAACGAGAAACTCGTAAACCTCAACGTTACGGCTTCCATCACTATTACAACCCCCCCTTGTATAAATCTGCTCGGAAGTGTCCTGAATGGCCTAAGAGGGACAAGGCTTCAAGAGAAGAACTGGAATCTATTGAATCTCAGGAAGTATGGGAGGAGTATTACGGCACACCGGATAATGTTCTGAACACTACTTGGGTTTTCAAAGTAAAAGAAAACTGCCATGGCGAACCGGTGAAGTACAAGGCGCGATTATGCGTCCAAGGATTTGACCAAATCTGGGGAGTGGACTACAAAGAGACCTGGTCGCCTACCGGTAAGCTAGGCTCACTACAAATTGCCCTTCTGTACGTGTTGAAGGAGAAGATGACTTTCACTCAGTTCGACATCAAGGGGGCTTTTCTTCATGCCCCCCTCAATGAAAATGTAATTATCAAAACTCCGGAAGGTTCACTCCGGAAATCTCCCTATCTCAAACTAAAGAAGTCTCCGTACGGTCTTAAGCAATCTCCCAAGAACTGGTACAAAACGTTGACTTGTTGGATCAAGACTCAAGGTTTCCACAAATCTAGCAGCGATCCGTGCTTATACATCAATTCCGACTCCAAAGAGGTACTCTACTTCCACGTAGACGATCTCATTCATGTTGGACAAAGCAAAACCTTCAAGACCAACTTTCTAAACAGATTTAAGAGCTCTTCTTGCCACCCGCCGAATACAATCCTTGGAATGCTAATGGGAGTAAACAAAGATCGAATTCTGCTCAGTCAACCTAACCATATTGATTGCGGTCTTGAAGAATTAGGACTCTTGGAGTTCAGAGACACTCACTCTCCACTCACTCAAAATCTCCATCTGGAACCAGCTTCTGACAAAGATCACGCCAAATTTGCGAAACTCAACGTTAATTTCCGTTCTGTTACCGGTCTCCTCAATCATCTTGCTCAGTACACTCATCCCAACATTGCTTTTGCTGTTTTGAATCTTGCTAGGTTCAATGCCAAGCCTGGCATGTCCCATTGGAGAGAAGCGCGCAAAGTCTGGAAATATATGAAAACAACCCAAGACTTCAAACTCACTCTCAGTTACAAATCCGAAGAAGGAACAATTTTGGCTTATAGTGACGCTACGTGGGGGGATGATCCAAACTCAAGAAAATCTCAAACTGGTTTCATTATCTTTCACTACGGGAGCCCCGTGGTCTGGAATTCTTTAAGAAAAAGAAATGTGACTTACTCCTCTACTGAATCCGAGCTCAATGCTCTCCTCGACTGCTTTCTTGAGCTCAAGTGGATCACCCACTTAATCGGAGAGATTCACCAATCTTCCAAGATCAAACCCACCATCTATATTGACAACAAAGGATTGGACAAGAAGATCAAGCGATTTGGGTCCCACTCTAAATCTTGTCATATTGATATCAAGACCAAGGGTCTAAGGGAAGACTACAATAGATTGGAATACATCCTATCTCTTATCTCTACTGATTTGATGGTTGCCGACTCCTTGACAAAGGCTTCCAGTCGCAACTCACTCCAAATTCTTCATAATTCTGTCTTTACTCTGCCCAAAGATTAGCTTGTTTTTCTTTTTTTCTTTTTTTTTCTTTTTTTACTTTCCTTTTCTTTTCCTCTTTCCTTCTTGCCTCTTTTCTTTTTTTGATGTTGCCCTAACCAGTCACGGGGGGTGTTGAGATCTCTGAGTTTCCTCTCATCCTCACTTTGATGCCTGCGGCACCACGCAGTGAGGGAACTCCATAATCATCTTCTCCCCCACTTGAGGTGCTCGGGGAATCCTGGGGGTTTCTGGAATAGATCTCCCGGGAGAATTCTTTTCTCTCTCTGACTTTTATCGGCACTCCGATTCTCACTTGTCTTATTTTCTTTTCTTGTTTCGTCTGCCTCTCTCCCTTCTATTTATCCTTCCTATTTCTTCTCTCTCACCACTCAACTTGTTGAATGGATTCTATCACCACTCACCTTGTCAAACGGATTCCAACTCGCATCTTGATCTCTGCCTGGTAAGACCACCATCATTGAATACTCACCACTCAAGTGATCCTGACGATATTATCTTAGATATACGTACCTATAGCCTGTCCTCATCCTTCACTCTTGTCCTTCTGATATTTTCCCTGCTAAGTCTGGTCTAGCTGTTGGTATCTATTTCTCTCTATTCTCCTTTCTTATGATTCTATTTTCTCTCTCAAATATGTTTTCTAATATGTGAAATTCAGTCTGTTGGTTTTAGTCCTCTAGCCAAAATCTTGAAATCTCATCACGTCCTCCACCATTAGCGCTTTCATTCATTCCTCCGCATTGAACACCCTTTGAGACCAGAATCCAAGCATAAACGGCAGTCCTAAGATCATGTTGTAACAGTCTACCAAGGTGAAAAACAGGAGCTTCCAGAACCTTGAAACCTCCACCTCTTCCTCCTCCACTACCCTGTCTACCTAACATTCATCACCATTCAACGCCCAAAGCCACATTGCACACTTCCTCCAAACCAGCCCTAACTTGTGCACCAGCCTTGTTTGAAGAAGCTTGACCATTGACCCACTGTCCACCATGGCCCACACCTTCCTGCCTGGGATTTTCATTGAGGAATAAGTTAGCAGCACTGAAACAGCTTGTGTTCCCCTTCCCCTGTTGAAATGTTGTTGGGAGCTGGCCTTGTCTGCACTCCTTCAGGGCCTGGACCATCTTGTTGACAACCACCAGAACAACTCCACCTGCTTGCCTGTTAGGAATATGTAATTTGTCCTGGTGTGGAAAGTGAGAGGGTGTAACTCCCCTAGTTGTCCTTAAGTTCTGAAATCAATGTTCCAAGCATCTGTAAGAATAAGGATGCGCCCGTTTAGAGAGATAGAAAGAGAAAGAGAAAGATAGAGAGATGAGTTTCCTTCAATTTCTTTCCTTTCCTTATTTTGAGCCATCTCCAAAAGTACCTATCCTTCCACCTGGGTTTGAGAGCGGGGAATTTGTGCCCAAACTCTCAACCCTAACCTAAGTACAGCCCAACAAAAAATAGTAAAGAAACCCTGAAAAACAGAACCCTAGCCTAACCCTAAGCCTTTCCCATGACACAACCAACCTCAAGCCCGCTTACCATTACGCACACCCGGTTCTTCCTTCTCATGACACGGCCCTCTGCCATGCCCTACTTGGAGCCCCCCTGTTGTCAATATCTTCCCAGCATTCCGCTTAGTTTCCTGCCCCGCGGGTTGGCCCGCGCTTATGTGCGCCTGGCACGCTCCTATAGCCCTGATTGCCTTTCTCTACCTTCCTAGCTAGCAGCCCAAAAACCTGGTGTAAGACTCCAAACGGTTCCAAGCCGTAGGAATTTCTGTGGAGGGGAAAGGTTCTGTTTAGGCTTCCCTCCTAAGAGTTACAATATTCTTTAAATGTAACCAGAATCAAGGTCCAGGAACTTGTAAATAAGGAATCAATTTAAGCAATGAGTTTGGGAATAGTTGGTAGCAATGGAATCAAAACTATCTGAGGCAAGATGGTGCAGGGAAAGAATTGAACAAAATAACTCAAAGTTTTGTTCAGAGTTCAATGGAACAAGGCAATTGTAAGTAACAACACCCACAAGCTAATAACTCTGGTGGTTGGTAGAAGATTAGGAAATCTAAATTCAATCCCAACCAACCTCCAGGTTCTGAATGAAACTTCCCAAATCTCTGGAATAAATCACTTGAAGGGTACCAGATAACTGTGGGTGGCTGAAAAAAACAAAAGCAATTTTTTAGTGAATCCCTAGAAGAAAAGAAATAACATGTTTGAACACAAATAACCCAACAATTCTCAAGGAACTCAAGAGTAGCGTGCAGATTTCAACTTTTATAGAATAAAGGGAGGTCTAACACTCCAGGCTTTAATATTAAAGAAACTTCTCCTTCAAACGTGAATGAATCCAGCAAGATGATCAGGGAAGGATCAAGACCAGTATGGTCAGACAAAGGGATCAAGAGTGGTATAAAAAACTCAAGAATTCCAACAGACAGAATGCTCTTCAAACAGCAAGGCTATGATTGTTGATAAGGATCAAGGTCACAGATGGATGGATCAAGTTTTTAGTATGGAGGCCCAAAGGATCAAGGGGCAATCAACAGATATACCCAGGATAAAGGTTGCAGATGAAGAGAAAGAGGCCCTCCCGAATGATCATATTATTGATTAAAATATGAGATAGATTGGATGAGATAAGATGAAAAAAGGCAGGAGAGAGCCCCTCCTTTTGTAGACAGGGGTCTGTAGATTATTTAAAAGAAATATTTACAAATGGGAGCGGATTGTTTTTTTTTTTTTTTTTTTTTTTTTTTTTTTTTTTTTTTTTTTTTTTTTTTTTTTTTTTTAGGTTTTGGAGCATTGGCAGCAGGAATTGCCTGACATGGAAAAAAAACATAAGGAAAAAGTGAAGGAGAATGGAAACCTACCTGAGTCAAGAACAACGGAGGTGGTGGATGAAGGGTTGCATGGGTTTGACCCTCCGCAACTGCGGTTGGCTGGGCGGATTGTTGAAGGTGGTGGGAAGTCACTGACAGCTGAAAGCCAACACTTGCGGTCATTGCTTGGTGGTGGTGCAAAGTTTTCAACAGCCGCGAAAAACAACCCCAATTAGTGGGCATCAGAGCTGAATTGGGAGGAGCTGGGGTAGAGCAAGGTCATGACAAATGTGGCAAGAAACAATGATGTCATTGGTGTCAACCTCAGCATTAGGTTGATGCAAGGTTCTTGATGGCAAGAATGGGGATGAGATTGGTCATGGGAATGACTGGTCAGGTCAGGTGATGTGGACTGTTCCTGTGACCAATATCATACAGTGATCAGACGGGTGATGGGGGCTGGTCATGGGGTCTCCAACAACCGCAAGCAACGCTTGCTGTCATTGGTCAATGGCAGAAAGGATGGGAAGCGGAGCTGGATGGTTCAACCAATCAAGATTTGATGACTGATGAGATCAAGAGATCCTTGGAGGAGGATGATTGGATGGTGGTGACAAGTTGAGGAGGGGATGGCTTCCCGCGCATGCTTGGCCAAAAAATCTGGGTAAAGTGCTTGCAAGGGGGGAAGTTGAACGGAGGAGGAAGGCCTTGATGACCAAGGAGGGCCTGCCTAGACCGCTAGGACAGGGAAGAGTTGAGTGAGTGGGAAATGAGCGGGTACCCATAGAAACACAAGCAATAATAATAATTTATTTTATTTTAATTTTTATTTTATTTTTTGATTGATGAATGATGGACATAAAATAATCATAAAGAATTTTAAAATTTCTGCAGTGGTCCCAAGGTGTCCAGATTTGGTTACCACATCTCTCCCCAAATTACAGACTTTCCCTAGTCTGCACCCAGTTTTGATGATAGATATAAGAAGGAAACAAAGATGATTGAAAACAGAGAACGTCCATTTGATCTTGAGAGGGTTTGAAGAGTTGTAAAATATCTTGATCCATCCAAAAGGGCCCTAGAAGCGGCAGATATAAAAACACAGAAGGTTTCCCAGGTGCTCACGTATGTGGCATACAGTAGAGATTACAAAAAAAAACAGCAAATAAACATGTTGGTGCACAATTGGGAGGACTTACTTCTGAGTTAAGTTGCCTCCACAACCATGAAAATTCTTGTTGGGCCTATATTTCTGGATAAGAATGTAAACCAACAACTATATACAGATCTGTTAGAGATGCGGTCAAGAGAGAAAAAACAATGGAGATTAGAGTGATCATACCCAGCTATCACAATGTCAGAATCTGAAGTTATGAGATTGCAAACTGCTAGACTACCACCTCTGATGATACCGGATAACCTCTAAAGTAGCACACAGAGAAGTTAGGAGAAGGAAAGAAAAGGCCGTGTTTGTTGAGAAAGAGATTGCACCAAATTGCCATGAGTTTCAGATGGAGGGCCATTCTTCTTGGATTTTCTGGATCTTGAGCTGATTGATTCAGGCGGATTGATCTTCTGAAGCACTTCTATTTCAGGAAAAAAAAGAAGAAAATCAACAAATCCCCCCCACTCTTGTTCCTTGGACTCCTCCCCTAAATACTCCTTGCCTTGCACCAAGAAGGTGATGAATATTGGGTAGGGTTTTATGCATACGCCCAGATCGCGCATCTTAGAGAGCAACCAGACCGCGCAACTTAGCAGGCAGAGTCAAGCAGTCAAAATGAGACAGATAAATAAATGAATAAAAGAAATGAGAATAGAAAATAAAGGAAACAATAATATAAAAGAAAGATATAAACACATATAGGACAGGATACTGATGTTTCAATATATCAAAACTTCTTAACTTGATCAGAAGAGAACCTTCTGACCAGTTGAGTACCATCCAGCTCCTCCAAAAAATGATTTCCACCTCTAACTTGGCAAACCACCCAATAAGGACCATTCCAAAAATTTGAGAAAAGCTTTCCCCACTGGGTCTCCAAAGATTGATAATAAGCTAAAACTAGATCACCAGGGCTCACGGAGTCCCTGATTTGATTGGAGTGCTTGTCCTTCCAATATTGGACTGATTTTCCTCTGGGCTACATCATCTTCTGATAACCTTAATCAAAAAAATCTTTAGTTTGCTCCAGTTTCTTGGATCTAGTAGCTAATAGATCAGTAGTTAAGGACACCTTTTCCCAAGGGATATCAAATAAAGATTCCATTTTCATATCCAAAGGAAGAACTGCTCTATGGCCAAAGATAATTTCATAAGGTGAGTAGCCAGTAGTCCTTTTGGTGGAGATTTGATCAGAAAAGAGAACCAGAGGGATGAATTTTGAAAAATGCTTGCCACTTTCACCAGCAAGCTTAACAAGTTCAGCCTTCATAGGAGCATGGCCTTGTTCCACCATGCTTTAGCATTCAGGATAATAAGAATTAGTAACTCTATTTTGTCCAGGAAGAGATTGGATCATTTCAGCAAGTTTGCCACCAAATTTTGAGCCACCATCAGTAGAGTAAGATTGAGCCAGGATATAATGCATTGTCCAGGTCTCATAGAGGAAGGCTGCCACTGATTCAGAGATAAGATTCTTAAGAAATTTTTCTTCAAAAAATCCAGAAAAATCATCTCTAGCCACAATGAGGTACTTAGCACCACCTGGCTTTATATGAACCACATCCATAGCAATCCTTCCAAAGACAGTGGACTCCTCAGTGGGATAGAAAACTTCAGCTGAGTCCTAAGATCACACTTTTGACAAACTTCAGAACTATTGCACCATTGAGAGATGGATTTCTTCAGAGATGGCCACAAAAATTGTTTGGATAATCATTGATAATTTTTGGCTTCCCCACAATGACCATGACCTTCATGGAGACTTTCAAGGAAAGAATGTTGTTTAGAAGGGATAGTAAAAAAAATAACAGCACAAGGATTTCATCTTTTCATAAGGCTGGTGCTTTGGACAAAGAAACTCAAGGATTTTCTTTTAAGAGATCAAAATTCTTTAGCAGAGAGATCAGGAGGTTTTTGATAGCAGAGAGATCAAGAGGTTTTTGAAGAGTTGAAAGGTACTGCTCAATTTTAACCAAGAAACCTTGTTGAAAGCCAGAATAATTGTGAGAAGAGAAAGCAAAGACTGGTTGGATTAAAGGTTCTTCTTCATCAAAATCCTTTCAAACATCAGATTCATTGTCTCCAAGAGATTGTTGAGATAAAACACCAGGCATAGTGAGAGATTTCCCAGGCCTGTGAACAACATCAAAAAAAAGCTGGATAAAGGCCACCCAACAAGTCATAGGAGCATTGGGAAGGCTGGGATAATTGATCATTTCAATGATGGATTGAGCATCAACTTGTAGTTTGAAATGTTGGCCCCAGAGAATGGTTTGAAGTTTTTTCATCATTCAAGCCACACCACAAATTTCCAATTTGGGCTGAGAGTAACTAGAATCTACATCTGAAAATAGCAAATATTCATAAAGACCAGGACAGTCCCAACCCTTTTCATCTCCCTGGGTAAGAACAGCCCCAACAGATTGATAACTAGAATCAACAGCCAGATTGATGTTGCCAGCCCCAGTTCCATAAGCAATCTTTTTCAAAACTACCTCTTTTCCAACCATCATTTTGAGCAACTGAAAAGAACGTTCACAATCTTGGTTCCAATTCCATTCAGAATCTTTCCTGGTTAGACAACATAAGGGTGCAAATATTTGGGATAAGGATGGGATAAACATTCTAACATAAGTGACAACACCTAGGAAGCCCCTAACTTCAGTAGGATTGATTGGAGTAGGCCAAGAGATGATCTTGTTGACTTTAGCTGGTACAATCCTTCTTCCTTCCTTGCAGACCACATCAATAAAAATTTCCAGAGCAGGGACACAACAAGCCAGTTTTGATCCAGTGAAAGTAAGGCCACATTCCTCATTTCAAAACAGGATACTTTCCAAATTAGTAGCATATTCCCAGATAAAACAACAAATTCCTGAAAGCCAAGGTAAGAGCTCATTATCATAGTCAGAAACAGGACCTTTAATTGCAACATTGTCAATAAAGATACCAGCATGATCAGGGATTTCATCCTGGAGGATCCACATCATCAGAGCCTGATAGAATGCAACCAAATTAGTGGCACCTTGAGGCAATCAAGTAAGTTGAAATCAACCAAGAGGAGTATCAAAAGAAGTGAGAGGGCAAGAAATAGGATTTAAGGATTGTTTTTCATGGCCACACATAATGTCCCCTAGACCTTTGCAAGCTCTCCCAGAGAAAGATTTGACAAATTCTTCAGTAGCAGGAGGAATACCAGAGTCTTTAATGTTAACTTTATTAAGATGTTGGAGATCATGAACTATTCTAAGTTTACCATTACTCTTGAGGACAAAAAAGAAAGGTCTGGAATAAATAGAGGTTGACTGCTCATAAAGGCCAGTACAAACTTGTTTGTGGACCAACTTGATAAATTTGTCAACTTTAGCAGCAGGGATGGGGATCTTCTTCTTTTGCCAAGGATAATTTTCAACTACAGGGATAATATAAGGGAGGCCATAGGATTATTTTAAGAGACCTGTCTCTTATTCACAGAAAGCAATATATTTTTCCCTCAGAGATTATAAATTTTTGATCAAATTTAACTCATCAGGAAGAAGCCATCCATCTGGAACAAAGTTGACATCCTTCAGACATTCTTCAGTGACTCAACCATTTGGCACAAAGGGAGCAGTAAGGGATGGAGGAAAGCCACAGTAAGGATCACAAGATAAGGGAGGATGCATAAGAGGGGGATTGAGGTTGTGAGGCAAAGGCTGGTTGACTGGTTGGACCTTCTTGGCAACTGGCTTATACTTGGTGGCAAACAAGAGAAGTTCATGTTTCCTCCAAGAGTTGACCAGTGAGACTGGATTACAAAAACTGAGTCTACACCACAGAAATCTGCATGTCACTTGCTGGCAAGTGACATCAAAGAACTCTTTCCCAATGTATGTCCAAGCTCAGGTCAAGTTCCTACCAAGCTCAGGTCAAATTTTTTGACACTCCAGTGTACAGTCACTGACTTTAAAAAATGCAGAGTGACTATGCACAATGCACAGTGACTGTGAACAATGCATAGTGACTGTGCACAATGCGTAGTCACTGTGTACAATGCACAGTGACTGTGCACAGTGACTGTGCACAATGCACAGTCACTGTTCACAATGTGCAGAAACTGTGCACAATGCACAGCAACTTTGCACAATGCACAGAAACTTTGCACAATGCGCAGAAACTGTGAAAAATGCACAGCAACTGTGCACAATGCACAGCAACTGTGCACAATTCACAGCAACGGGCACAATATTTATCCAAGCTTCAATGCACAAGGCACAGTGACTGTGCAAAATATTTATCCAAGCTCCAATGCCCAGTTGCTGTGCATTGAGCAAGGTTGCTGTGCATTGTGCACGGTTTCTGTGCATTGTGCACAGTTGCTGTGCATTGTGCACAGTTTCTGGGCATTGTGCACAGTTGCTGTGCATTGTGCACAGTTGCTGTGCATTGTGCACAGTTGCTGTGCATTGTGCACAGTTGCTGTGCATTGTGCACAGTTGCTGTGCATTGTGCCCAGTTGCTGTGCATTGTGCACAATTTCTGTGCATTGTGCACAGCTGCTATGCATTGTGCACAGTTGCTGTGCATTGTGCACAGTTGCAGTGCATTGTGCACAGTTGCTGTGCATTGTGCACATTTGATGTGCATTGTGCACAGTTGCTGTGCATTGCGCACAGTTGCTATGCATTGTGCACAGTTGCTGTGCATTTTGCACAGTTTCTGTGCATTGTGCACAGTGGCAGTGCATTGTGCACAGTTGCTATGCATTGTGCCCAGTTGCTGTGCATTCTGCACAGTTGCTGTCCATTGTGCACAGTTGCTGTGCATTGTGCACAGTTGCTGTGCATTGTGCATAGTTGCTGTGCATTGTTGCATAGTTGCTGTGCATTGGGCATGGTTGCTGTGCATTGTGCACACTTGCTGTGCTTTTTGTACAGTTGCTTTGCATTGTGCACAGTTGTTGTGCATTGTGCAGAGTTGCTGTGCATTTTGCACAGTTGCTGTGCATTGTGCACAGTTGCTGTGCATTGTGCACAGTTGCTGTGCATTTTGAACAGTTGCTGTGCATTGCACACAGTTGCTGTGCATTTTGCACAGTTGCTGTGCATTGTGCACAGTTGCTGTGCATTGTGCACAGTTGCTGTGCATGGTGTAGAGTTGCTGTGCATTGTACACAGTTGCTATGCATTGTGCACAGTTGCTGTGCATTGTGCACAGTTGCTGTGCATTGTTGCATAGTTGCTGTGCATTGGGCATGGTTGCTGTGCATTGTGCACACTTGCTGTGCTTTTTGCACAGTTGCTTTGCATTGTGCACCGTTGCTGTGCATTTTGCACAGTTGCTGTGCATTGTGCACAGTTGCTGTGCATTTTGCACAGTTTCTGTGAATTTTGCACAGTTGCTGTGCATTGTGCACAGTTGCTGTGCATTGTGCACAGTTGCTGTGCATTTGTCACACGACCACCCCACGTACTATAGGGCAATTCTTAGGTGATTGTGAGCGCAAAGGAATACCAAGTGCAAGGGCAAGTCCAAATAGTGAGACACAGTTGCGAAGTGCAAACTTGGTTATGCCACTCAACAAACGGCGAGATGAGTGGAAGGTGTTCCAAAGAAGGAAACTCAACCTGAGTCCGATGTGATAACTAGGTTGCAGCAAAATGCAAGAACGTATGAAATTAACTAACTGGGGAGACAATCATCAGGCAAGGGGACATCCCTTATAAGGTAATCAGAAGTGACTAGATACAACCTGGTGATGAGCTAACTACAGGTGGAGTGGTGAGGAAATGAATGACAGGAATGGAATAGGAAATGAAGCAGTGGTATAGATCTGAGGTCTTAGCGTAAGTGCAAGACAATAGAATCTGAGCGTACAATTGCATGACAAATTGGGATAAGAGCCAGTGACTTGAAGATAATTCAAATGAGATGTAATAGTGTATGCAGGGTAGGGACTAGTCCAATTGCAAACTATACAGTAGTGATGGCTTGGTTAGACGTAGATGCGAACTAAAAAACAATGCATGAACAAAGATGCAAGTACAAGGCTGTTGATTGGCCAGGGAAGGAGATTGGAACTCATAATGGATGGTCGACCGGTATGGAGTTAACTGCAAAGTTCCCAAGTATATACTGAGTTGGTTGCTGAGATTGGAAGGTCAGCGCAAGCCAGAGGAAATAGCGGATTGCACCATTGATGTTGTGCTTTTATTTGTGTCACACTTTTAGACTGAGGTAGATGGTACTGAGGAGAGGACATGTCAAAGTGGTGAAGACAATAATCCTTAAGTGCAAAGCGTGACAGTTGCCCGGGTATAAAGACGCAAGCTCCTGCAAGCGTTCAGGTAAATTTTCCCATTGATTTCAAGTTGTTTTATTATCACTGTATACCCTTATAAATTACTTAATTCATTACCCAATAGATTTTTATAAATTTTGTAAGAATGTCAACATAATCTTCCCCCCGTTGCGAAAACTGTATTTGCCGCAACAAGCAATGTATTCCCAGTATTGCCATCCAAGGTCTTCAAGGCAAATGCGAGCAATGTTGCCTTCACAAGGTGGCGTGTAACTTCCCTATAAATTTTGAGTCAACTGTTGAGGGTCCTTTGGAATCATCAAGGGAGATGCAAAGTCGTAGGTCCGCGCCAAGGGTTAATTACAAGATATCACCATTGCTGGAGATTGAATACTTGGGGAAGCGTTCCTGATGAGTACTTATCAGGACTAACTAATGAACTCAAAATAATAACTAATTGTTTGCTTGTTTGCTAGTGTTGCCTCATTTTCAAATATATACTACTAACACACCACCACCACCACCACCTTACTGGGGACCACCAACTGAAAACCCAGGGACCCAGATGAATGCCGGGGTGCAAGGCAAGGTATCCGGTGCAGAACGGGTAGGAGTTATCACTGAGGAAGCCAGGGAGGGAGAAGAAAACGCAGCGGAAAGAGAAGAGGAAAATGGAGGAAACGGAAGTGGAGAGATCAAAGAGGAAGCGGGTGAATTAGAAGAAGGAAATGAAGGAGATGAAAGGGAGGAATTGAATGGGACGGAAGGGATAGAGGGCCAAGGCAAAGCGGATCCAGTGCGAATCGTATTTCCGGTCAAAACATATGCGAGGCGCCTGACGGACAATATCGGAGAAGGCACATTGGTTGGCCAAAGGAAGAGAGCTTATGAAGAGCTCTTGGAGGAAGGTGGATGGAATGCTCGGCCAAAGTGAGCTTGGGTTGCAAGATGCGAGGAGATTTTTGAAAGGCACATTGTAACCGAGGTGCTGGTACTTGTTGAATTGCTGATGAAAAGATTGATGATATAAGAACAAAGAGGGCTACGCCAAAAATAACATCAGTCAAGAATTAAAAGAAAGATTTAAAGAAGAAATGATGGATAAAGAGAACCAACATCTGGCACGGATCTAGAATTGATGGATGAAAATGGTGGTGTTAAGTAAGACAGTCGGCAGGAAAAACAGAAAGAAAATAATAATAAAAGAATCAAGCAGTTCTTTCAAATGAAGGAACATTAGAGATTAGATTCAATAGTGAGGATTTGATAATAGCGTGTGATTGTCTTACCAGTCAGATCATAGATTGAATGAATTTAGAAGTGGACGAGTTGATGTAAAGTAATAGACTGATGAAGTTTGAGACAAAGATGAGATACAAAGAAAGAAAAAAGAGATGAAGAAAAGAGAAAGATAGATGAAAGAAAGATGAATAGGATAGAGGATTTGGTTGAGAATAGATAGTGTGAGGATTGATTAGGTTGTTCAAGGTTGATGATTCATTGTGATGTGGTGAAAGTATTATTGGTGGTCGAGGTTCAAGAGAATCAGTTGAGTAAGATTTGTAATTTGGGAATTCAAATTTGTAATGAGATGGGAATTTGCAATTTGATCATTGTGTGAAGAAGATGAATGGGAAATGGCAGAAATAAAGAATTAACATAGGAGTGACATGTGAAAAGAGAATAGTGACAGATGAGGGAAGAGAGCGGGAGCGCGGGTGGACCGTGTAAGTGGGTGAACAGTGTAAGTTATTTGACACCCCCTGTGACTGGTAAGGTCAAACACTTAAAAGAAGGATCTATTAATTTAAGAAGTGAGGAAAGAGTAGGAAGCGGAAGCGCCTTAGTTAATACATATGCTTTCATTTTGGAGGCTGGTATTAAGTCAACAGAAATATTTCCAAGTTTTAGCTCTTTGCAAAGTGCTTTTGTTTTAATATCAATATGGCAAGTTTTTGAATTACATCCAAACTTCTTTAGTTTATCGTTTAGAACTTTGTTGTTGATAAAGTGATGACTTGATTCTAATTCTTTCTTCCAGAGTTCCGCCACTAGACCTCTCATCCATATGGCTTGAAGAAAGGAATCAACTAAAGGGTTTAGTTCAGCTTCAGTTTTTGAGTGAGTGACGTTGCGTTGTCTGTAGCTACACCAAGAGATAAGAGAATTAAAAAGAAGAGAAAGATGTCCAGACTGAGAACGTCGAGTTTTAGTATCATCACTCCAAGTTGCGTCACTGTAACATTTGATTTGGGTTTTTGAATTATGAATTTGTAGCGTGAGTTTTAAGTTTTTCATAGCTTTGAGATATTTCCAGCAATGTTTTACCTCCCTCCAGTGACAAATCCCGGGTTTCTCACAGAATCTAGCAAGGCTAGAAACAGAAAAACTGAGGTACGGACGAGTCAGGCAGGCAATATAATTAATAAGGAATACGGCCGATCTATAATTGATGTTCAAGTTTTTAAATTATTTGTGTTCTTCATCTGAGGCCAGAGATAAATTGATATTCGCGGTTAAGGGAACAGATGAGGGCTTGCAGTCTACCATCTTCAGTTCTTCTAATCCATGTTTAATGTGTTTTTGTTGAGAAAGCAAGATTTTATTGTTGATTCGTTCATACTTCATTCCAAGAATTGTATTAGGATCGTGATGACTAGAATTTGGAAATTTCTCTAAGAATTTGTTTTTAAAATTATCTCCGGAACCAACAAGGATAAGATTGTCTAAATGGAAGAATAGGACTGAATTTGCGACAGGATGAATGTATAGGCAGGGATCAGATATGGATTCATGGAATCCTTGCTCACGAATCCAAAAAGTTAGGGTGTTGAACCAATTGACGGGAGCTTGCTTTAAACCATAAAGAGACTTGGGAAGAATGAGAAATTCTGACTTTCTTTTTGAGCCTTTGGGTCTTTTTATAATCACTTTATCAGTTAGAGGTGCGTGGAGGAAAGCACTCTTGACGTCAAATTGGGTAATTGGAAGGGAATTAAAAATGCCAAAAAGAAGATCAATACATAAAGAAGCAGCCTTTCCGGTGGGAGAAAAGGTGTCTTGATAATCTAATCCGTAGATTTGATTGAACCCTTGAACACAGAGTCGACTTTTATAGACCAGTGGGTCTCCGTGACAATTATCTTTTAATTGATATACCCAGGTAGTATTGGGCGGATTTTCAGGTTCAGGACCATTGTAATCTTCCCATACTTCCAGGGATTTGATACCGTTGAGTTCAGAATCCATGGAGAGTTCCCACTTGGGAGTGTCGGAGCGTTTTTTAGCTTGTTTGAAGGATTTGGGAACATAATAATGATGGTACCCATATTGATTGGGTGGATTTAATGTTAATCTGTTGCGAAGACTGTATCCAGGTGTGAGTTGCTGCTCAATTTCTTCAGAAAAGTCTGATTCAGAGTTGATTGACGGAGTATCGGAAACTTTGGGATTAGGAACGGATAAAGAGGGCGGATCATCTATTTGCAATTCAATGGTTTGATTATTGACAGTAGGGTTGGTAGGAAGATGATCATCAAAAAGAATGGGTGGATCATGATTGATTTTGAGAGATTGCAAGTCTTCAGTCAAATTTAATGTGGATGAAATCTGAGGCATATTGTCATTTTTGAGAAATTTAACATTTTTAGATGAAATAATTAAATTGTCAGGTCTTAAAATGCGATAAGAGATAAAATTGGGGTTGTAACCCACAAGGGTTCCAGGGAGTCCTCAATCTTGAAATTTGTCATCTTGATTTACTTTGTAATTGAGATACACTACCTTGGACCCTATAGGGTGAAAATAACTAATGGGAAGGGACTTCCCAGTAAAGAGTTGAAAAGGAGAAGGAAGATTGGGAGCTTTAAAAATCTGGTTTAATGAGAGACATGTTGATTTGGCAACTTCCGCCCAGAGGTTGAGAGGAATTTTTGAGCCTTGAAGAGTAGCGCGTATAGATTTGGTGATAGTTCCGTTAGCTCTTTCAATTTTTCTGTTATGTTTGTGGTGGTAAGGCTCAGAGATAAGATGTTGAATCAAATTAATCATGAAAAAATTTTTGAGTTCTGAGGAAGTGAATTTGCCACTGCCATTGGTGCCAATTGTAGCAGGATATCTGTTTCTTTTAAGTTTTTTGTGATTGAGGATAGTTTTGATCTGTTGACACACATCCGATTTGTACTGAAGAAGAATAGCCAAGACATATCCTGAATAATTATCTATAACAGATAGGATGTAGTTCATGTTGTTTCTTCCCGTTGGTGAATAAGGGCCAATTAGATCTAGATGGAGTTGTTTAACGGGTTTAGAAGAAGGATTTGAGGAATTCTTGAAAGATGATTTGGTGATTTTTGAGAATACACAGTACTCACATTGGAAAGTAGAAGTTGAATGAGATTTAATAGAAGGAATGAGGTTTTTGAGACAATACGGGCTGGCATGTCCAAAGGATTGATGAAGAAGTTTGATTTAATCATGATTCGGTTCCTTAGTCAAGAAGTGACAAAATTTGTTGTTGTTTCCTATGTGAGTCGGGGGATTGAGAATGAAAAGATTCTCCTGAATAAAACCTGAAAATACTGGCTTTGATTGAGTCGTAAGAAAAAATTGATTGCAGAAAGAGGAAAGAGAGCATTGTTTCAACAAAATCAATTCTCCAGGACTGATTAGATTCACTACCAGATCGGGCACGAATAAACAGTTGGTGAGGGTGACAACAGAATTTTTCCAACTGAGTTTTACAGTTCCTTTTCCTTTTATAGCAATTTTAGCACTTTATTTTCCCGTATTTATAAAATCATCACCAGCACATTCTTTGAGAAAGCTGAAGAAATCAGGTGTGTTGAACATGTGGCAGGAGGCACCGGAGTCTAGAATGATTCAATTAAGCGGATTAATATTTTGAACCCAAGTGGAAAGAAGGGCAACGTAGTGGGCTACTTCTTTGTTTTTAGAATTTGAATTGAGTTGAGCACGCCAATTTGCTTGAGATTCTCTCCACCAATCAGGCGCTAGGTGTTCGTGGAGGTGCCAACATTTATCAGCGGAATGATCAGGAGATTGAGGGTTGTGGTATCCTTTCTTGCATCGAATTTCTTTGGGAACAGGCTTTTTGGGGGGTCTAGAAGAGATGAGGGCAGTATCATTGATCTTTGTATCCTTTGATTTAACCTTGGTTTAATTATTGAGTTGTATAAGATGATTGAGCACAAGATCCATGGTGACTATTTTATCCAAATGAATAATCTGTTGACGAAGAGAGTGAAGAGAGGGTGGAAACTTAAAAAGAATAAGATAGGAGAGTATGTCATCTGGTAAATCGATTCCCACATTGACCATTTTCTTTAGTGAAATCTTGGTTTCCGTGATGAATAGATTAATTGCTTCGGGTTTGCTTTGGGTTTGAATTGTTGGTAGAGAAATTTGTTAAAAACTTGGGCTCGATTTGCGGTTTGAGATGAGGCAAAGCGTTCTTTGATGGTTTTCCAGAGAAGCTTTGCCAATGAGATATTTGTCGGATTCACCACATTATTATGAGTGACTGAATCAATGCAAGAAAGAAGAATTACTCGAGTCTCCATGTCATTGTTGGGGTTTAGATTTTTTGAATCATCCTTGAGGGCCTCCTTGACTCCTTTGAGTTCCAAAAGAATTTTCATCTTGTCCTTCCATATTGAATAGTTTTTGTCCAAAAGAATGGGGACTGCTTCTAGTGCAGCTTTAAGAATGATCTGTCAAAAAACATTGTTGTTTGATCCCTCCATGGTTAGATTTGGTTAGTTGAGTCAGACGTACCTTTGGCTTTGAACCGTGTTGAATTGCTGATGAAAAGATTGATGATATAAGAACAAGGAGGGCTACGCCAAAAATAACATCAGTCAAGAATTAAAAGAAAGATTTAAAGAAGAAATGATGGATAAAGAGAACCAACATCTGGCAACGGATCTAGACTTGATGGATGACAATGGTGGTGTTGAGTAAGACAGTTGGAAGGAAAAACAGAAAGACAATAATAATAAAAGAATCAAGCTGTTCTTTAAAATGAAGGAACATTAGAGATTAGATTCAATAGTGAGGATTTGATAATAGTGTGTGATTTTCTTACCAGTCAGATCATAGATTGAATGAATTTAGAAGTGGACGAGTTGATGTCGAGTAATAGACTGATGAAGTTTGAGACAAAGATGAGATACAAAGAAAGAAAAAAAAAGATGAAGAAAAGAGAAAGATCAATGAAAGAAAGATGAAAAGGATAGAGGATTTGGTTGAGAATAGATGGTGTGAGGATTGATTAGGTTGTTCAAGGTTGATGATTCATTGTGATGTGGTGAAAGGATTATTGGTGGTCGAGGTTCAAGAGAATCAGTTGAGTAAGATTTGTAATTTGGGAATTCAAATTTGTAATGAGATGGGAATTTGTAATTTGATCATTTTGTGAAGAAGATGAATGGGAAATGGCAGAAATAAAGAATTAAAATAGGAGTGACATGTGAAAAGAGAATAGTGACAGATGAGGGAAGAGAGCGGGAGCGCGGGTGGACCGTGTAAGTGGGTGAACAGTGTAAGTTATTTGACAGTACTTTGAAGAATTTCCACATTGATTAATGATGAAGACCTTGATACCTTTTGGTCCATGGTTGCAGAATTGACGGTGAATTGGGAGGATGTGGAAAAAGAAATAAAAGAAACTTTGTAATTTAATGTATTTTTTTTTGTATTAAAAAATAGAAGTATTATTATTATTATTATTATTATCTTTTAAGTGGAAATGAAGGGAAAATGAGAAAAGAATAACACAGTGAGATGGAGGAATTAAATGATGAAATGATGGTGAAATAAGATAAGTTTTAATGACATGAAATATGGAATGGAGTGGATTGAGTAAGATAAATGTGGAATGGAATGAAATGGGATTTGATGGGATTAAATGTGGAGTGGAATGGAATGAATTGGATGGAATGGAATGTGGAATGGAATGGAATGGGATTGGATGGGAAAGAATCATGATTTCCAAGGTTTGCAAGGGTAGCTTGCATGGAATTCTCAAATCAGATTGGGTGAATTGCAACGGTGATGGGCTGGTTCCCACAAGGTGCGATCTTTGTTGGACAGGAAGCCAGACCATTTGAAGAGGTTTTAAAGTTTTCCTTTGCGTAACCTGGAATCCAGAATACGGCTTACTTCCCACTCTTGATGATTGAGGACAGTGACCGGTTCAGGAGGGAGATGAGTCTTGCCCGGGTATAGGACTTGAGCTGGCTCTAGGAGAGACACATGAAAAACCGGGTGGATACCTTTCCATTTTGCAGGTAAAGTAAGTTTAAAGGCATTAGGGGAGATGACTGATTTTACTTTAAAGGGGCCAAGCTTTCTTTTGGATAGTTTGCAAGTTGGGCAAGTACTGCAAATGTTGCGAGCATCAAGCCATACTTGATCTCTTACTGCAAAGGTTGGAGCCGAAGTGCAAGATTGGTCTGCTTGCTCCTTATAGCGCTGATTTGCTTCTTTGAGGTTGGTTTGAAGTTGCGATTGAAGGGATTTAATTTGTTCAAGGTAATTGGTAGCAGGTTGAGAAGGTGCTACGTGAAGGGAAGAGAAAGTTGGGTTTCTACCATAAAGAGTTTGGAAGGGAAACTGTTTGGTGGAGGAATGAGTGGAATTGTTGTAGGCAAATTGGCTAGTTGGAGCCATTTTGACCAGTTGTCTTGTTGATAGGCAACATACATTCAAAGATATTGTTTGAGGATCTGATTAACTCGCTTGGTTTGCCCATCCCTTTCCGGGTGGTAAGCCGTTGATAAATTGCGAGTGATCTTCAAATGTTGGCATAGCAAGGTCCAGAAGCTTGAGAAAAAAAGAGATCCACTATCACTAACTATATTATCAGGGAGACCATGTTTTGAAAATACATATTCTATGAACAAGTTAGCCAAGTCTTCTGAAGAGGACGTCACATTACTGCGTAAAAATAAAGCCATCTTTGAGAAGCAATCTACTATTACTAGAATAGCATCATATCCACTAGAAGAAGGTAATTGAGAGATGAAATCCATAGACAGCGAGTGCCAAGGACAAGGCAGAATTGGAAGTGGCTGGAGCATCCCATACTTCCGGTGTTTCAAGGACTTGTTACGATTGCAATCATAGCACGCGCTAACATAGTCTTTTACTTCTTTGGTCATACCAGGCCAGTAGAAGTCTGATGCAATCAATTGGTAGGTTTTATCCTTCCCATAATGACCAGCAAGCAGAGAATCATGCCGTGACTCAAAGATATCTAACTTAATGCGAGATTTATCTGGTACTACTATATGATTATCATAAACTAAAAAGTCATTATCATCTATACTGTAACTACTATCTAATAAGTTCGCACTTTTGCAAATTTTGATGCACTTGGGGTCTTTGCGTTGAGCTTGTTGGAGTTTGGAATCCAAATCTCATAAGCAAGCAATGATCAAACTGAGTTGGGAAGATTGGGTTGAGAAGAGTGTCCTAACGTTTTCAGGGTTGTTTTTGGCAAAGGTGCTCCCCCCCCCTGGGTAAACATTGTCCCAACGTGATAAAGCATCAGGAACTACGGCTTGTTTCCCAGGACGGTACGTGATCGTAAAGTGGAACTCAGAGGTATTCGGCCCAACGTGCCTGTCTATGTGTGAGGAATTTTGAGCTCATGAAATACTTCAAAGAATTATGATCAGTTAAAACCTCAAAGTATTCCCTAAGACTGAAAAGGTATGAACTCCATTTCATCAAGCAATAAACAATTGCAAGAAGTTCCTTGTCATGAATCTCATAGTTAAGCTCTGCAGCGAGCAACTGGCGAGACTCAAAAGCTACGGGGTGAAAGAGAGAAGTGGAAGGAGAAAACTGCGAGATGACTCCTGCGATTGCATAGTTGCTTGCGTCTGTTTCAACAATAGTGCAAGCTAGCTCGTTGAAGTGAGCAAGTATTGGAGCAGTAGTGAATGCTTTCTTCAGAGCTTTGAACTCCGAAGCAGCTTGTTTGGTAAAAATAAAAGGAGTTTCTTTTTGAAGAAGGTTAGTAAGATTCAAGGTCTTTTTGGCATAACACGCAATAAACCTTCTATAGAAATTACTGAAACCAAGGAAAACTTGAAGAGATTTAACGGAAGAAGGTGGGGGCCAGTCCAATATGCGTTCGCTCTTGGCTGGGTCCATCAATAGTCCTTGCTGCGAGACTATGACACCTAAAAAATGAAGAGAAGAGGAATGGAACTCGCACTTAGAGGCTTTTGCAAACAGGTCATTCTTGCAAAGTTGCTGTAGCACCTCTCGCACATGTGCAATATGATCCTCAAGGTTTCTTGAGAAGACTAGTATATCATTGAGATATACCACAAGGTATTTACCTACAAGATTGGAAAAAATGTTGTTGACAAAATGTTGAAAAGTGGAAAGAGCGTTGCAGAGGCCAAATAGCATGATGGTATTCTCATAGCTTCCAAACCAGGTTCTCATCGCAGTTAAATACTCATGACCTTCCTTAATGCGAATTAGGTTATAGGCACCTCAAAGGTCTAACTTCAAGAAATAAGTAGCTCCGTGGAAGAGGGTAAGGAGATGTAACATAGGCGGTACTGGATAGGCATTCTTCCGGTTTACCTGGTTCAGTTTCCTGTATTCAACACAAAGGCAAAGTCCGCCGTCCTTTTTTGGTACAAATAGGACAGGGGAACCAGTGTTCAAATCGCTTGGTCGAAGAAATCCTTTTGCTACATTTTCCGCAATGTAGTCTTGAAGCGCAATTGATTCTTGCGTTGAGAGAGAGTAAACTGGTCCTGGTGCTGGAGGTGGCCCAGTTAGTTTGATCTTGTGATCATAAGGACGGGATGGAGGCAGTTTATCTGCTTTTGCAGCTGAAAAGACATCAGCAAAGTCAAGATAAACCAAAGGTAAATAACATCAAATGATTTCTAAATCTTCAATCTTGTCATCTTTGAGCACTGGGTTTGAGGTGCTTGCATGGTGCAAGAGGATTAGGGAGCTCAAAATACACGTTTTAGTTGGTGTCTGTTTCTCTTTGGAGGAACAGGAAAGAGGTAAGCTGGATAGGTAAGCAATAACTCCTAAATCTGAAGAGGGAAATTGAGAATGAAGGTGAGGATATTGAAAATCTCCTGGTGGAAAAGTGACATCCAACTCAATGACTGCGTCAGGTAGGCTGTTTAATTCCTGATTGACGGAAAGGTTAGCGTTCTGAGGGTGCAAGGTTTGAAATTTAATTACTCCTTCTTTCCAATTGACATCTGGATTCCAGTAAACTAGGAAATCATGGCCTAGAATGGTATCATCCATTCCGCGTATAGCCAAGACAAATAAATCCCATTCAAAGCTGGGGAAATTGGAGAATGCAAAGGTCCATTTTGCCTTTTGGGAAACCCAATAAGACGGTTCAGTTGCACTACTTACTAGATAGATGGGAAATTTATCCATCTTGGAACGCGTAAGATTTTTGGAAGTGGCAAAAGATTCACTGATGAAGGAAACATTAGACCCGGAATCAAGTAATATTTGATAAGGAGTTTTGTCGGAATGGAATAGGATAAATCTTGAACTCAGAGCACCTAGTGCCTCGCAAGTGCAAAGATTTACTCGCGGTGATTTAGATAATGTGTAGTTTTCCTTGCAAGTATCAAAAAACTACAAGCTAATTTTTTGACTGCTTAGCCGCTTCACGTGCTAACCGCTTTGCACAGCTGTCAACATCAGGTTTACCTCCACAATACATACAAAGCCCATTGTTTTCCCTTTGCAGTCGTTCCTCACTTTGAAGCATCCCGGTTTCGTCATCCAAGAACTTTGGAGTTTCGGCAACGGCTTTCCATTTTGAGTTGGAGTTCGAAGTCGGGGTTGGTTTGGATGTTTTTGGGTTCCTTGTGTTCTGCTTAGAGGAGTTGTCCACCTTTGGAGCCGAGGTGGATGGTCCATGGTCGTTTTGCCAAGAGCAATTCTTGTCATGATAGCCATTATCAAGCTCAATCACTCAATCAATTAGCTGCTGAAGCAAGGTTGTCTTATGACCTCCAACTGCGAGCTGTTTTATTAAGCGTGCCGGTAAACCCTTTTGGAAATGGAATAGAAGAGCGGCCTTTTTCCACTGGATGAGATACTGCAAGGTTCAAAAATGAGAAATATAAAGGGAAGCTCTACTATTCTCCTTCATAACTAAACTATTAAGTTTGTATTTGGCGTTTCAAACTTCATTGGGATCGCCAAACAGGGTGAACAATTGTTTCTCAAACTTGTGCCAGTTGTTGAGAATACAAGTGGGACTGTCATTGGATAAAATTTCAAGGTACGGTTTGAACGACTGCAAGGCTCTACCTCCTAAGAAGGACAAAGCATACATAACTTTATGTCTATCGGAAGGCAAATTGTTGGAGTTGTTTGAAAAGATGATTTTACAAGACTGTAGGTAGGATCTAAGCTTATGAGGGTGTTCTCCTGTAAATTGATCAGGTTGTTGCATGCCCAAAGTGCAAAAACTAGGAGTGCTTTGACTAGATTGCTGGGCACCATGAGTGAGGGCCTGAATCAATTTTGAAATCAGGGTCGGAGCATCGGGCTCAAGAGCAGTAGTGCGAACCCCTGGTCTACCATGAGTCAAGGTTTCATCGGAAGAATGGTCGGAGTCTGCAAATTCTGCAAGAGGGTCCGTCGGAGAATCCTGTAGAGGAGCCCAAGGATCATCAAGAGGTTCTACAGATGGCGATTTGGAAGGAGGAACTGGATCTAAGGGTTGTTGGGCCCAAGGAGCGCTGGTTCTCCCTACCCAATGGATCTCATCATTGTAAGGGGCGAGGGAAGCGTTCCCGGTAGAGTGAGTACGTGACATTGAAAAAGAAGAAGTCTAATATAGGTTGGCAGGCTACAATAGATGAGTTGAGTTAGTTAATTTACTGTCACACGACCACCCCACGTACTATAGGGCAATTCTTAGGTGATTGTGAGCGCAAAGGAATAACAAGTGCAAGGGCAAGTGCAAATAGCAAGACCCAGTTGGGAAGTGCAAACTTGGTTATGCCACTCAACAAACGGCAAGATTAATGGAAGGTGTTCCAAAGAAGGAAACTCAACCTGAGTCTGATGTGATAACTAGGTTGCAGAAAAATGCGAGAACATATGAAATTAACTAACTGAGGAGACAATCATCAGGCAAGGGGATAGCCCTTATAAGGTAATCCGAATTGACTAGATACAACCTGGTGATGATCTAACTACAGGTGGAGCGGTGAGGCAATGAATGACAGGAAGGGAATAGGAAATGAAGCAGTGGTATAGATCAAAGGTCTTAGCATAAGTGCGAGACAATAGAATCTGAGCGTTCAATTGCATGACGAATTGGGATAAGAGCAAGTGACGTTGAAGGTAATGCAAATGAGAGGTAATAGTGTATGCAGGGTAGGGACTAGTCCAATTGCAAACTATACAGGAGTGATGGCTTGGTTAGACTTAGATGTGAACTAACAAACAATGCATGACCAAAGATGGAAGTCCAAGCTGTTGATTGGCCAGGGAAGGAGATTGGATCTCATAATGGATGGTTGACCGGTATGGAGTTAACTGCAAATTTTGCAAGTATATACTGAGTTGGTCGCCAAGATTGGAAGGTCAGCCCGAGCCAGAGGAACTAGCGTGTTGCACCATTGATGTTGTGCTTTTATTTGTTTCATGCTTTTAGACTGAGGTAGATGGTACTGTGGAGAGGACATGTCAAAGTGGTGAAGACAATAATCCTTAAGTGCAAAGTGGGACAGCATTGTGCACAGTTGCTGTGCATTGTGCACAGTTGCTGTGCATTGTGCACAGTTGCTGTGCATTGTGCGCAGTTGCTGTGCATTGTGCACAGTTGCTGTGCATTGTGCACAGTTGCTGTGCATTGTGCACAGTTGCTATGCATTGTGCACAGTTGCTATGCATTGTGCACAGTTGCTGTGCATTGTGCACAGTTGCTATGCATTGTGCACAGTTGCTGTGCATTTTGCTCAGTTGCCGTGCATTTTTCTCAGTTGCTGTGCATTTTGCTCAGTTGCTGTGCATTTTGCACAATTTCTGTGCATTTTGCACAGTTGCTGTACATTTTTCACAGTTGCTGTGCATTTTTCACAGTTGCTGTGCATTTTTCACAGTTGCTGTGCATTGTGTTCAGTTGCTGCGAATTTTGCACAGTTGCTATGCATTGTGCATAGTTTCTGTGCATTGAGCACGGTTGCTGTGCATTTTGTAAAGTTGCTGTCCATTTTGCCCAGTTGCTGTGCATTTCGCATAGTTGCTGTGCATTTTGCCCAGTTGCTATACATTGCGCACGGTCACTGTGCATTGTGAACAGTAAATCTGCATTGTGCACAGTCACTTTGAACCAAAAACATGTTAGAGAATGAAAATACCTTCAACTAGAGATTGGAGAGAGCTTCAACCAGAGCTTCCTTGATGGCACTTGCTAGCATGTGCCACTACTTTTTTGGTGGTGATAGGTCCCAACATTTTCCAGTTCCAACGTTCTGCAATATCCTCAAAGGGTGCCTTTTCCATAAAGGGAGAACCAGGAGATAATATTTTTCTCACATGTGGGGCACAACTTAGGGTTTCAAAGATGATGGTAGAAGGATTTTCTGGCAGTGCACAGTTGGGAAGACTTACTTTTACCTCAAATTGCCTCCACTGAAGCCCACATTCCTCCATACCAAAACCACCAAGAATAGAATTGAGATCAGGTCTCATTTAGACTCATTACAGAGATTCAAAACGGAACTGAGAGAAGATTCATCAGACCTAAGAGTACAAAGAAAAGAAGGCACATCAGATCCAGAGACAGAAGGAAAAGAAATATTTTTGTATTTTTCTATTTTGACATGTTTTTGATTTTTGATATTTTCTAGTTTAGATGAAAATGATGAAAAGAATGAAAAATAAGCCTGAGGGATGAGAGTTTACCCTTGAGTTGAAGTCTGAGGCTGAAAAGAACTACAACTATTATTAGGATCAACTATTCCCATAAAAAATGAGAGGAATTGGAATTTTCCTTCTTCTTCCCCTTTGAAGATGATTTAGAAGGATGACCAGGAAAATCTCTTTCCCAACAACCAGAATCCAAAGAACAGAGAGGAACTTCAATCTTTCTACCATCAGAATCAGGGAGTAGAATTCTCTCCCCAAATCAATCAGAAAACATCAGAGTAGCACCAAATTCCATCAAGAAAGGTTGTCCCAAGATCATAGGCCCTTTCAAACAAGTGATCCAAAAATGACAGGTTACAACAATATTTTGACCAATCCTGACTGGAACATCTTCTGCAATATCAACCAATTCACAAGATTGATTACCTATCCCATAGACTGCAGAATTGAAGCTGACCCTCCGACTGAGTTTGAGTTTAAATGCCATGGCATCCAAAATCAAGTTGAGCTGAGATCCAGAGTCCACAAGAGGAGAAACAGTTTAAGATGAGTCACCAAGAGAACAGGGGAGGAAACCAAGGGACAAGAGTAAAGATTGGAATCTGAGGGAGGGCTAGTTCTTCCAGAGTCCTCCATCAAAGTGCCAGAGGAGACCTTTAGTTCATCAGGACAAATCTCCACATGTCAACAAGAGACCCATTTCTTCTTCCTTCAGCAACAGATGGAGAGATTGGCAGGAATTCAGCCACAGATAGATAAGGAATTTTGAGATCAGAAATTTTCTTTAATACTCCTTCCTGAGAAATTGGGTGGTCCTTTTAGATTCACCTTTCAAATTGAACTTTGGGCTGGGTGGAAGGAGGAAGTTAGGGTAAAGCAGGAACTAAGATGGAATAAGAAGGTTGAGGTTACTTGGATGAAGGAGGGGGATCTGAGTGATCTGTAAAACGTTTGATGAGTGGCTCCTTTTTCACCTCCATTTCTTCCACATCAGAGGAAGGAGGCTCAGGTGAGGATTGAAATTTGACTTGTTTTCAAAGAATTGAAGTTGGACAGGAGGGGGATTTGCAAGTTTTAGGTTCCTCATGATGTTTCCTGGCTGGATCAGATTGATAAGTACTCCCAGCAAGACTGGAGGAAGAGATAGCTGGAGGGTACCAAGGTTGAAGAGTACCACAGGAGGATTGGAAATCAAAAGAAGCAAGGGATGCTTTCATTGGAGTTGGGGGCTGATAAAAGGCCACCACATGACAAATAGGGCAAGATGAATTGAAAGGGATCAGAGCACCATTAGGAAGAAAGAAATTTTTCCCCTTCTGCTGCACCAACTTTTCCTTTATATCCTTCTGGAGTTCCAAGCATTGTCCAGTTCCTTGGCCTTCCCTATGACAGTAGTAACAGGCCAGGCTAGATTTAGGGATGGAAGTAGAGGGTTTAGGAGTAGCAAGAGAATAAATATTTTGATATATTTTGTTCTCAAAAGCTCAAATTATCTTGGTGATTTTGTCTAGAGTAGTAGGTTCTCAAGTAAAATTAGGATCTGCTTCAGGTCTTTTATCTGCCATCATCTTATTCATTATATCTTTGGATTCTTTAAAAGAAGGAGCATGGACTTTTTAAGTGGTTCTAGGTTTTTCAAAATTCAAAGCATTTTGACCTTTCATAAGTTCATCCACATTGCTCCTAAGGATTAGGAAAAAAGGGAGCTTGAATCAATTATCCCTGGTGGTGATCATAGATCCAGATTTGACCAATTTGTCTTTGATCCTTTCCTGCACAGCAAACAAAAAAGACTGGAAGTTTCAGCCTCCTGGATGCCAAGACCCTTGCTATTCTTTAGCTACCAGAGGTGATAGAATAAATAATAAATATATTATTTAATAAATGCAGCAAAAATACCTAAAAAATTAGGATTAAGCTTATTGCAAGGTTAATTGTTTTGGTTATGGTTTATTGTTTTGTTTCAATATGAATTAATTGATTATTAAATATTTTTATAGAGAGGCCACAATTATATTGGGGATTTTTAACACCTCTCTTCAGGGATTTCAGTATGAAAACACGTAGTCCTGGTTACTTTGGGCTCTTTAGTTTAAGGGATATTTTACCCAAAGATAATATGTATATAACATACACGGTGGGGTGGCAGGGCCTTTTAGCCAAGCTGCCACGAAAGAGTAAGGATAATAAAACTCACTGGTATATTATTAAATCCTTTGGGTATCTGTTTGAGACATGCACCAATTAGTTAAACCTGTATATTGGGGTTATAAGGTTGTTCAGCCTTTTTAATTGATAAAAAAAGGTTGAGGACGGATATTATTGATCAAAATTAGCCATAAATAACTTACTTCTCTCTTATAAGTACTTGATTACCTTGGCACGGTGTCTGGATATAAATATAACTGGGTCTCTTCCCATCAATATCCTCAAAAGAGCTCTTTATTTATAGCTTTTGGAGTCCCAATATTGTCCTTCTGAGGCTTTCAGGTTCTCAAAGGGACGGACACTAAGGCTAGAAGGGTAACCAGGGGTAGCCTGTCATGTGTTATTGGTTCTATAGCACAGGTAGCATCTAATTCCTCAGGGTATGGGAATTATTTTACCTCATAATAGATATGAGGACATGTGAATAACACTAATCAATCCCATTTATGTATTGTTTAATTAATTATCCTTAGTAACTGTTCCAAGTAATTTAATAAATATATAAATAGACATTTCTATGGACATCTTGATGTCAGGTGAGTTCTCATTATGTATTATATATCTGGAGTAAAAGACATGATATTGATTTTAATCTTTATTTTCGAGTTCCAGTTGATTTACTAAGATAATTAATTTAAAATTTAAGTCATGGGAATTCATGTAATATTTTTACATCATTAGTTTTTTTAGTATGTCACAAAGATATTGATCCCTAGATATTCTCATAAAATTTTATCAAAGTATTTTAATATATTTTTAGAAGTTGTCATAGTCTTATTTTCGACATTCTTGGTAATTTGAATTATATTAAATAAAAAATACGTATAAGGATTATTTAAGTATTTTTATATAATATTATGTACTTTTAGACTATCTACTATCCACGGGAACATTTATGACATATTTAGAATGTTCCCATGTGGGTTCTAGCATGTTTACGCGGTACCTGAGCCTCGCAGGCCGCCTGTCACTCTGTCAACTCGTAGTCCCGCGGCTGCGTACTTGTCAGAGGCCTGGAGCTGCGTACACGACCTTGCGGGGTGACAAGGCTGTATCTCAGCCGCACGCGGGTGCATTGGCTGCCATGGCTGCGTGAGGGAATTGTGACAAAACACATTTCCGTCCGTAACTCCTAAAATATACACAAAACCTCAATTCTGACTTAATTTTAAATGTGAAAACTATACACAAAAATTTTTGTGAAATATTTAAGTGACCAAAAACTCAATAGTGGAGCCGTAGTTTTTTGGTCTTTCTTTCCTTAATTATTTAAAAATATAAGGAGTTGGATTTCAAGGGTTGGGTCAGTGAGTGACCCTACCTAATTTTGGGTGGATAATCTATTTCTATAGTAATATTTCATGTTTTCCTACTCCTTCTTAGGTTCATTATATTATTATTTTAATGTTATTTTTGTTACTTTGGCAGCTTGCTTTGCAATAGTAGCAAGGTGAAAGGAAGAATCATGCTTGAACTTTGTCCAATGAATCAATGAGATTGTTTCAAATAAAATAGTTTTGAATAGGGTCCCAAGACTTCTGGAAAGACTTGTAGTCAGAGGCTGAAGAGACACCACCATTTGAGATCCATTGAGAGACAAGAGCATCCAAGTCCTGCAAGGTAAACCAAGCTACATCTATTTTACCGCAATATGCCAAAATTTCTTCTCTTGGAAGAGTCCAGTCATGGGATTCAAAATCTTTGAACAACTCAATTACTTCCATAACTTCATCAGAAGAGATAAAGAATTGTGACTGATAGGCCATATTGTATTTGCTTGCTCCATCCACTTCAGCAGCCATTTTGTAAGAGTCCAAGAACTGTTCAAAATCTACCCCATTGAGCCCTAAGTTCTTGTTCTGAGGTTTGATCTTGACCATCTTTGGTTTAGCAGAGGTGGTTGGAGTACCATTAGATGCCATTTCAAATAACAGAATTCCGAGAGGATCCAAAGATCAGATTTCCAAAGTGGCTCACAAGTGTGGCAGGAGTAGGGTTTCACAAAAAGCAACAAGTATATTTCCTGGATGGTGCACAAATTTGGAGGACTTACTTCTTGGATAAGTTGCCTCAACATATCAGATCTGAGAAGAGAGAGAAACGGAAAAAAAATCAAAGGAAAAAAGATCAGAGTTCAAATCTTGATTCCAAACGTTGTTGATGATGGGACTGTAAATCCCAAGTTTGCTGGTTCAATCCTGGAGCAGTGGACCAAATGTAAGACTCCAAACGGTGCTAAGCGTAGGCAGCCCTGTGGAGGGGAAGGGTGATTTTTAGGCTGCCCTACTAAGAGTTACAATAATATTTAAATGTAACCAGAATCAAGGTCCAGGAACTTGTAAATAAGGAATCAATGTAAGAGATGGGTTTGGGAATATTTGGTAGCAATGGAATCAACACTATGTGAGGCAAGATGGTGCAGGGAAAGACTTGAACAAAATAAGTCAAAGTTTTGTTCAGAGTTCAATGGAACAAGGCAGTTGTAAGTAACAACACCCACAAGCTAATAACTCTGGTTGTTGGCAGAAGATTAAGAAATATCAACTCAATCCCAACCAACCTCCAGTTTCTCAATGAAACTGCCCAACTCTCCAGGATTGAGCGCTTGAAGGGTACCAGATAACTGTGGGTGGCTGAAAAAAAACAAAAGGAATTTGTTTGTGAAGCCCTAGAAGGAAAGAAAAACAAATTTGAACAAAACTAACCCAAAACTTCTCAAGGAACTGAAGAGTAGGGTGGCAGAATTCAACTTTTATAGAATAAAGGGACATCTAACAATCCAGGCTTAAATATTAAAGAAACCTCTCATTTAAATGCGACTGGATCCAGAAAGATGATCAGGGCAGGATCAAGACCAGTATGGTCAGAGAAAGCAATGAAGAGTGGTATAACACACTCAAGAATTCCAACAGACAGAATTCTCTTCAACCAGAAAGGCTATGGTTGGTGAAAAGGATCAAGGTCAAAGATGAACAGATCAAGGTGTGAGTATGGCGGCTCAAAGGATCAAGGGGCAATCAACAGACATACCCAGGATAAAGATTGCAGATGAAGGTAAAGAGGCCCTCCCAAATGATCAGATTATTGATTACTATATGAGATAGATTGGATGAGATGAGATGCAAAAAGGCAGGGGAGAGCCCCTCCTTTTATAGAAAAGAGGTCTGTAGACTATTTACAAGAGATATTTACATATGACAGCAGAATTTTTTTTTTAAGTTTTGGAGTATTTGCAACAGGAAACCCCTGACATGGAAAAGAAAACATAAGGAATAAGTGAAGAGGAAATGGAAAACTGCATGCGTTGAGGACAATGGTGGCAGTGGATGAAGGGTTGAAATGTGTTTGACCGGCTGCAACCGCAGTTGGCAGGGGGGATTGTTGAAGGTGGTGTGAAGTCACCAACAGGCGCAAGAAAACGCTTGCGGTCATTGGTCGGTGGCGGTGGGAAGTTTGCGGCGGCCGCAAACAATGAACGCAATTTGTGGGCATCAGAGCTGAACTGGGCAGAGCTGTAGTAGAGCAAGGTGATGACTGCCGCTGCGAGAAGCAAGGGTGTCTTTGTTTTCAACCTTGGCATTAGGTTGATGCAAGATTTTTGACGGCAAGGATGGGGACGAGATTTTTCATGGGAAAGACAAATTGGGTCAGGCAAAGCGGACTGTTCCCATGAACAATCTCACATGGTGATCAGATGGGTGATGGGGGCTGTTCATGGGGTCTACAACAATGGCAAGCAACGCTTGAGTCATTGGTCAATGGCAGCCAGGATGGGGAGCGGAGCTGGACGGTTTGACCAATTGAGATTTGATGACCAATGAGATTCAGAGATCCTTGGAGGAGGATGATTGGATGGTGCTGACAAATCGAGGAGGGGATGGCTGCCTGCGTGTGCTTGGCCAAAAAATTCGGGTTAAGTGTGTGCAAGGGGGGGAGTTGAACAAAGGAGGCGGGCGTTGATGACCAAGGAGTGCCTGCCTAGACCGCTAGGACAGGGAAGAGCTGAGAGAGTGGGAAATGAGTGGTTACCTCTAGAAACACAAGAAATAATAATAATTTAATTTGATTTTTTTTTGTTGATTGATGACTGATGGATATAAAAAAATCATGAAAAATTTGAAAATTTCTGCAGTGGTCCCAAGGTGCCCAGATTCGGTCACCACACCGGTTGGGCCAGATATATTCTTGGGTCCCTAATGTATGAGCAGGACACTGCCTGCCACATCCAATTAAGCACAACCCACACCCAGTATTCTGACCTCCGCAGTGCCTACTGCTGAGCCCTCTATGGCTGCTGCTGAGCCTTCTGCGGCCACTGCTGAGACTGTATTCATCCCAAATGCTGAGCATGCCCTACCAGATTCTGATCCTGCCAAACACTGCCCGGTTCCCAACCCAAGGCTATATAACAACACCCCCCCAACTTGAGTTCCGTTCCCAGAGGTCTCCCCATTGCTACCTCAACCGTCCTGCAACCCTCCCCATACCAACAAACTCCTTTTACCCTCTCCTCCTCACAAACGGCCAACAATTCCTCTTGTCTGCCACCATGATAGCCTGAAAGTTCTGTGTCAGGAACAGGCACGTGTGTTCAATCATCCCAGGCCTTTGTGCTGCAACTCCTACCATTGTGGTCACCGCAGCTGCTTGCTTAGCAAGGGAATGCCCTGGGCTGCTCCCCAATCTTTCTCCTTCCCCAGGCCACGCAAGAGGGCTCAACCGGACCTGTTTGTGGTTTCAGAAGACTTTAAAATCTTGGAGGACTTGTTGAATCAGCCAGGCTTGCCCCTTTGCCGCACTCCTCCAAGTGAGAGTTGCAACTCTGCCTAGCCCCTCCACCGAGCGGGAGCCCCCCTGATGGAGGAATTCCCAACCTTTGCGGCTTACTGGGCTGATTGTGTCTGATTCACCCAAAGTGCAAGGAACCCGCGCATTGAGGACATACTCAGAAGGCGCACAGCTTCCCCTCCAGCTCCTCCTCTGGAGCCTCCTTCAAGCCGGAAGCCTACTCCTGCTCCCACACCCAAACCCAACCCTAGGTATTTGTTGGACTAGGAAGAAACTCCCGCAAACCCGCAGGTCACTCCCCCACCGCCACCATCCCCAATTTTGATTGCGTTTTCTCCCCCTCCAGGAACAAGCCCCACAAGCTGTCCTCCAGAAGTCCCCTCCTTGGTGCCTGCCTCCCCTCTGCCAACCTGGCCCAATATTCCAGAGATCCCCACCATGATGAGTGTCAAGACATGAATGATCTCCATTCCCAACCTGTGAGAAAAATTCAAATCTAGACATGGCTCACTCAGTTCCCAGTTCCTTGTCCAGCCCTTAATCACTCTCTACCCCTTCTGGACTCCTTCCACCTCAACAATACTCCTGATTCTCCCCAGCTTCCCCCATCCTCTTCTTCATCCCTTCCATCATGTCTCATAACCTCCACCAATTTGATCCCTTCCATCATTTCTAATCACCTCCACCAATTAAAAATCTCAATCTCCTTCATCCTTTCGATCATTTCCTTCATTGGACCACCGCCTTTGTTCAAACCTCAACCAAATTCTGCTTCACACCTTGTTTATCAAAATCATAAATAGCGTCCCAAAATCTCTAAATCCTGAATTTCCAACTCCTCCAATCAACCGCTTTTGAACCTGAAAGTTATCTCCAAGTTCTTTATAGAAGTGAAACTTCCAAACTTGACCACATCTCCTTAGTCTTTTCCTCTCATTGCTTCTGACTCCTCAGTCTCAACCTTTCACTATCTGATTTTAATTACAGCACTATTGCTGTGTTTTCTTCTTGATTTGGTCCTTTGCAAGAAATAAAGCTATAAACTCTTCAATGGGCCTCTTGGAAGCCAACTTCAAGAACTTTTCTGAAAGGTTGACCTCAATGTTGCAGACTTTCCTTGCAGCTCCCCGTGCTGTGGTGGTTATTTATAGACACAGAGGCAATTAGGCCCACCACTGGAAATTTGACTTGGAGCTTCTCAGCTGTGGTTGGAATTTGGTAGCACAAAAGGCTTAGAAAAGTGCCTTGATGGACTTTCTATTCCAGAGTACATTAGCTGAGGGCTTGGCATTGGTGCAGCGCGCGCTTTTTGCGGGCAAAATTACAAGAATGGGCCAGATCTTGGCCTTTTGCGGACATCAAGCATGGTTGAACATAACTTTCCCTCTGGGGAGGTGGGTTTAATAATGTTGAAGCAAGTGATCAAAGATAAGTAGCATGGATTAGGCCAATTATGGGATATGCACTGAGATTGTGGAGCGCTGTGTGGCAATGAACACTAAAGTTGGGAGGCGGCATGCTGATTTTTGGGGATTTGTAGTTATGCCTCATGTGGGATTGGGAGTGATCTGCTAGGGAAGATTGAAAATTATATGTTGTTATTTATGCATCAAGGCCACTCCACTGATAGGGGGAATCCGCAAAAGGATCATCAAATCTACTGCAAATCATTGGATCAGGGAAGGGTTGGACTATTGGTGAGGAGGATAAATGCAAACCCACGGAGGCAGTGGGAAAAGGGGTCTTTCATTAGCAGTTCACATTCATTTTTTTGGAGTAGCCAAGGTGGTCAGTGCCAAATGCACAGAGACAAGAGGGGTCTTTTTTTTGCGGCTTGCCTTCCTTTTTTTGTATATTAAGGAAGCTTTTCTTTTGTTGGAAGAGGGGAAGAGAGTCATTGGAGTTAATAATAGGAAATTATGAACAAATATTGGAGTATTGGAGTATATCATTATGGCAAATTATAGTTGGATTCTTTTCTTCCGTTCCTTGTGAGTTTAATAAACAGCAAGAGTTATTGGAGGTCATATTTAGGGAAATATTTCAAGTTTGGAGCTTTTCACAGATTCCATCTTGTTTATTTACTATTACTTTATTGCGAGTTAGCTTTAGTGGTTCCCAGCTTGGGTGCGGAAGCAGAGTTTGGTTAGGAATTGGGGAGGTACAGGGGTGTAACTCAAGGGCTAGTGGGCTTTCCGGAACTTGGAACGGGACTTTTGGAGAGAATTTTTTATTGTTACGGGGAATTTACCAAGCAAACAATCTCTTTCCACAGCGCTCAATCCTTGGAATTCAAAATCAAGCTCCTGGCTTTTTCCAGGCCCTGTTAGCTTTGTTGCGGTTGGAAATGAAGGAAGTGATGAAAATTGCTTAGACGCCTTTCCCCCCTTTTGTCTTCTCTCCATTCTTTGTATCCTCACCTGCCTTTTATTCTTGAAGAAATACATGTTTCATGCGCGTGAATTCCTTTTTAATCTAGTGGTGCTGATGAAGCAACCCCCTGCCCGGAGTGAGTCAGCAAGTAAAAATGAGTCCCACCTCACCCCATGTGCAATTGCGCAACCTTTATTCCTGCCACCATGCTTTGAGCCCACATCTTGGGAGTGTCTGAGAGCTCAGTGAGGTACCTGGACCGCCCCAGAAAAACTGCCACACAGCTTTCCCGTACCTTTCCTACAAAAAAAAACTTAAAGGCCACCAGTGCACGTACACAACCACCAGAGAGAGAAGGAAATAAGGGAAATGGACACTCTGGGGTGCCTAGTCATTCCGGCTGTGAACTGGCTCGGACACCCCCTCACCGAATCACGCTTGTCCTGCATGTGTCCCAACTAAACTTCCCAACTAATTACAGCTTACACCAATCTGTAGAAAAAGAATGAACAGATAAAGAAAAACAGAGAAATAAACCCAGGCAAAAAAAGGAAAAAGAAAGGAAAGAGAGATTTTTTTTATTTTTTTTGGAGTGCTCCTTGTCCCGCTTTTGGCTCCACCTTTTGTCTTTGGCTTTGGGCTTGTCCTTGTGTATACAGACCCAGAATGGCGCTGCGCCCGTGTGCCTGCAAAATTATAAACCAATGGCAGTAACAATCCAAGAGCCCAATCCAATCAAATAAATAAGGAGACAAACCTTCTGGGGTGTCTAGTTGTTCCGGCTGTGAACCAGATAGATCACCCCCTCACCAGATCAGGATTTCCCTTCCTTCCTAGTTCTCCCCCAGCTTGGCAGCTTTCCCCAGAATTTTTCAGCTGTCTACTCTGCTGGAGCAGCATGTCAAGCGCAGGCTCCTAAGAGGCCAAAGAGTCCCAGCCCACCTGGTATTTCAGTGCTTCTGACACTGTGCCTCCACTTTCAAAATCCACTTTTTTCCCCCCCGTTTCATCAATGTTGTCACTTACCAATTCTCAGCCTCTCCTTGACCACCCTAGTCCATTCTCCAGTGCAAATTCTCCAATCTAAAGTACCTATCCAAGTGCAACTGCCTATGTTGACTACATTATCCCTCACTGTTCTCCTGCTTGATCCCTTTCCATGATTCTCTCTCTCTTGGAAACCTTCCCATTTTCCCTGCTCATATTCTTTAAATTCCTCAGTCTCTCTCCCAATTCACAACTTCCATCTCCCTACTGTCGATTCAATTTCTAATCTTGCTTCATCCTCATATTGATTGTCTACCTACTGCTACTGCTCTTGGCTTAATTGGCTCAACTAAATCATTGACTCACAATCCCACTTGACTTCACCCTCAGTCCCATCAAGCTCAACCAATCTCTTGATCAGATGTGAGGTGCTCTCCTATGATCTTGTTTAAACCTCAATTACTTACCAACTATTGTCTGCATGTTGCAGATCTCCTTTCTTCCTTTTCATTCCTTCCTTTTTTCTCTGTCTTCACTCCTATTTTTGTTCTTTTGCTTCAAGCTAGAGGATTCAGGACCATTCATCTTTTCTCAGAATACAATTTGGTTTTTGAGCTCAACTTCTCACGGTTAAAATCCAAAGACTCTAAAGACATTGAAGGACTTGATTCCCTGTTTATCCGACTCCAATTTCTTGCTTTGGAGGTCCCAGATTCAAACAATCCTGTCAATCAAAGGTATATCACACTGGCTAAACTCCCCAGAATCCAATGAATTTCCTCCCAAAGTCAATCTTGAAATCTTTGGATATATCCTTGCCAAGTTAGACAACCAAAAAAACATCAATTGCATGAAGGACTATCACCTCTCAAATGAAATTGAGATGTGGAATTCAATCAATGAATACTACCCCTCCTGGAAAACCGCAAATCAATCAAGAGTCTTATTCAACTTTCTCAATCTTCAATTTGATCCCAAGAGGGTCAAGAAATTTATAACTGACGCCAGGGCCTGTCTTCTCCAAATCGCTCAGATTGGAATTCAAATGGAAGACAACATTGTTGCCTATCTACTACTCTATAAATTTCCCCCAACTGGATCATTGCAAGACCACAATCACGCACTCATTTAGCAAAGCTCAGATTGATGCGGACCTAGTTCTTTGACATCTCAGTCAGATCAAGAACAAAATAGTGGACAGATTGTAAGCCTCAGCCCTTGGTACTCAGAGAAATACAATAAAGTTCTGAGAAACATGGCACAATCCTCAAGCCAACCACAATCAAAGCAAATTTTGGTGGCTCTATCCACATCTGCAACCTAACTCTGGGAACTGACAAGGCTCTGGAACAGCTCCTGACACCATTTCACCAAACTCTCAGAAATCCTCCTTGACCCAACTAGCTTATAACTTTTCCATGGCAGCATCACCAACTCTCAATTGTAACCAAGTACTGCTTGACTCCAGAGCCTCAAACTGCATTTTCAACAATCCCAATTTTTTTCCTCATCTCACTTGCAAAAAAACTGAAATCCAAACCAGAAATCCCAATGCTCCAATCTCATCCCTGGGTAATTGAACTGCTGTCCTGAAAACCTCTCTAGCAACCCTGAATCTCAAAAATTCCCTGTATGACCCCAATCTTTCAATTACTCTTGTGTCCCTTGGCCAACTCATACAGAAGGGCTTCTTTCTGGCCCTCCTAACTTTGAAAAATTTTGCGGTCCTCTATTAAAATTGTAAAATTCTGCCTGGGGTAATTGAGGACAACATCCTCTTTATCAATGACAGGTTTGATTGTTTTCCTTGAACATCCTTCTCTTTCATATCTCTATCCACAATCCACAAACGTTCATTTCACCCTCAGCTCAAGAACACATGACTCCTGTTGAAAGAATTTCAAAATCTTAAATGGGATCAGTTTGAGTTTGTCTCATGCGCAAAAGGCAAAATTCATTGTCAACCTTTCCTTCTCCAACTCCCAACAAGGCAAAACTTTTTTGAGCTCATCCAGGCCAAGTTGTGTGGTCCTATCAACCCCCCTTCTCTCTCTGGATGAAAATACTTCCTACTCTTTACTGATGACATTTCCAGATTCAGAACATGCATACCAATCCAACTCAAATATGATGTCACTGAAAAAGTGATCAAATTCATCCAAATTAATGCTAATCACAAAGGAAGAATGTTGAAAGTCTTTAACTCAGATAACAGAAGTGAATTTTTAAAACACCGTCTCACCAATTTCTTTGTTGAACATGGAATCAAGCACACTACATCAGAACCATATACCCCCAAAATAATCTGGTTTCCAAAAGAGGCAATCACAACCTGATTGAGGCTTCCAGAAACTCCATGATTGAAGTGAAGATTCCTACCGTCCTTTTGGACAAAATACTGGTCGGTTCTTGCACAATTCTTAATATGATTCCCTCACTCAAATCTAAAGTCTTGGCCTACAAACTCTGGACCAATGAACCCCCCAAACTTCATCTCATTCACACCCTTGGCTCCAAGAATTTTGGCCTCCACCAAATATCCTTTCCCAGCAAAATTGACATAAAGAGCCTAGATGGCATCCTGGTCAGATTTGAACTCAATCTGCAATCTTATAGGATCTACTGTCCCAAAATAAGACATATTTTTTGTTCAAAAAATGTTAAAATTTTTTAAAATTCCCCTCCCCCTATCAACTCCATAGATGAATCTCTACCTCTTGAAACCTGCTTTGAACCCATTTTTACTATTGACTCTCTTCTCATTGAAAAACTCAACACCAACACCTCTCCTTCCTCCACCATCTCCATGCCAACCCCTTTGGACAACTCATCCTCTACTCAAAACTCTTCTTTGAATTAAAATCCACCATCCTTTCAATGCTTGCTTCATGATGAAACCTCTCTCTTGGCTCCTGTCACCAAACCGCTATGGTATTCAAAACCTGTCCTATAGCCATCAGACTCACTTTTGTACTATAAAAACAGCTCAAACCCTCAAAGTAACCTCATAAATGGATTATAAATCACAAATAACCCATAGTCACTCAGCCAAAGCACCCCTCTATCACTCATGGTTTAGAAGATACAGGCAAAATCAATTGTGGACAGCTCATATCACACCCAGGTATCACAAACTAGTGAAAGGTCATATGGGTATACTTGGAATACCTAAACACATACCAGTAATATCTCAGTACAAAACCTCAACCAAAATCAATCAACTCACCTGCATACTCAGAACCATAAGCTGGATCTTGTAGTAACAAACAACCCCAGCCACCACACAGCAATTTATGCAGGCAGCCAGGATCTTGTGGCACCGAATAACTCCAGCTACCACACAGAAATTAATGCAGGAAGCCAGGATCTTTTAGTACCAAAAAACCCCAGCCACCACACAGCAATTTATGCAGGCAGCCAGGACCTTGTTGTACCAAACAACCCCAGCCACCACACCACAATTTATGCAGGCAGCCAGGATCCTGTAGTACCAAACAACCCCAGCCACCACACAGAAATTTATGCAGGCAGCCAGTATCTTGTAGGACCAAACAACCCAGCTATGCACAGCAATTTATGCAGGCAGCCAAGATCATTTAGTTCATAAACAAACCACACAGCAATTTATGCAGTTTGAAGCATGTGACACCAAACAGCCCAAACAGTAAAAGCCCACTACAGAATAACCAACGGTATATGAATGCAGTCAAGACCACTTAGCACCAAACAAATCACCAGTACTGCACAGGAGTATATTGTATCTGCACCTCACAGCAGTTTATGCAGGACTGTGCATGCATGAATTCCCTTTAAAACCTTTTTCCAACCAGCAGAAATGCCTCATGTAACTGTATTAGATTTTCCCAACCAGAAGAAATTCCTTGTTTAACTGTATCCAACTGTTCCCCACCAGGACAGGGAGAACCTCAGGGGCACCCTTGAGCACCCTTGGGGGAAGGGTTTTTTCTATTTAAGGAGGGCCTCTCTGCCCTATCCAGGTTGTATCCCCCACTCTCCCATCATCTACCACCAACACACAGACTATCCCACACCACTCATCACCATCTCATCATCCAATTACTATCCAACCATCTGTGGTCCTACCCAGACATAAAAAAAAGGAGACTTTCAGTGTACCAATAAAAAAAAGGAAATCAAAAACCAATTTTATAACCTCATTCAACCATTGAAACCATTTTTGAATAAGGGTTCTTCTGTGACCTGAACTATTCAGCTCCATCATTCAATAATTACCCTAACAAAGAAAGAGAGCACAACAAAAAGGGAATTCCAACCTTTTTTTCCTCTACCAAGCCCCCTGTGGGTAAACCCATCCTTGGGTCCTCTCCTGAACCACCCCTTTGATAAAATTCTTGAACCCTTCAATATTTGGGATATTGGTTAAGATAAAATATATCTGATCAACCAGTAACCAATAGTCCAATAAATCTGGTCCATTCTTCAACAAATCCTACCAATAAAAGTCAATAATTAATCTAGTTCTGATCTGAGACCTATATTAAGTCTCAAAGAAACCAGCCATTAATTTAAATAAATTATTGTGCAGACTTACTATAGTACTAGAAGGGAAGGCAATTAAAAAACACTCTTAATTTTAATTAATAATCTAAAGGATTAGAAGGAATACTAAATCCCCCTTCAAGGACTTCCAGCAAGCTATTTGCTAATATATTTATATAATCCCACAGGATTCTCTATACCACATTCAGAAATCAGTTCCAAATGCCCAACCTCTGATTCCAATCACAATCCAAAGTTGCCAAGCAACTTCAAGCCACCTCACCTCCAAACCTTGGAAATCAATCCACTCTACAGATACTGCAGCAATATGGATTCATTTCTCAAACCATGCCAAAGAACTATTTTCCAGCCACCTATTGTAACAAAAAAAAGAAATGGATCAAGTCAATGAAGTCTGAACTTGACGTTATTGACCTGATGAAGGTCTGGGAAGGATGCCATTCACTTCCCAATGGAAAAACCGCCTTGACCATTGTATGGGTTTATTGAATCAAGGAAGGACCCGACAAGACTTGCATCTCCTCCAAGTCCAGGTTGTGCGTTCAGGGCTTCAAACAAGTCAAATTCTTTGAATACGTACAAACCTATGCTACAACCGGCTTGATCACCACTCTCTGCGTACTACTTTTCTATGCTATCTTCCACAAGCTCACACTCTGGAAAATGGGCATCAAATCCGCCTTCTTTCACGCCCCACTTGACAACAAGACACCCCTTGGCTATCAATCCACATACCCTTTCCTCAAACTCAACAATACCCTTTATGGCCTAAAGCAAGCGCCAAAAAGCTGGTAAAAAACCCTTAAGAGCTGGGTGCTTGAAGAAAACTTCACCACTTCAAGTGCCAATCCATTCCTTTACATCAGCTCAACCAAACAAGTCTACATCTTTGTGTATTTTGACAACCTACTGATAGTGGGAAATTTGATTTAGTTCAGAAAACAATTAAAGACTAAATTCAAAATTCTGCAGGATGGCCCCCTAAGTAAAATACTTGGAAGTCAGCTTGGAAACATCAAAGATGGCCTTTTTCATTTGCTATCTACTCAAATCAAAACCACCCTCCTCAAATTTGGCCTCACTAATAGTAAACAAATCAGTACTCCATTCACGCCCAATATAAAGCTCACTCCCGCCACAGATCACAAGCACAATTCCTTCCTAGAACTCAATATCAACTATTAATCCTCCACCAGTTTGCTCAACTTTAAAGCCAGCCAAACTTGACCCAATCTCTCCTAAGCTGTCTTCAATCTTTTGCGCTTCAACAATAAACCTGGGATTCCCCATTGGATAATGCAAAAACACGCCTGGCGCTACCTAAATACGTCTAAAGAATTGGCCTTGGCGCTGCAGAAGAGTCCCAAATCAAAGTTTACAGAAACTCCAATGGCAGACATGACCTCAAATCCAGAAGAAGCCACACAGGATATCTGATTATCCTTTACGGATGCCCTGTTTTGTGGCTCAGAAAACTTCAGTTGAAAATCTCTCTCTCCTCCACTGAAGGCAAACTCAAGTCCCTTGTTCTTGCAACAAAAGAAAAAATTTGGCTATCTCAACATCTTTCCAAAATGAATCCCAATCAAAAACTCACACACTGTGCCTTCATTGACAAAAAAGCCTTAAATGACCTAGTGAATCAAGAGTGACGCCATGGTGCCCTTAAATATGTCAACAGGCAAATTAAATGGCTGCCCAAACAACCAGATAATGATTCACTCATCACTCACCTTATTACACCACATCAAATGCTGGAAGATTCCCTGAAAAAAGCTTCCCTTTGCTCCTCTGTTGCCCATCTCATTTCAGTCATCATTTCACCGCACATATGATAACCTTGGTGTGTTGTCAATTCTCCACTCTCAGCCTCTACTCAACCACCATAGTCAATTATCCAGTGCAGATTCTCCAATCTAAAGTACCTAGCCACGCGCAATTGCCTATGTCAACTACATTATGGTCTCCTGCTGGATCCCCTTCCATGATTCTCTCTCTTTTGGAAAACTTCCCATTCTATCTCCTCATCTTCTTTAAATTCCTCAGTCTCTCTCCCAATTCACAACTTCCATCTCCCTACTCTCCATTCAATTGATAATCTTGCTTCATCCTCACCTTCATCATCCACCTACTGCTACTGCTCTTGACTCAATTGGCTCAACCCAATAATTGAATCAAAATCCCACTTGACTACAACCTCAGTCCCATCAATCTCCACCAATCTCTTGATCAGATGTGAGGTGCTCTCCTATGATCTTGTTCAAATCTTGATTCCTTACCAACTATTGTATCCTTTTTGCAGATCTCCTTTCTTCCTTTTCATTCCTTGCTTTTTTCTCTTTCTCAACTCCTATTTTTGGTCCATTTCTTCAAGTTAAAGGATTCAGGACCATTGTTCTTTTCTTAAAATAAAATTTAGTTTTTGAGCTCAACTTCTCAATCAAAAGAGGTGACCAGTGTGCAAAGAAGCACTTTACATGCAAAGCTGCAACCTTCTGCTTAAGAGGCACCCAATCCAACTCCTCAAGCTGATAGCTCCTGCCAATGAACTTATAGGCAACATGGTATGGGTCATTCCATTGGTTAGCAAAAAGCCTCCCCCACTGAGACTCCAGACTTTGATTGTACAGCAGCACCAGGTCCCCCTTTTGAAACGGGTTGCAGAGGCGGTGGGAACAAGGCTTGTACCAGTACCGTACTGATGCTGTTTGGGTCTTCCATAGCTGCTATGAAGCCTTTGAAAACGTCTCCTCTTGCCTAAGGAGCTGCTTTGCACATGCCTTGATAAGATCAGCAGAGGTTTTAACCTTCCACCAGTCAAAATCCAATGTCCACCAGAATAACAGGCCACTTCCCAAAGAGTAGCTTATAGGGTGAGTAACCTGTTGATTGCTTCATGGAGATCCAATCCGCAAATAGAACCACTTGATGCGCCTCCTAGCGCTTCTTTCCATCCTCCCCGCACATCTTTACCACGGCATCCTTGATGGGTCAATGTCCCTGCTCAACCATCCCCGCGCCTTCTGTAAATCACTCCTTCACGCAGCCAAACCTTTCCGCAAAACTCTAAACCAACATCATCAATCAACCTCAAAACTGCACACCTTGGTCCACTTTGACCAGACGTAGAAACTTGTAGCATGCAAATCAATCTTCACCCAAGAACTGGGCACAACTTTCCACCAAAAACTTCACCAAGGGGTGCGCCTCCACCCATCCCAACAGGTTGTCCTGCGCAATAAGCAAGTATTCAAAATTCCACCGTTGATGTGCACCACATCAAGGGAAACCCGTTCAAACAATGCTTCCTCCCCTGCAGGGTGACAAACCTCCTTGGGAAAACTTGAGATCTGCCACTGGCAGGCTTTGCACAACTTTACCCACTCTCAGACTACGGCACAACACCTGGCCACCAGAACCGCATCTTCATCCTCCTCCATGTCTCAATCTTGCCCCGGTGGCCAAGGTTGTTGTGCAAACACCCCAGGATCACTTCCTGATCCATCCTAGACATTGAGACCACAAGAGGGACGGGGGTACTCCGCTGCCACGATTGCCCATCCTGGAGGTAGAAGTTTACCGGGCACCCCACCTCCTCCATCAGATGAACATTCTTTTGTGCCTTCAGGGAACCGGATATACTGAAAATAAGAACTGAGGACTGCTTAACATCCGGATTGAAGCAGCCGCAAGTCAACCTCCACCTCTACCTTCCCTACTCAAATAACCGGAGATTCCACATCCAAAGGCTCTGCTTCTTTGTACGGATCCTTCCAAGGGTACCATGACAGTTAATCTGGAATTTTAAATGCTTTTCCTCGGAATTGCATCATTCTAAAGGACAAAAGTTGAAGGAACACTACCCACCTAGTCATTGGGGCTTTTGGAAGCATTGGCAATTTGATCATTTGTGCCAGGGCCTCCGCGTCCACTAAGAGCTCAAAATGAACACCCCATAGGAGGTTCTGAAGCCTTGAAAAATCTTAGTAACCCAGAAAAACTCCAACTTTGGCTGAGAATTCAAACTCTACATTTTGGTAAAGGTGAACAACTTGTAGAGTGCCAGCCAATCTTTCTCTTCCCCCTCCTGCATTAGGAAACCCCCTATGTCAAATACCCTAGATTAAACCACCAGTTGTATTCCACCTGCATAGTTATCAAGGTCCCCAAGGACAATGTTGCTTCTGACAATCTCCTTGAGCTGTGCAAAACCTTTGTCAAAGTCATTAGTCCATTCTCACCTTGTGCCCTTCTGGGTTAAGGCTTACAAGGGACTTGCCACCTCCGCAAACTGCTCAATGAACATGTGGACGTCACTACACAACCCCAGGAACTGGAGGATGTGTGACAAAATCCATGGAGTTGGCCATCCAAGAACCTTATTTGGCGCCTTATCCCTAATTTGCCTTTTTCCAAAGCCACTACATTCCCCCAGACCTCAAGTTTGGGACGCAAACTTCCAGTTTCTTTCCCAATACCCTGAGTCACACTTCCTTCATCTGGAACAGGACCTGTTCCAGTGTCACTGCATATTCTCAAATGAACCAAAAAACTTTAGGAGCCTCCACCAGAACCCCGCCTCCATAATCTGTCCTTGGGCGTTGATACCAGCATTTTCAATGAAGATCTGAAGGCCCTCTTGGAGGTAGTTGCGCAGTATCCATGTCATCTTGGCCTGGTACACAGCCACCGAGTAGGTCCCACCTTGCGGCAGCCGTGTCAGCTGCGTCCTCCCCAATCTGGTCTCAAATGTGGTCAGTGTACACAAATCAGGATGAAGTTCCTGGTGATTGTAATCACCCATCACATCCACTAACCCATAGCACACATGCTCCGCCATTTAATTCAAGAATTCCTACACTTTCAGGCACAAAAGATTGTACTGGAGTATCTCAATGCAGATTGCTTGTAGAGACCTGTTCTCACGCCCTTGAGCACCAGCTCCACAAAGGGTTCCCTAATGGTCTGGGGAATTGGGATTGGTTGATCTTTCACGGCTTGTGTGGAAATGTGGGGATAACAAATGGGTTTCCAATTTCACCTTTCAGCAGTCAGCCCTTTTCTGGGCCAAAGGTGAGTGCCTTCTCCTGCTCTACCAACATGGACGCCAATAAATCCTTTTCTTCCCTGCGTAACCATCCTTTGGGCCCAAATTTAAGAGCATCAACTGGCTTTTTGGTGATCCGTGTTGAGATATTGGACTTCATAGCGCGCTCTCTCACTTTCACACAACAGCTCCATGCAACAATCCTCTTCTTCTTTCTGATCCGCTCCTCTTTTCTTTTCCATTCTTCTTACTCCGCCCACACTCCAAACCAAGAACCACTATACATCTTCAATCCCAATTGAACTCAAGATCAAGATATAAACTCACTCAAAACCTGATCAATTTGACCGAATCATCTTTCCTCTTTTTTTCCAAGTCTACGTTACTTTTTCTTTCATCTCTCTGTTTCTATCTCTACAATATTTTCTCCCAGTTCCTTTCTATATACTATTTATCCACTACAATCTATCAACATATATCTCGACCTCAAGACTGAATCATCATCAATCTCTGCCTGGTAAGATCTTGAATCTCCGTAGGATCATCCAGAGTCAACTAACTCTCTATTTTCTAAATGCCAGTCGCCGCCCTACCATTCCAAGTTTCTCAACGATGTTCTCCTGCCCAAACTACCTACGCTAACTCTTACAATCGGCTCTAGCTGTAGGATCTTTTTTTCCTTTATTTCTCCTGTTATTCTTTTAGTCTTTTTTTATTTTCATGTCTTCTTGATTTCTTACATATTCTATGTTGTTCAGTCTTGCTGGTTCGTAGTTCTAAGTAATATCATCACAGAATTTATCACAGTTAAAATCCAAAACCGACGACCTCAACCAAAAGAATTAAAGAAATCAACAAACCAGCAGGAGCATCCAATTACTTTCACCAGGTAGCCCTAAAAGCTTCGGTCAATGCCATACCCCCGTTGAATGAAGAAAAATATTTGATCTGGCGCGATAAGATGCTGATGCTTTTTGATCTTAAAGACATCAAAGACGCTATTACGACAAATACCGTACCTATGTCAACCAAGCAAGATAGAGAGATACGGGCTATCATCCTCTCAAAACTTGATAGTACCACACATGCTAACGTAGTTAACTCAAACAAAATAACCTCTGCAAAACTTCTATAGGCTGAAATTAAACAAAGATTTGCCTCATCTGAAACCGCAAATAGGGCAAGGGTTTTCAATCACTTTCTCCACTCAACGTTAAGTGAAAACGCCATTGAAGGGTTCATAACCAAGATGCGGAAAACTATTACAAAGATGGCGGACGTAGGAATAGAACTTCCTAAAGATATTCTAGCGTACTTACTTCTTTTCAAATTTCCTTCAGTACTTGAGAATCTCAAGCAGCAAATAATGCATGTCAAAAAGAATCTCACCGTGGATGTTGTCTTCAATCACCTGATTCAATATCATAACAAAAGAAGGGCACAGGTCAAAGTCTCCAAACCCTCCACTGATGTATCTCTCGTAACAACTAAAGCAAAGTATAATAAAGATGAACGCAAAGTTAAAATGCGCTGCAAAGAAGGCTATCATGACCCTAACGCACCCCATCCCAAATCATCATGTTTCCACTTACATCCCAAGAACGCTCCAGACTGGTGGATTTAACAACAAACGGAATGGAAGAATAAAAAAAAAGAAACCCCGCAATCAATTATCATGCTCTACTTACACTTTGGATCAACTCCAACAATAACCCCAATCTCCTTCTGGATTCTGGCGCCAATGTCCACATCTTTAATGACCTTAAATATTTTACATCAATTGAACTACAAGATGACCTCAATGAAATCAAAACAGGCAAACTCAAAGCTAATCTCAAGATTTGGCGAACCGGAACGGTCCAGTTAGAATGGAAAGAATCCACCATCACCCTTGAAGACTGCGTCTACGTACCGGAGATAGTGGTAAATCTAATCAGTCCCTGTCTTCTCGCAAAAAGGGGATGCAATCTCACACAAAGAAACTACAGTTTCTCCGTCACTAGAAATGATAAGATAGTACTAAAAGGACTTGTCCGAGATCACCTTTTTGTCATTGAGAAGCCTTGGACCGCTGGCAGCAATCAGAAGGTGAATCTCTCTAACCAATCACCCGCCACACCTCTTTCTCTACTCAATTTCCATTAAACCTATGGCCACGCGTCCATCTCAACTCTCAAACCACTTCTGAAAGGCCCCTATTCCAACGAGGAACTTCTCAATTTTCAGTGCAATAGCTGCATTAAAAGTAAAATTACCAAAGTGCCATTCTCTAGTATCTCGACATCCGCAAACAAACCCTTGGATCAAATCCACCTTGACTTGATTGGTCCAATCTCTCCCCAATCTAAGGCCGGACACCATTACCTCCTCACCCTGGTTGATAATCATACGGGCTACTTAGCAGCATTTCCTCTCCATTCCAAAGACGAGACTCCCGCAACAATCATTAACATTCTAGAAACAGAATATAAAAGGCTGAACTACTATTGGAATGAAATCTTCTTGGATAAAGGGACTGAATTCACTAGTTCTACTCTTAAAACATTTGCTGAATCAAAACACATCAAACTGTTCACCTCCGAACCTTACCATTCCCAACATAATGGTTGTGCTGAAAGAGCCAATCAAACCATAGTCAAATTGGCCCGAACCACTTTCTCTTTGTCAAGATTACCCAAGAATTACTGGCACATTGTGACCAGGAGCTGTTGCTTTATGCTCAACCAGATTCCCCGAGAAGGTAAAAATCAGTCTCCTTGGGAACTCATGTTCAGTAAGAAACTACCAACTAATTACTTGAAACCCGTAGGTAATCCAGTAGTATACCTGGCGAACCTTCTTCAAAAAGGACGCAAGTTCAATGAAAAAGGTCTTGAAGGAATCCTGGTCAGTTTCAATCCGGTTTTTCACTCCTACCTCATCCTCAACTCTCTAGGAGCTGTTATAGAAATGAAAGACGTTAAGTTCCTAAAAACAAATTTAAACAAATTACCTCTTCTCGAATCACCCGGCCTAGGTATCTTTTCTCAGTCCAGTCTCGATACCAATGAATCTGACTTCTTGACCCTTGATAAACAATACAAGATCCCAGAGGCTGATGTTGAATATTCCGGATCGGACTCAGATCTTCAAGAGGAAGATAATCCTCTAGATTCTCCATCATCAAAAAGTTTGTCACAGACAATCCCCTCTTCAGAATTACCATCTAGTGTCCCCGCTCCTGAATTACCATCTCGACCCAAACGAGAAACCAGAAAACCGCAAAGATATGGATTCCCTCACTACTACAAAACCCCTTCCTATAAAGCTGCCCAGAAATGTCCGGAATGGCCAAAATGGGAAAAAGCCTCGAAAGATGAATTACTTTCTATAGAATCTCAACAAGTCTGGGAAGAATACTACGGTACAACAGACAATATCCTGAACACCACTTGGGTATTCAAGGTGAAGGAAAATTGCCACGGAGAACCGGTTAAATATAAGGCCAGACTATGTGTGCAGGGTTTTGATCAAATTCAAGGTATTGATTTTGACAAAACTTGGGCGCCTACTGGTAAACTTGGCTCACTCCAACTAGCTCTTCTTTACGGCCTTAAAAATAAAATGAACTTTACCCAATTCGACGTAAAAGGGGCATTCTTAAATGCTCCTTTAAATGAAACTGTTATAATCAGAACCCCCAAAGGATCAGATAGAAAATCGCCTTTCCTAAAACTAAAGAAATCTCTATATGGTCTCTGAAAATCACCAAAAAACTGGTACAATACTCTCACCGCTTGGATCAAGTCACAAGGTTTCCATGGATTGACTAGTGACCCATGTCTGTTTCTCAATTCAAACTCTGGAGAGGTCCTTTATTTTCATGTGGATTACCTGATCCACGTGGGAAGAAAGGATGATTTCAAAAATTGTTTTTTAAAAAGATTCACTAATTCTTCTTGTCACTCCCATAATACAATCCTTGGAATGCTGATGGAATTTGAATATGACAAGATTATGTTTAGCCAACCAAATCATATCAATTGCGGACTTGAGGAGTTAGGAATGGTAAAATGCAAAGCCGTCAACTCCCCTCTGACCCAAAATCTACACCTTGAACCCGCCTCAGATGAGGATCACGCCGAATTTACTCAACTTAATATCAACTACCAATCTGCAATTGGCCTCTTAAATCACATTTCCCAATATACTCAACCTGATATTTCTTTTGCGGTATTGAGCTTGGCTAGATTTAATACTAAACCAGGTCTCACGCACTGGAGAGAGGTTAAGAAGGTTTGGAAATATTTGAAAACAGCAAAAAATCTCAAACTAGTTCTGCAATATGATCCCAAGCAGGAAGTTGTTTCTGGCTATAGCGACGCAACCTGGGGAGATGATCCTGTGTTTCGCAAGTCTCAAACAGGCTATATCATTTTTCACTATGGAAGTCCCATCATCTGGAACTCATCAAGACAACCAAACATAACATATTCATCCACCGAGTCCGAACTGAATGCTATGCTGGATTGCTATTTGGAACTGAAGTGGATATCTCATTTGATTGGCAAAGTATATCTTAATCCCTCAGTGAAGCCTATGATCTACATTGATAATAAGGGTCTCAATGACAAAATAAAAAGGTTTGGGTCCCACTCAAAATCTTGACATATCAACATCAAAACTAAAGGCTTGAGAGAAGACTATTTGCTTGAAAAATATGAATTTACACTCATTTCTTCTAATGAAATGATGGCCAATTCTTTAACTAAGGCGACCTTGATCCAAATACTCAACCGTCTCCATAAAAAGATCTTCTACAACATTAAGAATAACCTCAATGTGTCTTCTCATCTTACCAGTCAAGAGTGGTGTTGAGATATTGGACTTCATAGCGCGCTCTCTCACTTTCACACAACAGCTCCGGGCAACAATCCTCTTCTTCTTTCTGATCCGCTCCTCTTTTCTTTTCCATTCTTCTTACTCCGCCCACAATCCAAACCAAGAACCACTATACATCTTCAATCCCAATCGAAATCAAGATCAAGATATAAACTCACTCAAAACCTGATCAATTCGACCGAATCATCTTTCCTCTTTTTTCCAAGTATACGTTACTTTTTCTTCCATCTCTCCATTTCTATCTCTACAATATTTTCTCCCAGTTCCTTTCTATATACTATTTATCCGCTACAATCTATCAACATATATCTCGACCTCAAGACTGAATCATCATCAATCTCTGCCTGGTAAGATCTCGAATCTCCGTAGGATCATCCAGAGTCAACTAACTCTCTATTTTCTAAATGCCAGTTGCCACCCTACCATTCCAAGTTTCTCAACAATGTTCTCCTGCCCAAACTACCTACGCTAACTCTTACAATCGGCTCTAGCTGTAGGATCTTGTTTTCCTTTATTTCTCCTTTTATTCTTTTAGTCTTTTTTTATTTTCATGTCTTCTTGATTTCTTACATATTCTATGTTGTTCAGTCTTGCTGTTTCTTAGTTCTAAATAATATCATCACAGAATTTATCAATCCTTGCCAATTTCATTACTTGATTGGAGTTCTTCAAGGGTGTCGCTCACAGATCCTGGGACCAAGCAATTTGGGGCAAGGGTCTGTTAAGAGCATCAGAAATTGTATCAATAACGCCGCTCAATAGCTAAATTTACCAAGAAAAAACAACAATTGTTTCATAAATAGGGTTTCAAGATGTAGCAAGCTCCATAAGTCTGACCACAAATCAACAAAGTTACAAATACTTATGGATCATGTTAAAACCAAGCCTCCATAAGATTTACATATATACACCCAACCCTCCATATCTCCCAGTAATCCACCATCAATCAAAACAAATTATCTCTTGCCACCTTACATCATTGATCCACCTCTATTTCTCCAATCTTCCACCACAATCAACCACCAGATATCTCTCCCACCTTCCACCATTGATCTCCCACCTTCCACCATTGACTTGATCCATTTCTACCACAATATCTCCATATCTTCCATCAACCCTTGATCCACCCTTCCACCCACTCCTGTTTTTCCACAAATATCCCTATCCATCCTTCCCCTTTGATAGCTATCCATCTATCCACCCACCCTCCCTCAATATTTAAACTGTTGCATTCCTATTGAAACTTCATCCACCATCTTGTTTTCTCAACTCCCTCCGCCTGTTTGTATTTTCCATGAGTTCCACAGATGATCTTATTCTTGATGAATCAATGTGGATGACTTCTCAAACCCCCCAAGAAAGTTCCAAAAAGAAGTGTGCGCCCAACTGGACCCCTCAAAACGAAGAGCAGATGGCTCCAATGTGGATTCACATCAGGGAGGACCCCAAAAATGTCACCAATCAGTTCAGAGCTTTCTTCTTCAAATGAGTAGAAGACAATTTTAATCTTCATATTGCAATTGGGAATGCATACATACCAGGTCAGGTCATTTTTTCTTTCTCTATTTTCTATTTGAATTTATTACTAATTATTTGCATTTTTCTTAGAATGACCAGGTGGGCCAATCTGAAAACAGCTTCCCTTAAGTTTTTGGAAATCTACCACAGCATCAAACAATCACCTCCTAGTGGGTCCAGCCCAATGGAATGGATGATGCATGCAAAAGAACTCTAGGGCCAAAAAACAAAAAGTCAGAAGTTCAAGCTTGAAGGCGCCTGGGAGATTCTAAGGCACCATCCAAAATGGAAGGGAGATGGCCCCTCTGGAATCACCAGTTACTCTCAGAAATCCTCAAGTTATGGCTTCCCATCCTCCCCCTCAGTATACAAACCAACCTTTGTGCAACTTCCAGGTGTCAAGGCCTTGAAATGCAAAAAAACGCCTTCTGAACCAAATTGCAAACCCAGTTACAAGTTTTTGGCCAACCAATTGGAGTTGCTTGAGCCTATAAACTCCATCTCTAGCGTCCAGAACAAGATGGAAGAACAACAAAATTCTCTGGAAGAGATGGTTTATGACCTGGAGGCCCAGAAAACCAAGATGAAAGTGGCCATGAGTCAGATGTCTTTCATCCTTCAGTTTGAAACTAACTGCCCAGATGATGAGAGTAAAGAAATTTCAAGAATGCCAAAAAAGAATATTTGGTTGAAACTTGAGGATTAGTTGACCAACCTCCTCCTCCTGAAAGTTTTCTGATGGGAAAGGCCAATGGTGTAAGGGTCAAGGATCAGTCTGCTTTTTTTTAAACTTTGATGATCAACTATACCTCCAATGCTTGTGCTCTCTTATTTTTCTCTTCTGTGCTTTTTGAGGAATGAATCATAAAAAAATTAAACTCAACAGTTCCAATGTAAAATATGAATCAAAAAAACAATCCTGATTTAGATACTAATCAGAGCTGGACAAAATATAATAAAGAAAGGCCCCTCTTCATCCAATTGTAAACCTTAAAATCATTCAAAAGCTGAAAATGGGTGGTAGAGTTATGAATTCAATGTGAGTATTAAATAAGACTTTGAAAGGAATGAAAAAATTGAGGGTCATGATTATTGGGAGTTGTGGTAGTGGTAGTGTTTAAATGTTGATCAGGATGATGAAGGAATGGATAAAAGGGGTATCTTTCTTCTACAATCATGTTTTGAAGAATGATACAACATTTCATCACCTTTACTATTTCATTCCTGAACCACAATCTAGCAGGTTTGCTGATGATAGAAAACCTAGCTTTCAAAACTCCAAATTTTCTTTCAATATCCTTCCTTACAGCCTCCAGGAGTGTGTTGAAATGTTTGGTTGAATCATCTTGAGAAGTTCTGTAGGATTTGAAAAATAATGGCCAATTGGGAAAGATTCCATCAGCTAATTAGTAGCCATAGGTATATTCATTGTTTTTCACTTGAAACTTCACAGTTGATTCTGAGCCCATAATCCAAAAAAACACATATCAGTTAAAAAATCAATACCATAGTATATTAAAAGATTATAATATTTATACCAGTAAGAACTTGATCAAATATGTGACTGTTATTTACTACATTTATTTCATTATGAGTTCCAGGAGATCCAAAAAAACAGTGCCAAACTTGTAATTTAGAAGAGGAAACTTCCTCCAAAACCATTGTGGAAATTCTACCTTTTCCTTGGTATTGACCTGCCCAAGCTTGAGGACAGTTTTTCCAACCCCAGTGCATTCAATCAATGCTTCCAAAACAGCCAGGGAAACCACAATCCTCATACTCCTTCATAATTAATTGAAGTTTTTATCAGTTGGACCACAAAAATTTTCATTTCCATATACTTCAACCACATCATTCAAAAATTTTTTCAGTGTTTGAATTGCTGTGGTTTCTCCAATTTGAATGTATTCATCTGTGTCATCAGCAGGGCAGCCATAAGCTAAATGACGGATTGCACAAGGAATTTTTTGGTAAGGGGACAGGCCAATCTGTCCACAGTAGTCCTGAAAGAATGATGGAAGAAAGAGAAAAAAAAATTCAAAAAATCAGTGTGTATTAATTTTGAAAAATTTATATTTTGAAGCAAAGAAAGGAGCCTAAAAATATTTGGGTCCAGTATTGGCTATGGAATCCCAAGTCAGATACCAGCCTTTAAAAAATGTTCTTACTCATTCTGAACCATCTTTCAAACATGTATGGAGGGTATCTTGCATCAGGATTAAAATAATCCTTGCTCAGATTTATGTTGCCTTCCACTCTGTTGCGTTTGATGGCATGTCTTCTTTTTGGTTAATTTTTTTTCTTCAAGAACTGCTGGTGAAGTGCTTCTTCAAGTTCAAGAAAGGCACAATATCGACCGGGATTGAGGATTGGACAAGCTGGAAATTGTTTTTCAAACAATGGCTCAATATTCAAGAGGTTCATTGTGTTTTATTTTTTGTATGTTTCAGAGATTTGATGAAATATAGGCTGTTGTTTTGTGGAGGTTTGATTGGATGTGTGTTGGATGCACCTGGATGATTGGAATGTTTGTCCTGTGTTGTTTTGGTTGGATGTTGATGACGTGGAAATATCAAGAAAAAAATTGCGGAATGCAGGTTGTTAGCTACGTAGCGAGCAATGAAAGCAAGTACAATTGTATTTTGTGCTTGCTCAACCGCTTGCTAGCTATTTTTTTTAGCTAAAGAGGGGTTAACTATTGAAAAGTTATTGCAAACAATTGCTGATGCTCTAAGTACCTGAATCATTGGCTAGTTTGGTGGCCATACCTTCCGCCCCACAAGTTTTTACTTGCTAGAGTTTCACCTTGCCATCCACACCCAACTGTTGTCATCATAAGTCCTAGCAATAACCAAACCAGGGCTTTTGCCTTTGCTCAAAACTGTGGCACAATGATATGGTTTTCAAAACATAGAACCTCCCAGAGATGCACACTGATCAAGGGAACTTACTTCTTTTTCTGTGACTTCCTGAGCGGCGCCAGAGCTTTCCCCATATTGTATCCATGGCTGACTAGGCAAAATTCTCTGTGGGATGAACCTTAAAGTCAATTCCCCCGTTGGACTTGCTTTCACCATACATTTCTGGTCCTGCACCCATTTACCCTTCCCGTTGTTGCAGATTGTTATTTCAAACCTTGCACTAAACAAATCCTCAACTGTTAGCTCCTCTCTTCCCGCTTCTAGGTTGAAAGCAATCTGAGCCCGCAAAGCAAACATGAACATTCAACCCAGGATCACATCCCCGCAGTCTACCAACAGAAACAATAAAGCCTTCTTGAACTTTCCAACCTCAACCTCTTGCTTTCCACTACCCTTTCAACATGGCAGTCTCCGCCTTTCAACTCCTAAAGCCCAATTGCGCACTTCCCCCACATCAATACCAGCTCATCCACCAGCCTTGATGAAAGCAGGTTGACCATCAATCCACTATCCACCATTTCCCATACCTTCTGCCCAGGGATTATCATTGAGATTAAGGCAAGCAGAACCAACATGGCCCTTGATCCATACAGTTTGCAACCCACCTCCTCCTCCGCCACGTTCAAGCGCTGGAATGTTGTCAGAACCCAGCCTTGTAAGCACTCCCTCAGCGCTTGGACCATTTCTTCAACAACCACCAGAGACACTGCTGCCAATTCTTGCAGCATTAGGGGTACCTGCGCCTTTTTCCCAATTACCCTCTACACAATCTATGTGGCTTTCATCTTCTACATGGAATTCACCAACTTTCCATCTCCAGAAGACACGCGCACACCTGTCTTCTGGAAGGGTGGTTGCTTGCTGAAGTCTACATCCATTTTTTTTACTGCAATTTTCTCATTTGTTGCCAGCGCCCTCACCTCAGCTTCCACCCTTGGCGCTTCCAAGGTCTTGAACAGGGTGAAAATTCCAAGCTTCACCTGAGAAGCATCAGTCTGAGCTTTCCCTCATTCCTTTATTTGTACCACTGGTGGTGGTTGACCCTTTGTGTATTACACTGGTTCAACCATTGGGAATATGTACATGAGGACAGACATGCGCACCAACCCCCTCTTCATGTCCTGCCTGAGATGAGTGCACAACAACTTCCAGTGCCCCTTTTCTCTGCAATATGTGCACGTGTGTACTGTGAACCCCCCAAAGGGCCCGCTTGGAGTCTGAAAGCCCTCTGCCATGTGAGTTGGCGTTGAGGGGGGTTGGACCGGAGCCTCTGGAGCCATAGGGGCCTTGAAATGTTTGAGGAAGATCCGCAGATCTCAAAGGATCTCCTTCATCTCACCCAACGTTGGATCTGGGACCTGGGGAGGTTTTTCAGCGCGCAGAAATGTTGAACTCCCGCAACTGGTGCTACCACCGGGGGCCAGTACCAAAAGCGTTATCTACTCTTTGAACCTGCCGGGTACTTTTGCGCAGTTTCTGAAATGAGCTATTCTAATTCAATCTTGATCTCCATGGCCTGCAGGATGGCGGAAAAGTCCCTAAGGATTGCAACACTCCCATAAAAAAATCTCTTAACCAATCCATGGCCGTAAAAGTACTATTGGACTTGCAAGCGGAGTGACAACGCAAGTCTTCCCAAAAAGGCCCGCTTCATTTCCCCCCTCTGCCCCACAAAGACTTTGGCTTCAACAGTTACCCGTGAATTTGCTTGAACTTTGCCACATACTCCACCAATCCTCTGCGCTTACGGACCCCTCCATGCTTGATTGACTCCGCTGCAGCTTGCTCAAAGTTGCTTTCTTGGAAGTGAGGCTCAAGTTTTCCCCACCTTGCCAACATCTTGCTATTCAACCTCCCCAAATCTTGCCTTTAATAACCAACCATTTACTCCACATCAAAAAGGTTCTCTTACTCTGTGATGAAAAACACAATAGTACAAACTTTATCCAGTCCCAATGCGCCTTTTTAGTTCGCAATACCCTTGAACCTAGATGGGAATCGTTCCACCTCCGTGGTGCTGAACCAAAGGTGAACAAATTCCCTAGGCCAAAGCCACACCCAACAAGGTACCTCAGCCACAATTTCAAACAACTCCCCATCTGATGGCCGTGCAAATGCGCTCACCCTGGGAGGGGAAGCAGCTGGTGGCAGAGGCTGAGCCAGATCATTAGGGGTCAGTTTTAAAGTAAAAGAAAGGGGAACATTTGATCCCAGTGCAGTTGTTGGAAGAATCCTGAGTACATTTGGGAGACTTGACACAAATGAGAATTCTTGGCCAGACCCCCAGATGTGGAAAGTAAGAGAGCGGAACTCCCCTAGTTGTCCCTAAGTTACCAAATCAATGGTCCTAGCATCTTTTAGGATAAGGATACATCCTTTGAGAGAGAGAGATTAATTGAACTCCTTTCCTTTGCATATTTTAATCCATCTCCAAAAATCCCTATCCTTCTAGCTGGGGTTTGTTGATGTTCTGACCTTATATAATTCCTTATTACTTCAGTTCTGCTGTCTGCACGTTTCCGTATTTTCTTTTCTTATTTTCTTTTCTTTCTTATGCTTCTTTCACGTATCTGTCATCCCATGTTTACTTGTAAAAGCGCTACCCGCTCCCTTGCGCGCAATGCTTGTGGTCTATCCCGCCGCGCACAGTGGACGCGCACCGCTACCAATCACCACCTCGCGGCCTCTGAGTCTTCATTGCCAGAGGATTGCTCAAAGTGATCTACACCAACAACACCTTACAACAACAATTATCCAACTATCCAATCAATCATCCAAGATAATCGTCATCCAACTAGGCCAATCAAGATCAATCAACTCAATCTATCAACCATTCAAGATTTCCTTCTTGTTCATTCAAATCATCAAACCTTCAAGAAGCCATTCCAACCACTGTCAGTAAAACATCCATCTGACAACTCATCAATCAATGCAGGAACTCACTCTGTTCTCTTTAGTTTATTATTCATCATTTACCAAGAACTGGCTTCACGTTGTCTGACTGCTTTGCACAAGTCTCTCTTCTCCAACTCTATCATAATAGACTTTTCCGCATCAGTCAGACTGTCCTCTGTTGGTCACTCTTCTATCTTGTCTTTTGTTTTCTTTGGTTGAAATCATTCTCATTCTATGTCTTGACTATGTGAAATGCAGCTTGGTCTTGGTCTTGAACTCAAATCCTCACACGGTTAAAAGCCTGCGCCGAACGATGGAACCAAGGACCTCATCCACATCAGGACCAGGGGGGGACACCACCAACTACAAGTCGTTGGCAATCAAAGCTTTAATCGAATCTACGCCACTACTAACAGCTGAAAATTACAGAATGTGGAGGAAGAAGTTCGAAAAGCTCTTCAAACTACAAGGAATATTTGATATTATGACTGCCGATGACTTGACCTGCAAAGGACGAGGACACAAACCAGGAGTTTGTAGCTCATATTCTTGTGAAGCTTGAAGCGAATTCTTTTAACAACATTATCAATGACACCAACGAAGAAAATGCAAAGCTGATCTGGATCGCTACACAAGAACATTTTGCTTTATCCCAATCCGCAAACAGAGCTTGGGTCTTCAATGGGTTCCTACACCTCTCAATGGAAACCAACATTGAATCGTTTGTAACCACCGTCAAGATCTTCAACAAGAAGATGACCGAAGTTGGCATCAAGCTCCCTTCAGATATAATCGCATATCTCATTCTCTTCAAGTTTCCCAGCTCAATGCAAAACATGAAGTCGCAAATCATGCATTCTACCACTGAGATGAAAGTCGAAGTTGTACTCAATCAACTGATTCAGCACAAAAACAAATCAATAGCTGAAGGAGAACGAGCGGAGCCGGTGAACGTCGCACTATACAGAGGACCTCGATGCAAGAACGGAAAACACAATCCGGCGGTCACCTTGCACCCAGCCAGTTTATGTTGGTTTGAATTCCCCAAACTGAAACCCACCAACGCCAATAACCGCGGTTCTCGGAAAGGCAAATCTAAGGCAAAGGACGAATCCCATTTCTATAACTTCTTTTGTGGACTCAGCTCTACTTCACTGTCCGAACCCATCGACCAACGTTGCTTCATCCTAGACTCAGGGTGCTCAATCCACATGATCGTTGATCGCGAATCATTCACTGTCTTTGAGAAGAGCAATGGAACCGGAAAAATTAAAACTGGAAAAAAGGACGCTTCCATCACAATTGAAGGAAGCGGTACAGCTGCCTTAGCCACCAAAGATGCTAACCCGCTCCTCTCCAACGCCGCCTGGGTACCAGAATCCACAGTAAACCTAATTTCATTGGGTGCACTCATGGATTGCGGGGCCGAGCTCCGAGTCAACAGCAACACGAATCCCAAAACCTTCAGACTCACCTCGAACAATGCACTAATACTTTCCGGATCCATCATCAACAACCTGTTCATAATCGACATGGCTGTTAAAAATTCCAATAGCTTGTTCTACTCCAATGACAAACTGTCAATAATTCATTTTTCCTTGGGCCACGCTAGTTTGTCTCCAATGGAGAAATTCCTCAACACTAAACTCCCTGAAGCACAGAAAGCCTCCTTTGAGTGCCTGAACTGTGACAGGGCCAAGATAACTTGAGCTCCATTCAACCACCAACAGGAAACGGCCAGTAGCTGCTTTGAAAAGATTCACCTAGACCTTATTGGACCCATCAATCCAACTTCAAAAGGAGGGTTTCGCTTTGTTCTCACTCTTGTGGACTCGAACTCCGGATATTTGGCTGGCTTTCCTCTCAAATTCAAAAGCGACGCCGCGGATGTTCTGATGTTTGTGAGAGAAAATCAACACAGGAAAACCGGTCAGTACCCAAAAGAAGTCTGTTCAGATGGTGGCGGTGAGTTTGTCAATAAGAAGCTAGAAAACTATTATCAAAATCACCACATCAACCAAGTCACGAGTGAACCATATCATTCTCAGCACAACGGACGAGCGGAGAGAGCAAATCGCACAATAATGGAAGCCGTTTGAGCGACTCTATCGGAAGCAAACATCCCAAAATCCTGCTGGCACAAAGTCCTTAAGAGCTGCTGTCTGATGTTGAATCAGATCCCCAAAAAAAAAGGTGAGGACTCCCCTTGGAAGAAGATGCATCAGAGCGAACTCCCAAAAGACTACATCAAACCCATTGGATCAAGTCTGACCTATAGGATCAACGACACAGATATCATCTCCAAACTCAGAGAGAAAGGGGCCAAAGGACTGCTGCTGGGTTTTAACTCATTCCTACCCTCGTACAAAATAATGACTCCATCTGGAAAAATTGTCGACACCAAACACGTTAAGTTAAATCGTCAAAACCCCACTCCAATCCAGAGTGTCGACAACACTTCCAACAATAACAAATTTGTTTCTCCAATCGTGAATCCAGCTCCCAACTCCAACGCGGTCAACCAAACATAGATGCCGGTAAACATCTCATCTGATTCATCACCAATTTTGAAGGAAGAATCCAATGTTGATGGTTCAGAAGAGACATCGGAATCCGACTCAATGGTTGAAGAGAACTTGAGGCCAAATCTGAGAAATTGGGAGACTCTGTCCAAGCCCGATTGCTACTGATTTATTTCTGAGAAACTTCCTACATTGCTAGCTGAGGCCATGACCATCCCTCGATGGAGAGAATCAGCCCTAAAAGAATTCAAGACAATTGAAGATCAGGAAGTTTGGGAAGAAGTCAACAAGAGAATAGTCACCAACCCGCTCAACACCGTCCGGGTCTTCAAAATCAAACAGAATGCGCACGGCGAAGCAGCAATCCTCAAAACCAGATTATGCGTACAAGGATTCAATCAGCAATACGGACTAGACTACTTAGAGACCTATGCGCCTACGGGCAAAGTGGCGTCTTTGAGGGCAGTTCTTACCTACGTAGCCAAAATGAATCAGGACATGCTCCAACTGGATGTCAAGGGGGCGTTTCTACACTCCAAATTGGAAGAGCAAGTCTTCATCAGAACACCCACCGGATGTGGTAGGTCTTCCAAATATCTGAGGCTCAAAAAATCATTATATGGACTGAAGCAAGCCCCAAGAAACTGGTATCAGATGTTGAGCGAATGGATCAAAGCTCAAGGCTTTCAGGAATACGTCTGCAATCCGTGCTTGTATATTGGGGACAACAAGACAACCGTAATTTTCTTCCACGTCAATGACCTCCTCATAGCCGGAAACGTCAACAAATTCAAAGATAAATTTCTCACCAAATTCAAACACTTGTCAGCACACCCGCCTAATACGCTCCTCAGTATGAAGATCAAACAGAAGGATGGCTTTATCCATCTATCCCTACCATTACACATTGAGAAAGGACTTGCGGAACTTGACCTCAAGAACAGTTGACCGGTATCGACTCCACTTACTCCCGGTATTCACCTTGGAAAAGCCAGAGCGGAGGAGCGCAAACAATTTCTGGCTCTCAACGTAAGCTATTGCTTGCCCATTGGACAACTTAACTTCATAGCCGGCCTCGCCAGGCCAGACATCAGCTTTGCTGTTTCTACCCTGGCAAGACACTGCGAAGCACCTGGCATCAACCACTGGAACAAGCCCTGCGCGTCTGGAGATATTTGAACGACACCAAAGACATGACGCTGACGCTTGGACCACGTTTGATCTCAAATCAACTGGTGTGCTTCAGCGATGCAACATGGGCGGACAACCCTTAATCTAGGATATCTCAAAGTGGCTTCATTTGTTCATTCAGGGGAAGCCCTCTTTACTGGACCAGCAGGCGCCAACAGTCCATAACGTACTCCTCAACAGAATCCGAGTGTGTCTCCATGTCAAGCTGTCACCTAGAAGCGCGCTGGCTCCAACAACTAATCAAAGACATCTATCAACGCTCATTCCAATGTCCGCTCCACCTAATTGAAAACAAAGGCCTTGACAACAAGATCAAAAAGTTTGGATCCAACTTGAAGGCGAAGCACATTGACATCAAGGCAAAAAGTCTACACAATGACTTCGAACAAGGCCTTATCGAAATCAAGCTCATCCCGTCACAGTCAATGACGGCCAACGCTCTAACTAAAGCTGCAAACAAAACGTCAGTGACCAGGCTCGTAAACGCCTTCAGCTCTCTCTACCACTGATCTCCGAGTTGTGGGGGCGTGTTGATGTTCTGACCTTATATAATTCCTTATTACTTCAGCTCTGCTGTCTGCACGTTTCCGTATTTTCTTTTCTTATTTTCTTTTCTTTCTTATGCTTCTTTCACATATCTGTCATCCCATGTTTACTTGTAAAAGCGCTGCCTGCTCCCTTGCGCGCGATGCTTGTGGTCTATCCCACCGCGCACAGTGGACGCGCACCGCTACCAATCACCACCTTGCGGCCTCTGAGTCTTCATTTCCAGAGGATTGCTCAAAGTGATCTACACCAACAACACCTTACGACAATGACTATCCAACTATCCAATCAATCATCCAAGATAATCGTCATCCAACTAGGCCAATCAAGATCAATCAACTCAATCAATCAACCATTCAAGATTTCCTTCTTGTTTATTCAAATCATCAAACCTTCAAGAAGCCGTTCCAACCACTGTCAGTAAAACATCCATCTGACAACTCATCGATCAATGCAGGAACTCACTCTGTTCTCTTTAGTTCATTATTCATCATTTACCTAGAACTGGCTTCACGTTGTCTGACTGCTTTCCACAATCTCTCTTCTCCAACTCTATCATACTAGACTTGTCCGCATCAGTCAGACTGTCCTCTGTTGGTCACTCTTCTATCTTGTCTTTTGTTTTCTTTGGTTGAACTAATTCTCATTCTATGTCTTGAATACGTGAAATGCAGCTTGGTCTTGGTCTTAAACTCAAATCCTCACAGGGTTGAGAGTGCGGAATTTATTCCCACACTCTCAAACCTAACCTAACTACAAGCGCAATGACAGCCCAACAACAAATATGAAAGAAAACCCAAAAACCAGAACCCTATCCTAACCCTCACCCTTTCACATGCCACAACCACCCTCAAGCCAGCCTACCCTTACACACAGCTGGTTGTCCTTCTCATGATGAGGCCCTCCATCCCGCCCTACTTGGAGCCCCCTGCGTTGTCCGCCGGCATGCCACATGATTTCCTGCCCTGCAGGTTGGCCTGCGCTTGCCCGTGCCAGGCCCACTCCCATAGCCTCAATTTCCTTGCTCTACCTCTTCAAATTAGCTGCCCGTGTAAGACTCCAAAGGTTCTAGGACGTGGCAGTTTTGTGCAGGGGAAAGGTTCTGTTTAGGCTGCCCTCCTGAGTGTTACAAAAATATTTAGATGTAACCAAGATCAAGGTCCAGAACCTGGTAAATGATGAATCAAGGAGCAGAGAATAAAGATGGTAATAGTTCAGTAGAAATGGAACAGCACTATCTGAGACAAGATTATGCAGGGAAAAACTTGAACAAAAGAATTTAAAGTCTGCTTAGAGTTCAAAGAATAAAAGCTGTTGTATGTAAACAAAACCCACAAGCTAATAACTCTGGTTGTCAGCAGGAGTTTGGGGATGATCGAATCAAACCCAACCAACCTCCAGGTTCTCAATGAAACTGCCCAACTCTCTGCAATCAAGCGCTTGAAGGGTACCAGATAACTGCAGGTGGCTGTAAAAGACAAAGCACAATGTTTAAGAAGCTCTAAAGCAAACAGTAACTCATTTGAAGCAAGGATAACCTCAACACTTCTCAAGGGACTCAAGAGTAGGCTGGCAGAATGCAACTCCAAAGAAAATAAAGGGAGCTATAACACTCCAGGTCTTAAGCTTAATAGACCTCTTCAATCAATTGTGATTGGCTCCAGAAAGATGATCAGGGATCAGGACCAGTATTGTGAGAGAAAGGGATCAAGGAGTGGTATAACACACTCAAAAAAACCAACAGACAGAATTTTCTTCAACCAGGAAGGCTATTGGTTGGTGATAAGGATCAGGCCACAGAGGGGCAAAGACTAAGAGTCAAAAATGGATCAGGGGGCAATCAGAGATATACCCAGGATAAGGATCAGGATCTAATTTCACGATAACAAGGGGGAAATAAGCACACACTCCCCTGGATGACAAACAAACAGCTGGGTAGAGCCCCTCCTTTTATGGGCCATGGGTCCCTGTAAACTATTTACAAGAGATACTACATATAGAGCAGATTTTTTTTTTTTTTCAAGGATGAATGAAATAATAACAGAAAATGAATGAGCGGGGATGAAAAGGAACACCAGCCCGTACCAATGGTGGGCACAGGCAGGTGAGGGTCAGGTGATGGGCCGCGCAGACAGGCTGATGACCCTTGGCAACCACTGGCCCCCGGATGACCGCGCGTTCAGAATCCTTGAGGGGCGCAGGACACATCACCAACCCGCGCAGGAAACAGAAGACTTGCGTGGAAACCGGTGAGCAATGAACGCGCGGATCGGATTGGGGGTAGTGAGTAGATGGATCAGGTAGGAGAGATGAGATGGAGTAGTGAGGATGAAGGGTCAGGGATGCCGATCTGATGGTTGGATAATTGGATGATCTTGAAAATCAATGATGTTTTAACTTGGACTGGTTTCAAACAAGGGTTGAATTCAAACCTGATGAGAGTAGAACATCTCTCCTTGGCTTGACCATTGATCTTTGAGTGATACAAGAAGCAGAATATTGAGCCACACAGCCTACAATGATGCCTTCAAACCCTGAGACTGAATTGAGTGTGACATTGATTACAATGATTGACCTCATGATTGTCTTGCCACCTGAAAATTGTCTGTTTGTTTGATCTGATCTGACAATGAGTTGGACTATGATGGTTGATGAGATTGGACATGGCAAATTGGGTAGGGGTGATGGTGTTGGTTGTAGGATTCTTGAGGATTCCTAGGATGGAGGATGGAGACAAGCCCAGCGGTCTTTTGGCCACGCGCTTGGCAAAAAAGGTTGTAAGGCTGAATAGCGGAGCGGCAGGGATTTGAACACAAGAGCGGGGATACGACCACCCAGAGATTGTCCTTGCCAACTGAGAGAATGAGCAGTTGGGAAGCTGGGAACCAAATGGAAACCTATTCCAGATCAAAGATTTTTTTTTAAAAGAGTGTAATGATGCCTCTGAATGATGATAAGGAAAAATCATAAAAAAATTAAAGTCCCTGCACTCACCAGGGTGTCCAGGATGGGGCACCACATCTCTCCCTAACTTACAGACTGTCCCTAGTCTGCACCCAAGTTTGATTCCATAAAAGAGAAAGGAAAGAAAGATGATTGAAACCAAGGAATGGCCATTTTGATCTTGAGAGTGATTGAAAAATAATATGTCAATCCATCCAAAGAAAAATCCTAGAAGTGGCTGAGATAAAATGAAGAAGATGTCCCAGGTGCTCACATGCGTGGCATGAAGTAGAGTTTCACAACAAAACGCAGCAGATGACCCTGGTGGTGCACAATTGGGAGGACTTACTTTTGGAACAAGTTTCCTCCACAAGAAGGAAATTTGTTGACCTGATCAGCAGAAAACCTTCTGGAAATCTGATTACCATCCAGTTTGTCCAAAACATATGATCAACCTCTAACTTGAAGGACCACTTGTTAAGGACAATTCCAGCGATTAGAGAAAAGCTTTCCCCACTGAGTTTTGAAAGAACAATTATAAGCTAAGACTAGATGGCCAGGTTTCAAGGGATCCCTAAATTGCTTTGAATGCTTTTCTTCCCAATACTGAACTGATTTTTCCCTAGCCTCCATCATCTTCTGATAAGCTTCACTACGGACATCTTCACTCCTTTCCAGCTTCTTGGATCTAGCAACTAATAGATCAGTGGTGGAAAAAACCTTTTCCCAAGAAATACCTAAGAAATATTCCATTTCCAGATCCAGAGGAAGGACAGCCCTTTGACCAAAAATGATTTTCTGAGGTGAGTAGCCAGTGGTTTGTTTAGTTGAAATTTGATCAGAGAAGAGGACCAGGGGGAGGAATTTGCAACAATTCTTGCCACTTTCACCAGCCAGTTTGACAAGGGCAGCCTTCAAAGGAGCATGGCCTCTTTCCACCATGCCTTGGCCTTCAGGATAATAAGAAGTGGTCACCCTATGTTGACCAGGAAGTGATTGGATAATATCAGCCAGTTTACCACCAAACTTGGAGCCACCATCAGTCAAATAAGATTTTGCCAAGCCATAATGCATCTTCCAAGTCTCATGAAGGAAAGCTGCTACTGATTCAGAGCTGAGTTTCTTAAGAAACTTTGCTTCAACCCATCCAGAAAAATCATGTCTAGCCACAATGAGGCACTTAGCTCCACCAGCTTTAATGTGAACCACATCCATAGCAAGCCTCCCAAAGACAATGGACTCTCCAGTGGGGTAACAAATTTTGGCCGTGCGCCTAAGATCACATTTCTGGAACACTTCACAACTCTTTCACCATTGAGAGACTGATTTCTTCAGAGATGGCCACCAGAATTGTTCTTATATTTTTTGATAAGTTTTGTTTTCCCCAGACAATCAAGGCCTTCATGGAGACTTTCCAGGATCAAATCTTGTTTAGAAGGGATAGTGACCACAATAAGGGCACAAGGATTCCCTCTTTTCATAAGCCTAGTGCCTTGAACAAAGAAGTTGGAGGACTTCCTCTTGAGAGATTAAAAATCTTTAGCAGAGATATCAGGAGGCCTTTGGAGGGTGGAAAGGTACTGCTCTAATCTAAGCCAGAACCCTTGTTGGAAGCCAGAATAATCTTGGGAGGAAAAGGTGAATAGAGGGCAAATTAAAGGCTCCTCCTTGTCAAAATCCACTCCAACATCTGATTCTTCATCTACAAGAGGGCGTCGAGATAAACCATCAGGCATTGTGAAAGATTTTCCAGGCCTGTGAACAATATCAAAAGAGAACAACTGGACCAAAGCTACCCAATGATTTATTGGAGCATTTGGAAGACTGGGGGAATTGATAATTTCATTAATGGATTGTGCATCAACTTGTAACTCAAATTCTTGACCCCAAAGGACATTCTGGAGCTTCTTCAACATTTGGGCCACACCGCAAAGTTCCAGTTTGGGCTGGGAGTACCTGGATTCCACATCTGAGAAAAGAAGAGATTCATACAGAGCAGGACAATCCAAACCATTCTCATCTTCCTGAGTGAGGACAGCCCCAACAGATTGATAACTAGAGTCCACTGCCAGGTTGATCCTGCCAGCCCCAGGTCCATAAGTGATCTTTTTCAAAAAAATGTCTTTCCCAACAATTGTTTTGAGTATCTGGAATGATTGTTTGCAAGCTTGGGTCCAAAGCCATTCAGAATCCTTTCTGGTTAAGCAACGCAAGGGAATACAGATTTCGGATAGAGAGGGGATAAAAATTTGAACATAGATCACAACACTGTCAGCTCTCTGATACCAGGAAACTTGCAGTCCTTTAGCTACAAAGAGTGATAAAAGAATTTGGAGCAATAATATTCCAAAGAATAAAAACTTTACAGCTCCAATAATAATATGGTAAGAGCAAGTGCAAGGTTTAATTGGTTTGGTTATAAATATTTTAATATATAATATAAAAAGAGGGGCCACCGTAATATACTACTGGGGGTCTTTATAGACTTGTCAACCTCTCCTCAAGGGGCCTCCTTAGGCAGTTTATAACCTTGGAATGAAGATGGGTGCCTTCTGAGGCCTTATCGACTAATTTGGGAGGGCAAAACAGCACAAAAACCCAGATCAGGAAGGGAACAACTTACTTGAGAAGTAATCCACATAAATCCTGCAAAGATTCAGGTAAGAAGCTTCAGAACTGTTGACATTTCCCATTAATCTTATACTCTTCATCTTCAGATTTCTTTCTTCTTTGCTTCTGTTTCACTTTCTTCATTTTTCCTTTTCTTTCTTTCACCTGTTTTTTCTTTCTTCTCTATCACACGTTGTCTCCTTTCTTTCTCTCTGTGTCTCTTTTTCATCATCCTGACGTGCGGGCACTCACTAATCTCACGACAAACTCCCCTGCGACTGCGCTCCCAACTGTGAACTGCGCTCCCGACTGTGAAACCTCAACGCGCCCCTCAACAGTCGTCACGACACAAATCTAATCTCAGGACACATTCCTCACTCGACTCATCTCCAACCATACTCTCACTCACCTCCAACTCTCAACTCACTAACCTCCAACTCTCAACATCTGAATCCCTGATTACAACCAATTCCCACCTCGTCAATTGTGAATCTTCACGCTGCTTATCTTTCCATATCTCTATTAACTCCCTCTCAATCCAACTTCAACCTCTGCTTCCTCATCCTATCACATGGTCAACAATTCCTTTAGGTATTTTCCTAATCCTCTTCCTGATGTCACCCCTTTGTAAATATCTATTGAGTTTCTCACTCTTACTGAAATGAACCTTTAGTTTCATCCTCTATTTCTTCAGATTTACAGTCCCAAAAACAAACCATCAAACCTTGCACTAAAGGAATCAGCGATCTCGGATATGTCTGAATCAGAAGAGGAACAGAAAAACAGAGGCATCCCCAGGTTGAACAAATCTAATTACATCCAATGGTCCATCCAAATCAAATGCTATCTCAGAAAGAAGAAGCTGCTTCTCTACTGTACCAATCCCCCTCCCAAAAATCCCACTCCAAAGCAAACTCAAAAGATCAAAGATGCCGCCGACCTCATTCTTCAACACCTTGGGACCATTGCCTTTGATTCGATTGTCACCCCCTCCAACTCAGACAAACTCTACGAGCTCTGGAAGGCTATCCTCAAAAGTTTTGGAAGTCAATCGGCCAATAATAAGGGCCAAGTTTGGGTACAATTCATGAGACTAGAGTACCCTGGGGATTTGGACACTTATCTCACAGAATGTAAAAAAATTTCCAACAAACTCGCTATCTTGAACCTAAGCATTCCTGACAACATCATGAGCTACTCCATTCTGGCCAAACTCCCATCTGAACTCTGGAACGTAGTTGACACCATTCTCCTCAATGACGAAATCACCACCAAGCCCTCTCTTGTCCTCAACAAGCTGCACAAAATTGTTCATCTCGAGCAATCCAGGAAAAACACTTCTTCCTCCATGCCACCCTCTGGAACCGCTCTCCTTAAGGCTCCTGGCAACCAAAAAATTAATCCTCATCCTGGTCAAAATCGTCTCACCAATTACCTTCCCAAGCATCCCTGCAGACCCGGGTACCACAATCCTCTTGCAAATCACCCTGAAAACCGCTGCTTTAGACTATATCCTCATCTTCGTGATCAATTCTACAACAAGAAACCCCAAGTGAACCTGCAACACTCCTCTGAACCAACCAATTCAACCAGCCAAAAACCTAGTCAGCCCACCTCCTGGGAACCTTCTGCTCATTTCCTAGCCAAAATTTACCTCTCATCACCAACCGCACATAACAACATGGTCCTGGACTCTGGAGCATCGCATCACATATTCAACGACCCAAGTCAACTCTACAAGCTCAAACCCATTGACATATTGGTTGGTACTGGAAACCCGGACCAAGGACTCAAAGCCGAAGGTATTGGGAAGGCTCAACTCACTCTCTCCAATGGCTCAATTATTGTCTTTGACAAAGTTCTTCTCATCCCATCCATCTCACGCTGTCTTTTATTGCTCCCCAAACTGCTGAACTCAGGCGTTACGATCAGTCGCACCGGACACAGTGGATTCACCGCTCACTTCCAAAACTCTTCTCTCACCCTCACTGGGACTATTTCCAACAGTCTGCTTGAGGTAACTAACGCCAAAATCTCATCTCTGGCTCCCACTCTCAATTGCCTTGTCACCCAAGCTTTGGAAGACTCCTCTCTCTGGCACTTGCGTCTTGGACATCCTAGCTTCCAGTACCAATCCAAGCTTTTCCCCAAAAACTCTCCGTGCTCAGACTGCAACGTGTGCCTTAGATGCAAGACTACTCTTATTACTTTCCTCAGCAGCTTTGCCCCTGTCTCCAGAACTCTTGAAACACTCCATCTCGATTTAGTAGGTCCTATTGCTGCAGCATCCAACAAAGGGACTCGATTCTTTCTCTTGGTCACTGATCAATTCACCTCCTTCAAGCTTGTGAAATTTCTCAAGACGAAGAGCAACACCTTCAACGCCTTCCGAGATATTGTGGATGAAGCCAAAAATCAACTACAGGTGCAACTCCTGAGGATAATTTCTGACAATGGAACAGAGTTCCTGAATAAAGACTTCAAAATATTCTGCAAGGAAAAGGGAATTATTCACAACTTCTCTCCCACTCCACAGAACAATGGAATATCCAAAAGGAGTAACCAAACATTAATAGACAAGGCACGCTGTTTACTAGTTCAGTCAAAACTTCCGCTTACCTACTGGCCCAAAGGGATCAAGACTGCTGTTGATCTCAGCAACTGCCTCCCTAGCAGATCCAATGGATTTGTTGCTCCCTTCAAGTTGTGGAACAACAAAGACTTTGACTACACACGCCTGAAACCATTTGGATGCCTGGGCTATTATCACCTTCCCAAACCCTACAAAATTTCCAAGTTCAGCAAAAAAGCACTACCCTGCCTCCTTCTAGGTTTCCTTAACGATTTCTCCTCCTTTAAAGTCATGGATCTCACTTCTAAAAAGTTCTATTCCCTGAAACATGTTTGCTTCATTGAACACTCCTTTCCTGGTCTCAATTCCTCCGCTCCATCCTTCTCCCCTTCTGAATCCCTTTTCTCTCCCAATCCTCTCAACTGTTCTTCCTCCACTTCCTCTGCAATATCTCCTGTTCCACTCCCTGATTCTTCTTCTTCCATTTTGCTCCCTGATCTTCCTCCTTCTGCTCAATCCCCTGCTGACACATCTCTCCTGTCTTCTCCCTCCGAAATTGCCATCCATAAGACTCCACGACTTCTCAAAGAAGTCAACCCTGCCAACATAATACACCATAGACGTCACCCACTTGCCTTTCTGATCTTACCCATAAAATCACATCCCAATTTGACTCCATCCTCTCAAATATTCTATACCTCCCTCGAGCGAGTGCCAACCACCTACAGAGAGGCTCTTCAATCACCCAAATTGGCCAAGTGGATAGAAGCCATCAATAAGGAGTTCAAAAACATGGACAATCATCAAGTCTGGATGATGGTAGACACGCCAAAGGGCATCAAACCTCTCGACTGTACCTGGGTGTTCAAAATAAAAAAAGACAAAAAAAATCAGAGCGTGGAGTACAAAGCCCGGCTCTGTGTACAAGGTTTCCGACAAATTGAGGGAGTGAATTATCACTCCACATATGCTCCCACTGGCCGGCTGAACTCTCTGCGACTACTCATCTCCTATGCTTTGCAGCACAATCTTCTCTTTCATCAGGTAGACATCAAATCTGCCTTCCTAAACGCACCCTTGCAAGACTTGATATATATCAATCCTCCACCTGGGCTTCCCTTACCGGAAGGGAAAAGTCTCCAGCTCTTGAGGGAACTCTACGGTTTCAAACAGGCTCCTCAAGCCTGGCACGACACACTATCATCTTGGCTCATCTCAGTCGGATTCAAACGTTGCGCTGCCAAACCGTTGTGGAAACTTTAGAGGTTTATCCTCACGAAGTTGTCCCTAGTTACGGGATCGATGGTTCTAGCGTCTGTAAGACCGAGAATGCTTCCTTTCCTTTACTCCGAGAGAGAGAGAGAGAGAGAGAATGAGATGTAGAGATGGATGGGAGAATTATAGAATGATCGGAGGATGCCCCCTACAACCCGGAGTCGAGGGGAAGGGTATTTGAGCCCTCCCCCTCAACCCTAACCTAAGCACAAGCACAAAGACAGACTGACAACCATGAAGAAGGAAACCTAGACCCAGAACCCTAACCTATCCCTAAACCCATACCCATACCCTACCCCCGCCAGCTCGCCTGTCATTACGCGCATCCGGTTCGTCTTTTCGTGGCGCGGCCCTCCGCCGCGCGATACCCAAGATCCACCGCGCTTGCGCGCATCCACCCGACGCGCCGTCGCGAATTTCCCGTCCCGTGGCCGGCCCGCGCTTGCGCGCGGCTGCCACGCATATAGCCCCGCTGTCGCCCCGCTTCTTCCTTCCCCGACTAGCCGCTCCGAGAACCCGATCGGCCCGGCTCCATCCATGAGTCGGACATCCAAGCGGGTCGCGGCCCGCCTCCCTTAGTCAGGCCCGGCCCGCAGTCGCGTGCTCGATCCCGCCGCGCCTACTGCTGAGCCCGCAGCGGCTGCTGCTGAACCCGCAGCGGCTGCTGCTGAACCCGCAGCGGCTACTGCTGAGAACCGGCGCACCCCAACTGCTGAGCCTAACCTACCAGATGCTGAGCGCGCAGGCCGCGACGCAGTCCCCGACCCGAGGCTATATAATGACACCACATCCCCCCCCAACTTGAGTTCTGTCCCCAGAGGTCCCTTCCCATCGCCACCTCGACTACCCGCACCCCGCTCCTCCCTACCCACTTCTCTTTCCACACTCCACCACACTCCACCAACTCCCCTTCCACACTCATCGCCGTCATGCTCCCCTGCAAATTCTGCGCCCGGACTGGGCAGGCGTGCTTGATTGCTCCTGGTCGACGCGCCCGTGTCGCTTGCCGTCGCGGCCATCGCCGTTGCTCACTTAGCGATCAAATGCCCCGAGCTCCACCCAACTTTGGCTCCCGCCCCAGGCCGCGCAAAAGGGCTCGTCCGGACCCGTTCGTGGTTTCGGACGACGACACCATCTCGGAGGACTCGTGGACTCCGCCGGGCTCCCCGTCCCGTCGCCCTCCGCCGAGCGAGGATCGCGACTCGGCTTCCCCCTTTTGCCGCGCGGGACCGCCGCGGAAGGAGGATTTCTCGTCCGTTGACGACTATTGGAGGGCCGTACGATTCTGGTCGGACCGTGTTCGGATGAGGGAAGGCGCGAGGGACCCACGACTCGATGAGATTCTCCGACGTCGCGCTGCCGCAGCCCCGGTTCCCCCTCCGGCCCCTACACCAGCTCCTTCCGCCCCGGCTCCGCAAGGTACTCCACCGCCGCCCGCGTCACCAGTGGTCTCGGACGGGAGGCCTACTACTCCCGAGGTCCCTCCTCCGCCGTCCCCAATCGTTGTTCCGTCGTCGCCCCCAGATGGACCGAGCCCTCCGCGCAATGCCCCAGGGACCCCCTCATCACCTCCTCGCCCGCTCGGATCAAGCCCCGTACCAGCACCGGCACCGCCTTCCTCCAACTCCCCCGAGATCCCGGAGATCCCGGTCGTGATGGCACTCCCGGCGGCTGGCTTCGAGGCTTTCGCGGAAAGGTCGACCGCGATGCTCCGCAACTTCCTGGCGACCCCCGGAGCCCAATCCTCCGAATCCCGGCGCGAATTCTTGGCGGCTTACCGGGCCCTTCTGGCATCATCGAGGGCGGACATGGAGGAAATGATGCGAATGGCTTAGACGCCCTCACCCCCTTCCTTTTCTCCTTTCCCGTGTACTCTCTTGTCCCATTGTTGTACCGCGTTCGTAGGAGAAATATATATTGCTGCGCGAGGAAACGAAAGGGCCGCGTCCGCGCGTCCGGGTGAAAAGTGAGTGTGAGTGAGGTTGAGGTTGAGATCCGCGTCCGCGCGCTCCTTCTGTGAGAGACCGTAAGTGACCAGTTATCCCAACGAAAAGAGGTACCTGGACCGCCCCAGACGGACTGCCACACAGTTCCCCGTACCCGTTCTACAAAACAAAACAAACACCGCGCCGACAGCGCGCGCTCACAACCGGGAGTATAAGGGAGAGGCGATGGGAACGAACATTCTGGGGTGTCTAGTCGTTCCGGCTGTGAACCGGCTAGAGCACCCCCTTACCAAGCTAAGCTTAAATCCGCGTCCATACCGTCCCCGACCGTCGCGCGCAACCAATGAAGAGAGAAACAGGAGAGAAATAGACAAAAAAAGAAAGGAAACAGCCCGAATCCAAAGAAGAGAAACAAAATATCCTATATTTATTATTCCATTCATTCCATTTTTTTTTTTTTTTTTTTTTTTTTTTTTTTTTTTTTTTTTTTTTTTTTTTTGCAGTTAGTTAGCTCTTTGTCCCGCCATCCGTGAGCGGGGCTCGTCCTCGCGTTTGCGGGCCCGACACCACGCCGCGCCCGCGTTCCTGCAATAAATAACCCATAGCCAGTACCAATCCAAAGCCAAGCCCAAACCAAAACATAAGGAAACGAACATTCTGGGGTGTCTAGTTGTCCCGGCTGTGAACCGGCTAGAACACCCCCTTACCAAATCATTCTTTAACCACCTAGCGCCCCCCCCCCAGCTTGACAGCTGTCCCCAGCCGTCTGCAACCTCCTACTTCTCCGGGGTCGCGCGTCGCGCGCCGCTACTTCGCTGTCCGAACGATCCGCGCCGTCGTCCGACTCCGAGACCGCCTCGTCCCCGGGCCCCGAATCATCGCTCGCCGTTTCGCCGAAGGAAGTGGAACCGCGCGCGAAGAAGCGTTTTACGTGCGAAGCCGCGGCCTTCCGTTTAAGCGGCGTCCCGTCCAATTCCTCAAGCCCGTAGCTGCCGCCCAAAAACTTAGAGGCCACGCGGTACGGCCCGTTCCACCGGTTGGCGAAAAGCCGGCCCCACTGGGATTCCAGACTCCGATTATACAACAGGACCAGGTCCCCCTTCCGCAACGGATCCCGGAGTCGATGGGAACAACGCTCGTCCCAATAGCAGACTGACGCCGTCCGGGTTTTCTTCAACCGCTCCGCGGCTTTTTCCAAGGTCTCCTCACGCCTAAGGAGCTGTTCCGCGCGCGCCTCGATCAGATCCGCGGACGTCTTAACCTTCCACCAATCCACGCCCAAAAACGTGTTCAGCTCGATGTCCACGGGAAGCACGGGCTGCTGCCCGTAGAGTAACTCGTAAGGCGAATACCCCGTCGAGCGCTTCACGGAGATCCGATCGGCGAAAAGGACCGCGGGAAGTGCCATCTGCCACCTTTTGCCGTCCTCGCCGCACATTTTCACCAGGGCATCCTTGATTGGTTGATGTCCCCGCTCGATCATCCCCGCGCCCTCCGGGTAGTATTCCGTCACGCGGCCGAACTTCGCTCCACAATTCTGCACCAGCGTCATCAAGCGTCCCCGAAACTCCGCCCCTCCGTCGACGGTGACCAAGCGAAGCGACCCGTAGCGCGCGAACCAGTCCTCTTCCAGAAACTGAGCCACCTTTTCCGCCAATAGTTTCGCCAGGGGCCTCGCTTCCACCCACCCAGACAGATCGTCGCGCGCAACCAGCAAATACGCAAACTTACCCGCCTTGATGTGGACCACGTCCAGGGAAACGCGCCCGAACAGCGCGTCCTCACCCATGGGGTGGCCGACCTCCTTGGGCAGCCTCGAGCTTCGCCGTTGGCAGGCCTCGCACGACTTTACCCAGTCGCGCACCGCGCGAACGACCCCCGGCCACCAAAACCTTGCTTTCACCCTCCTCCGCGTCTCGACCTCACCCCGATGACCAAGGTCATCGTGCAGACTTCCTAGAATCACCTCCTGGTCGGCCCTAGAAGTCGCGACAACAAGAGGCACGGAGCCGCTCCGCCGCCATAGCTGACCGTCCTGTAAGAAGAAGTTCGGAACGTTTCGCCTCACCCATTGGGTGACCGTTTCCGTCGTGCCCTCGGGGAACCTGAGATCCTGCAAATAAGAGCACAAGACCGCGTAACGTCCCGACTGACGCAACGGAAGACAAACCGACGCCTCCGTCTTTGCTACCCGAACGACCGGAGCTTCCACGTCCAGAGGTTCCGCCCCCTCGTATGGGTCGTCCCGCGGGTAACGCGACAGCGCGTCCGGCATCGTGAACGCCTTTCCCGGGATGTGCACCACGTCAAAGGAGAATAACTGGAGGAACGCTACCCACCTGGTCATGGGCGCGTTCGGCAGCGTCGGTGAGTTGATCATTCGCGCCAAGGCCTCCGGGTCAACCAAGAGCTCGAAGTGCACGCCCCACAAAAGGTGCTGCAACCGCCGTACGATCTTGGTGACACCGCACAGTTCCAGCTTCGGCTGCGAATACCGACTCTCTGTCGCGGTAAACGTGACCAATTCGTAGAGCACCGGCCTATCTTTTCCATCCTCCTCCTGTGTCAAGACCCCCCCTGCGCCGAGCTCGCTAGAGTCGACCGCCAGGCGTATCCCTCCGGCGTCGTAATCGAGGTTCCGAAGGACGATGTCGCGCCCCACAATTTCCTTGAGCTTCGCAAAAGCGGCATCGCATCCCTCGGTCCACTTCCACTCCGCCCCCTTACGCGTCAATGCCCGCATTGGGCTCGCTACTTCCGCGAACCGCTTGATGAACATGCGGACGTAGCTGCACAACCCCAGAAACTGCAGGACGTGCGACACTGTCCGAGGGGTCGGCCATTCAAGAACCTTATTCCGCTTCTTCTCCGCTATTCGCCTCCCGTCGTAGGCCACGACATGCCCCAGTACTTCGAGCGCCGGAACGCTGACCGCCAACTTTTTCCCGGACACAGTAAGGCCTGCCTCCTCGATTCGGAAGAGGACTCGTTCCAGAGTTTCCGCGTATTCCCAAATGAATCGCCGGATCACGGGTGCATCCTCTAAGACCGCGCCCTCGTAGTCCGTCCTGGGGCCTTTAATGCCAGCGTCGTCGATGAAGATCTGCACGCCTTCCGGAAGGTCGTCGCGTAGTATCCAGGTCATTTGGGCTTGGTATACCGCCACTGAGTTGGTCGCACCTTGCGGTAGCCGCGTCAGCTGCATCCTTCCTAGCCCGGTTTCAAACGCCGTCAGTGGCCGCGAGTCAGGGTGGAGTTCTTGCTGGTCATATCCCCCCATCACGTCCACCAGCCCGTAGCAAGCGCGCCCGGCCATTGATTCCAGAAATTCTTCAACACGCGGGGGAAGCCCCGCGTCGCGAATAGTGAACGAATTTAGCCTCTGAAGGTCGTGAACAATCCTTAGCGACTTCCCGTCCTGCTTAACGACCGCGAAGATAGGACTCGAGTAGCTTGACGTGGATTGCTCGTAAAGCCCCGTCCTCACGCGCTCCCGTACCAGCTCCAGAAAGGGCCCCCGAACGGTACGGGGGATCGGAATCGGCTTGATTTGCCACGGTTCGTGAGGGACAGTGGGAATAACGTAAGGGTCCCCGATCTCACTTCTCAACAACCCGCGCTCGTCCGGTCCAAAAGCAAGTGCCTTCTCCCTTATTACCAATACCGACACCAGCAGATCCATCTCCTCCGCACTCAGCCATCCCGTCGGTCCAAAGTTAAGGGCGTCCACCCGCTCGTCCGTGATTCGCGCCGACCGCGTTACCCATCCATTCTTCCTAAGGGGCGTCTCCCACGGGTCGCGGGACCACGCGATCGGTCGTAAGGGTCCGTTGAGCCCCTGAGGCATTGGCTCGTTCCGCGGCCGGACTTTTCGCGCTACCGGTTTGTACTTGCCCGCATTGCACCGCGCCATCCAGACCCGATCGTCGCCGTCGTAAGTCCTAGTAATAACCAGACCGGGGCTTTCGCCTTTGCTCACGACTGTGGCACGATGATAGGGTTTTCGAAGCGTAGAGCCTTCCGGCGATGCATACTGAGGAATGGGACTTACTTCCGGCACCTGCGCCACACGCGCGTCCTCCCCCGCCTGCTCCTCATCTGTCGGCCGCCCGTGCAGAGCCGGAGCCTGCTCCGCACGGTTCCCGCGGCCAACTAGGAAAAATCCTCCGCAGGGTAACACTTACGGTCAACCCCCGCGCCGGACTCTCCGTTGCCGCCAGCCATTGGGTCCTGTACCCATTTCCCTCTCCCGTGATCGCAGATCGTCGTCTCGAACCGTGCTCCGAGCGAGTCTTCGACGGTCAGCGCCTCCGTTCCTTCCTCAGCGTTGAAGGCCATTTGGGCTCGGAACCCAAACATGAATGGCCGTCCTAGAATCACGTCTCCGCACTCCACTGAGAGAAATGACAGAGGCTTACAGACCTTGGCGACTTCCACCTCCTCCGCCTCTACTACCCCGTCCACGCGACATTCCCCGCCATTTAACGCCCGAAGACCCATCGCACACTTCCTCCGCACCAGACCGAGCTCGTCCACTAACCTTGATGGGAGCAGGTTGACCATCGACCCGCTATCCACCATCGCCCACACCTTCCGCCCGGCAATGGTCATCGCGACATAAGCGAGCGGGACGGATACCGACTTCGACCGGCACGGCTCGGGATCCATTTCCTCCTCCGCCACGTTAACCCGCTGAACCGTCGTCGGCACCCGACCCTGACCGCAATCTTTCAAGGCCTGGACCATCTCGTCAACGACCGCGGGGGACACCGCCGCTAGCTCTCGTAGGGTCAGGGGTATTGGTGAGTCGTTCCCCATTACCCTCCGGACGATGTCCGCGGCCTTCTTCTTTCCCACGGGATTAGAGGACGGCCCGTCCGAAATCGGCACTCGCGCGACTGGCTTCGACGCCGTTGATCGCTCGTCGACATCCATCGCAATGCGCTCATTCGCCGCCAACGCCCTGACTTCGGCCTCCACTCTCGGAGCTACCCATGTTCCGGGCGCGGTGACAATCCCGAGCGAGACCCGAGCAGTCTCGGTCTTAGCCTTCGCTCTTTCCCCCACTTGCACCATTGGTGGCGGCTTGTCCTTAGTCAGATCCACCGATTCACCCGTCGGAAATATGTACGTCATCCCGGATGCGCAAACAAGTCCTTCGTCCATGTCCCGAGTGAGATCCTCACAAACTGACTTCCAGTGCCCTCTCACCCCGCAGTATGAACATCGCGGCGACCCGTACGATCCGGATGATCCGCTAGGAGGCTGGAACCCTTCCGTCATGTGAGGCGGCACCGCGCGCGGTTGAGAAGGAGCCGCCGGAATCGGTGCGGCTGCCGGAGCTGTAGGAGCCGGTGTCCGGTTGAGGAAAACCCTTATATCCCGCAGAATCTCCGTTATCTCCCCGACAGATGGTCCCGGAGGCTGCTGGGGGAGTCCGACATGAGAGGGTGTCGGCGGCCGCGCGGCCGAAGTTTGGTCGGGGGCCGGCGCCGAGATCGTGACCGATTTCTTGGAGGAAGACGGGTACGTTCGTGCCGTATCCGCGATGAGCTCGTCCAAATCGATTTCGCTTTCCGCGGCTTGACGGATAACCGAAAGATCGGGGAGAATCGCGACGCTCCCATCCAACGACCTCTTAACCAGGCCGTGGTCGTACAGGTATCGTTGCACCCTGGAACGAAGCTGGGGCGCGAGACCCCCCAGGAAAGCCCGCTTCATGGCACCCGTCTGACCCGCGACGACCTCGTTCTTTGCAAGGTACCCGTAGATTCGCTCGAACCTTGACATGTATTCCACTAATCCTTCGCGCGATCGCACCCCGCCCTTCTCGATTGCCTCCTCCGCAGCTCGATCGAAGTCGCTTTCCCGAAACCGAGGTTCACGCCTTCCCCACCTCGCCAACATCTTGCTTTTCAACTTCCCCCAGTCTTGCCTCTCGTATCCAACCATTTCTTCCACGTCCCGCAGCTTCTCCTCTTCAGTAATGAACAGCACGATAGTCCAAACCTTATCTGCGCCCGACGCGCCCTCCGAGTCCGCGATCCCTTCGAACCTAGAAAGGAACCGCTCGACATCCGAAGTACTGAACCGAAGATGGGGGAAATCCCTCGGCCTCAACCAAACGGGGCAAGGGGCCTCTACCGCCATCTCCGACGACCCTTCCGAGGGAGGAGCGAACCCGCTGACTCTAGGAGCATGAGCGGACGGTGGCGGAGGGGGTTGAACAGCAGAGACGGGAGTCGGGCGTGGAGGGTAGGGAAGGGGAGCATTGGATCCCAGAGTGGTTGTCGGTAGCATTCTGCGTAATCTTCAAGAGACTGAGAACGGATCGAGATTTCCCGGCCAGACCCCCAGATGTGGAAACTTTAGAGGTTTATCCTCACGAAGTTGTCCCTAGTTACGGGATCGATGGTTCTAGCGTCTGTAAGACCGAGAATGCTTCCTTTCCTTTACTCCGAGAGAGAGAGAGAGAGAGAGAATGAGATGTAGAGATGGATGGGAGAATTATAGAATGATCGGAGGATGCCCCCTACAACCCGGAGTCGAGGGGAAGGGTATTTGAGCCCTCCCCCTCAACCCTAACCTAAGCACAAGCACAAAGACAGACTGACAACCATGAAGAAGGAAACCTAGACCCAGAACCCTAACCTATCCCTAAACCCATACCCATACCCTACCCCCGCCAGCTCGCCTGTCATTACGCGCATCCGGTTCGTCTTTTCGTGGCGCGGCCCTCCGCCGCGCGATACCCAAGATCCACCGCGCTTGCGCGCATCCACCCGACGCGCCGTCGCGAATTTCCCGTCCCGTGGCCGGCCCGCGCTTGCGCGCGGCTGCCACGCATATAGCCCCGCTGTCGCCCCGCTTCTTCCTTCCCCGACTAGCCGCTCCAAGAACCCGATCGGCCCGGCTCCATCCATGAGTCGGACATCCAAGCGGGTCGCGGCCCGCCTCCCTTAGTCAGGCCCGGCCCGCAGTCGCGTGCTCGATCCCGCCGCGCCTACTGCTGAGCCCGCAGCGGCTGCTGCTGAACCCGCAGCGGCTGCTGCTGAACCCGCAGCGGCTACTGCTGAGAACCGGCGCACCCCAACTGCTGAGCCTAACCTACCAGATGCTGAGCGCGCAGGCCGCGACGCAGTCCCCGACCCGAGGCTATATAATGACACCACACCGTGCCTCTTTTGGTCCTCGGACACCTGGCTCTTTGTACAAGTGGACGACATTGCTGTCTTCAGCAAGAATACTCATGTCTTCATACGTCTTCTCTCCTCCCGTTTCCCTTGCAAGGACCTCGGGGAAGCTAAGCTCCTCCGTGGTATGAATGTTTCTATTACTCAAAATGGTGTCTCTCTTTGCCAATCTCACTACATCACCCAATGTCTGGATGAATTTGGCCTGGCCAACGATCATCCCTCCAAAACTCCACTCAATCCAAAGTCCTCTCTGACCCCAGCCTCCAGCTCCGACATCAATGCTCTAAAATCCATGAACGTCAACTATCAATCAATTGTGGGAGCTCTTAACTTCATAAGCTGAACCACTTGCCCCAACATCACCTTTGCTGTAAGCTCCTTATCCCAATTCCTCAAGAATCCAGGCCTAAAACACTACGAGGCTGCTAAGCAAGTATTTTGGTATCTAAAAGGAACTCTGAGCTACTCACTTACATTCTCCAAGTCACCCTCGCCAACCTCCTCCATTGTTGCTTACGCGGACACCAATTGGGCCAACTGCCCCTTCTCCCATCGCTCCTACTCTGGTAACTGCGTGTTTTGGAACTCTCATCTCATCTCCTGGCGCTCAAAAAAACAACCCACAGTCTCTCTCTCAACCACTGAAGCGGAATATAAGTCTTTGACAGACGCCACGAAGGAGATCACATGGCTACAAACCCTTCTGACCAACTTCTTCAATCACAATAATCCAATCTCCACCCTCTTTAACAATAACAAGGGTGCAATTGATCTTTCCAAGAACAAGCTCAATCACTCCGGCTTCCGCACCAAACATATGTCTCTAAAGTTTCACTTCATTCGCGAGGCGATCTCCAACGGCATTGTCTCTCTCCGCTTCACTCCATCCATCACCATGGTGACTGATTTCCTCACCAAAGCTGTGGGGCGTACCTCAATCATTTGCTCGCGCAAGGCTGTCAATCTTGTTTGCTCTCAATCTGAAGCCTGAGAGCAAGAGGGGCTGTTGACATTTCCCATTAATCTTATATTCTTCATCTTCAGATTTCTTTCTTCTTTGCTGCTTTTTCACTTTCTTCATTTTTCCTTTTCTTTCTTTCACCTGTTTTTTCTTTCTTCTCTATCACACGTTGTCTCCTTTCTTTCTCTCTGTGTCTCTTTTTCATCATCCTGACGTGCGCGCACTCACTAATCTCACGACAAACTCCCCTGCGACTGCGCTCCCGACTGTGAACTGCGCTCCTGACTGTGAAACCTCAACGCGCCCCTCAACAGTCCTCACGACACAAATCTAATCTCCTGACACATTCCTCACTCGACTCATCTCCAACCATACTCTCACTCACCTCCAACTCTCAACTCACTCACCTCCAACTCTCAACATCCAAATCCCTGATTACAACCAATTCCCCCCTCATCAATTGTGAATCTTCACGCTGCTTATCTTTCCATATCTCTATTACCTCCCTCTCAATCCAACTTCAACCTCTGCTTCCTCATCCTATCACGTGGTCAACGATTCCTTTAGGTATTTTCCTAATCCTCTTCCTCACATCACCCCTTTGTAAATATCTATTGAGTTTCTCACTCTTACTGAAATGAACCTTTAGTTTCATCCTCTATTTCTTCAAGAACAGATGGGGTTGGTGGCTGGTTCAAACTTCTGGTTCTTGATAGTTATTTAGAAAATAATAATAATAATACTTCAGACTAGATCATAAATCACTTGCTTTCTTCTTGATAAGCACTTGACTAACAATGACACAATGTCTGATTGATAATAATAATATATCTGATAACTCTGATTAACTGATCCATACCCCGGAACAAGGGGAAAAAAAGAGCTTGTTTAAATATTCCTTTTGGGGTGCTTGAGGGCCTCTAGAAGGGGTATTAGCCATGGGCTGAGGCTAGGGGGGTAGTCAGGGCAGGATTGGCACTTCCTCAAGGTGCTGTTAGCCTGCTGGCCTTAGATCTGTCAATGAAAAGCTCCTTTTTAGCTGCAGGATCTGTTAATCAACAGATTAATCATTTTGCTGATCCTGCACTGATCCTCAATTTGTACTGTAAGTACTGGTCCAAAGTGAGCAGACGTGGATGTTTATTGATTTTCCATCATCTGCTGATCCTGTTTGTAATTTTTAATAATTTTTACGACCACTCCTTGTGTAGTTTTGTGGTCTTTGAAGGTTCTGATCAGCTCATGACGTGGTGAGTCTGGATCTTTATTTAATTAATAAAAAATACTAAAAATTAGTTAATAACTAATTTTAATTGACTTTTAAGGTTTTTAAACTATGATTCAAGCTTGTGTGGTAGCTTTACATGTGTAGAGTAGATCCTACTAGGTTGAAGCTCCTCTGAGCGGTACCTGGCTGTCAGACTGATCACGGCAGGCTAGGCGCGGGGATCAGTCCATTCAGATGCACGTGGGGACTGATCCTCTGCTTGCGTGACTAGGTCACGGAATTACCTGCGCGCAGGAGGGATCAACTGCGCGCGGGAGTTTGGGTGCGCAGGAGTCCAGCGCTGTAGGGACGCGGGGCTGCGTGGGGGAATTGTGAAAAAACACAATTCCCTGTGTAACTCCTAAGCTACACACAACACCTGGATTTCAACTGAAATTTAGGTGTGAAACCTATACATGAAATATCATGTGAAATATTAAAATGGCCAAAAGGTGCCATATTGGTGCCGTAGTCATTTACCATTTTCTTTTAAATTAATTAAAAAATATAAGGAGTAAGAATTCAAGGGTGGGGTCAGTGAGTGACCCTACCTTATTTTGGGTGGTTAATCCATTTCTGCAATCATATTTTATGTATTTCCTACTCCTTCATTTTATAGTAATTTTATTTATTTATTTTTTTGTTCTTTTTGTTTTTGTTAATATTATTATTCCTTTGTCAGGTTGCTCTGTGCTAATTAGCAGGCTGACAAACACCTTGGAAACCTCTGACTTCAGTTGGATTAATGGGAGTAGTCCAAGAGAGAATTTTGTTGAGTTTGGATGGAGCCATTCTTCTTCCTTCCTTGCAGACCACATGACGAACAATTTCCAGAGCAGGGACACAGGCGGCCAGTTTGGATCCAGAGACAGTGAGACCATATTTCTTGATCAAAACAGGATCCTTTCCAAAGGTTTCATATTCCCAGATAAATCAACGGATTCCCAAATTCCAGGGTAAGAGCTCTTTGTTATGGTCAGAAACTGGACCTTTAATTCCACCATTGTTGATAAAGATACCAGCATGATCAGGGATTTCATCCTGGAGGATCCAAACCATCTGAGCCTGATAGACTGCAACCAAATTGGTGGCACCCTGAGGCAACCGAGTCAGTTGGAAACAACCAAGGGGAGTATCAAAAGTAGTGAGGGGACAAGAAATAGGATGCAAGGATTGTTCTTCATATCCACCCATAATGTCACCTAGACCATAGCAAGTTCTCCCAGAGAAGCATTTGACAAATTCTTCAGTAGCAGGAGGGATACCAGAGTCTTTCATAGTAACCTTATTTAGAGGATGGAGATCATGAACTATTCTAATTTTACCATTACTTTTCAGGACACAGAAAACAGGACTGGAATAGATAGAAGTCAATCGTTTGTATAAACCAGTTCGGACTTGTTCGCAGACCAACTTGATGAATTTTTCAACTTTAGCAGCAGGGATTGGGATCTTTTTCTTTTTCCAGGGATCATGTTCTACTACAGGGATGATATAGGGTAGGACATAGGACTCTTTCAAGAGACCTCTCTCTCCTTCAAAGAAATCAATGGATTTTTCCCTAAGAGCTAGGACATTTTTGATCAAATTTAACTCATCAGGAAGAAGCCATCCATCTGGACCAAAGTGGACCACTTTCAGACGTTCTTCAGTGACCCAACCAGAGGGAATGAATGGACCAGTGAGGGATTGGGATAGACCACAGTAAGGATTGCAGGATAGAGGAAGATGCATAAGGAGAGGATTGAGGTTGAGAGGCATTGGTTGGCTGACTGGCTGGACCTTCTTTGCAACTGGTTTGTACTTAGTGGCAAAGGAGAGGAATCCTTGCTTCCTCCAAGCATTGACCAGTGAGACCTGACTACAAAAACTGAGACCATGATCCAACATCTTCCAATTTTGATGTTCTGCTGCGTCCTTGAAAGGTGCCTTCTCCATGAAAGAGGATCCAAAAGATAACACATTGCTCACATGTGTGGCACAGGGTAGAGTTTCAAAAATGACAGTAGTAGAAGCCCCTGGGGGTGCACAATTGGGAGGACTTACTTCTACCCCAAATTGCCTCCACCTAAGACCATACTCCTTCATACCAAAGCCACCAAGAAAAGAATCAAGATCAATATCTAGTTTAGACTCATTGCGGAGATTAAAAACTGGAATAGAGGATGATTGATCAGGATGAAAAGAAAAAGGAAAAGAAGATACAACAGATCCAGACAGAGAAGAAATATTTTTGGATTTTGCGGATTTTTTGTGTGTTTGATTTTTGATCTTATTTGGATGAGAAGGAAATGATGAGGAAAAAGAAAGATATGCCTCTGAGGTGGGAGTTGGTCCATGAGTTGAAGTCTGAGGCTGAGTAGAACTACAACTATCAGTAGGGCCAACTATTCTGCTAAAAAATGAGGATGAGAGGAATGAGAGTTTTCTTTCTGCTTTCCCTTCAGGACAGATTTGGGAGGATGACCAGGGAAGTCTCTTTCCCAACAAGCAGAATCCAGAGAACAAAGAGTAACTTCAATCTTTCTGCCATCAGCATCAGGGAGGAGCATTCTCTCCCCAACTTGATCAGAAAACATCAGGGTAGCACCAAAGTCCATTAAGAAAGGCCCTCCCAAGATCATGGGACCATCCAGAAGAGTGATCCAGAAGTGACAGGTTCCAAAAATATTTTGACCAATTTGAACAGGGATATCCTCAGCAATACCAAACAGCTCACAGGACTGGTTCCCTATTCCATACACAGCAGAATTGAAACTGACCCTTGGGCTAAGTTTAAGCTTGCAGGCCATGGAGTCTGAAATCAAGTTGAGCTGAGAACCCAAATCCACAAGGAGAGAAACCATTTTAGTTGAATCACCAAGATAACATGGGAGAAAGCCAAGAGGACAGGAATACAGGTTGGCATCTGAGGAGGGATCTTTTCCACCAGAATCCTCCATCAGAGTACCAGAGGAGACCTTCAATTTGTCCGGAGGAATCTCCACACGTCAACAAGAAACCCATTTCTTCATCCCTTCAGCCACAGATGGAGAGATTGACAGGAGTTCAGCCACAGATAGATCAGGGATTTTAAGATCAGAAATTTTCTTTAATATTCCTTCCACAGCATTAGGGTAGTCCTTGGAGATGCCCCTCTCAAATTGAACATTGGGCTGGGTGGAGAGAGGAAGATCAGGTGAAATTGGTGCTAGAAAGGATCTGAGGGTTTGACAGGTTGAAGAGGGGGAAGATCAGAGTTGTCCTGGAACCTTTCCATAAGTGATTCCCTTTCTACTTCCATGTCTTCCACATCAGAGGAAGGAGGCTCAGGTGAAGATCAACGTTTAACGGGTTTTCGCAGGATTGAGGATGGAAAAGGAGGAGACTTATGAGGTTTTGGTTCCTCATGGCGTTTCCTAGCTGGATCAGATATATAGGTGCCAGAGAAGCTGGAAGAAGTGATAGCTGGAGGATACAAAGGTTGCAGAGTTCCACAGGATGATCAAAAATTCACAGAGACCAAGGATGCCTTGTTGGGAGTTGGTGGTTGGCATGAGGCCACCACATGATGGATTGGACAAGATGAATCAAAAGGGATCAAAGCACAATTAGGAAGGAAGAAATTATTTCCCTTCTGCTCTACTCACCTCTCCTCCTTGTTCTTCTGGAGTTCATGACATCTACTAGTACCATGGCCTTCCCTATGGCAATAATAACAGACTAGAGTAGATTGAGGAACAGAATTAGCAGGTTTAGGAGTGGCTAAAGAGGATATTTTCTGATCTATTTTATTCTCAAATGCCTGAAGTAATTTAGTGATCTCATCTATAGTAGCAGATTCCTTATTGGCATGGGGATTCAATTTGGGTCTACAATTTTCTTCCATCTTGTTCATGATTTTGTTGGATTCTTGTAAGGAGGAAGCATGGACTGGTTCAGCAACTCTGGTCTATTCAAAAGTGAGGGAAGTTTGACCTTTCATGACCTTGTCCACTGCTCCCCTCAAAACCAGAAAAGCAGGAAGTTTGAATTGATTATCCCTAGCAGTGATCATGGATCCAGATTTTACCAGTTCATCTCTAATTCTTTCCTTGACTCCTGGTGAAAAGGATTGGAAAAATTGGACTTGAATTTTGTCCACATTGTCAATGTCATTATTTCTGATGAGGTAAAATTGGATAGGATCCCAAGATTTTCTGAAAGACTGATAATCTGAAGCTGAAGATACACCACCATTGGAGATCTATTGAGAAACCAGGCCATCCAAGTCTTGCAAAGTACATCTGGCTAAATCTAGTTTTCCCCAATAGGCCAACATAGCCTTCTTGAGGAGCCTCCAGTTATGAGGTTCAAATCCATTGAAAGATTTGATAAACTCCATAACTTTTTCAGAAGAGATAAAAAATTGTAACTGATAAGCCATATCATGTTCACTGGCACCATCCACTTCAGCAGCAATCTCATAGGAGTCCAGGAATTGTTTGACATTGGTCCCATTGAAGCCTAAGTTTTTGTTCTGAGGTTTGATTTTGACCATCTTGGCCCAAACAGATGAGGAGGATCCAGCAGATTCCATGTTGAAGGGTTCCTAAGAGATCCAAACAAGCAGAGTTCCAAGGTGGCTCACAAGTGAGGCAAGAGTAGAGTTTCACAAAAACAACAAGGATTGTTCCCAGATGGTGCACAATTCGGAGGACTTACTTCTGGACCAAGTTGCCTCCACGGATCAGATCTGAAAAAAAGAACAAACAAAAAAGAAAAAAATTGGATTGGATTTTGGAGTTGATTCTTCAAGTTGGGACTGTAAACCCCAAGGTTGCTGGTTTGATCCTGGCCCGGGGGACCAAATGTAAGACTCCAAACATTGCTAGGCCGTGGCAGTTCTGTGGAGGGGAAAGGTGCTGTTTAGGCTGCCCTCCTGAGTGTTACAAAAATATTTAGATGTAACCAAGATCAAGGTCCAGAACCTGGAAAATGAGGAATCAAGGAGTAGAGGATAAAGATTATAATAGTTTGGTATCAATAGAACAGCACTATCTGAGACAAGATTATGCAGGGAAAAACTTGAACAAAAGAATTTAAAGTCTGCTTAGAGTTCAAAGAACAAAAGCTGTTTTATGTAAACAAAGCCCAAAATCTAATAACTCTGGTCGTCAGCAGAAGATATGGGATGATCATCTCAAACCCAACCAACCTCCAGGTTATCAATGAACCTTTCCGACTCTCCGCAATCAAGCGCTTGAAAGGTACCAGATAACTGCGGGTGGCTGTACAAGACAAAGCACAATGTTTAAGAAGCCCTAAAGCAAACAGTAACTGATTGGAAGCAAGGATAAACTCAACACTTCTCAAGGGACTCAAGAGTAGGCTGGCAGAATGCAACTCCAAAGAAAATAAAGGGAGGTATAACACTCCAGGTCTTAAGATTAGTAAGACCTCTTCAATCAATTGTGATTGGCTCCAGAAAGATGATCACGGATCAGGACCAGCATGGTGAGAGAAAGGGATCAAGGAGTGGTATAACACACTCAAAAATTCCAACAGACAGAATTTTCTTCAACCAGCAAGGCTATTGGTTGGTGATGTCACACAACCACCCCACATACTATAGGTAAATTCTTAGATAATTGTGAGCGCAAAGGAATTCTGAGTGCAAGGGCAAGTGCAAGTAGCAAGACTCAGTTGCAAAGTGCCGACTTGGTTATGCCACTCAACAAACGGCAAGAGGAATGGAATGCGTTCTGAGGAAGAAAACTAAAACTCAGTCTGATGTGATAACTTGGCTGTAGCAAAATGCAAGAACGTATGAAATTAACTAACTGAGGAGAAAATCATCAGGGAAGGGGATAGCCTTAATAAGGTAATCCAAAGTGACTAGATACAACCTGGTGATGAGCTAACTACAGTTGAAGCGGTGAGGCAATGAATGAAAGGAATGGGATTGGAAATGAACCAGTAGTACATATCCAAGGTCATAGCGTAAGTGCAAGACAATAGAATCTGAGCGTATAATTGTATGACAAATTGGGACAGGAGCAAGTGACCTTGAAGTTAATGCAAATGAGAAGTAATAGTGTATGCAGGGTAGGGACTAGTCTAATTGCAAAGCAATTAGAGAAGAATTACAGGCCAAGAACCTTGAAATCAAACTTATACCATTGGAAAACATGATAGCCGACGGCTTAACAAAAGCGCTTCCTCAAACTCAACACTCCAATCTTCTCTATGTTATCAATCCTCACTACAAATACCTCAAAATCCTACCAGCCACAAGGGGTGTCAGAAATCATCCTCTGAGTGGTTCCATCCAGACTGAAACGCAGTAGCTTGCACGTCCCCAAACTACTTGATTACACCGGGGGGGACTCTACTTGATCTCATACGTCTACAGCTCTAGTTCATACCTTTCTTTCTCCGCTCTTGTTTCTATCTCTCTTTCTGTTCATTTCTTAGTTTATTCACATAACTTTCTCAACTATCTTCTTTCTTTTATGTTCCTTTTTCTTTACTCTTTCAACTCATTGCAATCACATCCTCAACATCACCCAACGTACCAATCTCTCAATCCATCCTCTACTCAGCCAGACCTATCAACTCCTACTTGATCAAACGCTCTCAACTTCTCCACTACTCAAGGTTCCTCTGGCTTATTCTTTTCGACTTTCTGGTACGATTTTTACTCTATTTCTTTTCTTCTCTTGATTTCTCTACATTCGCTTGTTTTTGTGTTCTCATCTTCTACTATTGCTCATACTGGTGCCGTTGTTCAGAATGTTCCTAGTCCCTCCAATGTCATCATTCTTTTAACTCTCATCCATTCAATCAACATGAGCCACTTTGGAAATCTGCTCTTTGGATCTCTTAGGAACTCTGCCCTTCAAAATTGAATCTGCTGGTACGTCCACCTCCTCTGTTTGATTCAAGATGGTCAATATAAAACCTCAAAAAAAGAACTTAGGCTTCAATGGAATGAACTTGGAACAATTCTTGGACTCCTATGAGATGGCTGCTGAAGAGGATGATGCAAGTGAACATTATATGGCTTATCATTTATGACTTTTATGTCCTCTGATGAAGTTATAGAAGTGATTGAATTGTTTGATGGATTCAAAAATCATCACTTGAGGCTTTTCAGGAGGATATGTTGGCTTATTGGGGAAAAGTAGATGTGGCTAGGTTTACTCTACAGGACCTGGATGCTCTGGTTTCTCAATGGATCTCCAATGGTGGTGTCTCTTCAGCCTCTGATTATCAGTATTTTTGAAATTCTTGGGATCCTATTCAGTCCTACCTCATTAGTAATGATCTAATTGACATGTTGGAAAAAATCCAAGTTCAATTGTTCCAGTCTTTCTCTCCAGGAGTGCAGGAAAGGATTAGAGATAAATTAGTTCAATTTGGATCCATGAATACTACTAGAGACAATTGCTTCCAGCTCCCTGTTTTTCTGGTCCTAAGGAGTGTAGTTGATAAAATCATGAAAGGTCAAACAGCTCTCACTTTTGAACAAACCAGAGTTTCTGAACCAGTACATGCTCCTTCCTTTAAAGAGTCCAACAAAATCATGAACAAGATGGAAGGAAAATTTTATACCTAAATCAAATCCCCGGGCTAATAGAGAAACTGCTACGATAGAGGAGATCGCCAAATTACTTCAGGCCTTTGAAAAAAAGATGGATAAGAAAATTTCTTCTTTAGCTATCCCTAAACCCTCTACTTCTGTGCCTAAATCTACCCTATTCTGTTACTGCGGTCATAGGGAAGGCCATGGGACTGGAAAATGCTTGGAGCTCCAGAAGAATATAAAGGAAAATTTGGTGGAGCATAAGGGGAAAAATTTCTTTCTTCCTAATGGTGCTCTGAATCCTTTTAATTCATCTTGCCCTATTTTTCATTTGGTGGCCTCTTATCAGCCTCAACCTCCAATGAAAGAATCCCTTTCTTCCTTTGATTTCCAATCCTCCTTTGGTACTCTTCATCCTTGGTACCCTCCAGCTATCTCTTCCCGAGTCTTGCTGGGACTACTGATCAATCCGATCCAGCCAGGAAACAAAATGAGGAACCTAAACCTCACAAAGCCCCCTCCTTGCAAAATTCAATTTTTTGAAAACCAGTCAAACGTTGATCCTCACCTGAGCCTCCTTCCTCTGATTTAGAAGACATGAAAGTGGAAAAGCAGCCACTCATGGAAAGGTTTCCAGATCACCCAGATCCTCATCTTTCATAAAAGTCACCTCAGCCTTCTGATCCCTTCTTAGTTCCTACTTCAACTGAACTTGCTCCCTCCGCCTAGCCCAAAGTTTGATTTGAAAGGGGAATCTCAAAAGACAACCCCAATGCTGTGGAAGGAGAATTAAAGAAAATATCTTATCTCAAAATTCCCAATCTATCTGTGGCTGCACTCCTGTTGATCTCTCCATCTGTGGCTGAAGGAATGAAGAAATGTGTCTCTCATCAACGTGTGCAGATTGGTCCTGAAAAATTAAATTTCTCCTCTGGTACTTTGATAGAGGACTCTGCTGGAACTAGTCCTTCTTCAGATTCCAATCTTTACTCCTTTCCTCTTGTTTTCCTCCCCTGTTATCTTTTTGACTCAGCTAAAGCTGTTCCTCCTCTTGTGGACTCTGGATCTCAGCTCAACTTAATTTTGGATGCCATGGCCTGTAAACTCAAACTCAGTCCTAGGGTCAGATTCAATTCTGCAGTCTATGGGATAGCTAATCAATCTTTTGAATTGGTTGGTATTGCTGAAGATTTCCCAGGCAGGATTGTTCAAAATATTGTTGGAACCTGTCATTTTTGGATCAATTGTTGGGAAGGGCCTATGATTTTGGCATGACCTTTCTTGATGTATTTTGGTGCTAATCTGATGTTTTCTGATCAAGTTGGGGATAGAATTCTTCTCCCTGAAGCTTATGGTAGAAATATTTTTGTTCCTCTCTTTTATTTGGATTCATGTTGTTGGGAAAGAGATTTTCCTGGTCATTCTTCTAAATTGTCTTTAAAGGGGAAGCGGAAGGATAACTCAAATTCCTCTCCTTTTTTATGGGAATAGTTGATCCTACTGATATTTGTAGTTTTTTTCAGCCATGGAATTAACCTCAAGGGTCAACTCTCATCCCCCAGGCTTATTTATCATTCTTTTCATCTTTGTCATCTAAACTAGTGAATAACAAAAATCAAAAACATGTCAAAAAGTCAAAATCCAAAAACATTTCTTTTCCTTCTTTCTCTGGATCTTTTGTGTCTTCTTTTCCTTGTACTCTTAGGCCTGATCAATTTTCTCTCAGTTCCAGTTCAAATCTCTGTAATGAGTCTAAACTAGATCCTGATCTCAATTCTATTCTTGGTGGTTTTGGTATGGAGGAATATGGGCTTCAGTGGAGGCAATTTGGGGGACAAGTAATTCATCCCAATGGTGCACTGCCAGGGCAACCTTCTACCATCATTTTCAAAACCCTACCTTGTGCCAAACATGTGAGCAACATATTATCTCCTGGTTTTCCCTTTATGGAAAAGGCAACCTTCAAGGATATTGCAGAAAATTGGTCCTGGAAAATGTTGGAAGTTGGACTCAGTTTTTTTAATCAAGTCTCACTGGTCAACTCTTGGATGAAACAAGAATTTCACTTTTTTGGCACCAAGTACAAGCCGGTTTCCAAGAAGGTCCAACAAGTCAACCAGCCCATGCGTCTCAACCTCAATCCTCCTCTTATGCATCCTCCCTTATCTCCTTATCCTTACTGTGGTATTTCTCAATCTCTTTCTGGTCCCTTTGTGCCCAATGGTTGAGTCACTGAAGAACAGCTGAAGGTGGTCAACTTTGGTCCAGATGGATGGCTTCTTCCTGATGAGTTCAATTTGATCAAGAATGTATAATCTCTAAGGGAAAAATCTATTTCTTTCTGTGAAGAAGATAGAGGTCTCTTGAAATAATCCTATGGCCTCCCTTGTATCATCCCTGTAGTTGAACATGATCCTTGGAAAAAGAAGAAGATCTCTATCCCTTCTGCTAAAGTTGACAAATTTATCAAGTTGGTCCAAGAAAAAGTTTATACTGCCCTATATGAGCAGTCAACCTCTAGTTATTCCAGCCCTGTATTCTGTGTCCTCAAGAGTAATGGTAAAATTAGAATTGTTCATGATCTCCAACCTCTTAATAAAGTTACTATTAAAGACTCTGGTATTCCTGCTGCTACTAAAGAATTTTTCAAATCTTTCTCTGGGAGAGCTTGCTTAGGTCTAGGGAACATCATGGGTGGCTTTGAAAAACAATCCTTACATCCTATTTCTTGCCCTCTCACTACTTTTGATAATCCTCTTGGTTGATTTCAACTCACTGGATTGCCTCAAGGTGCCACTAATTTGGTTGCATTCTATCAGGCTCAGATGATGTCAATCCTCCAGGATGAAATCCCTGATCATGCTGGTATCTTTATTGACAATGGTGGAATTAAAGGTCCAGTTTCTGACTATGATAATGAGCTCTTGCCTTGGCATTCAGGAAGTTGTTGTTTTACTTGGGAGTATGCAACTACTTTGGAAAGGATTCTGTTTTGAATTGAGGAGTATGACCTTATTTTCTCTGGTTCCAAACTGGCTGCTTGTGTCCCGGCTCTGGAAATTGTTGCTCATGTGTTCTGCAAGGAAGGTAGAAGGATGGAACCAGCCAAAGCTAACAAGATCATCTCTTGGCCTACTCCAATCAATCCCACTGAAGTTAGGGGCTTCCTAGGTGTTGTCACTTATGTTAGAATCTTTATCCCATCCCTATCCAAAATATATGCACCCTTACATTGCCTAACCAGGAAAGATGCTGAATGGATTTGTACCCAAGATTGTGAACATTCTTCTCAGTTGCTAAAAATGATGGTTGGAAAAGATATAGTTTTGAACAAGATCTCCTATTAACTTAGGGCTGGAAAGATCAAGCTGGCTGTTTATTCTAGTTATCAATCTGTTGGGGCTTTCCTTACTCAGGAAGATGAGAATGGTTGGGACCATCCTGCTCTATATGAATCCTTGCTATTTTCAGATGTAGAGTCTAGGTAATCTCAGCCCAAATTGGAACTCTGTGGCGTGGCTCCAATGATGAAGAAAATTCAAACCATTCTCTGGGGCCAATATTTTAAACTGCAAGTTGATGCTTGATCCATCATTGAGATGATCAATGCTCAGAGCCTCCCAAATGCTCCTATGATTTTTTGGGTGGCCTTTATCCAGCTTTTTTTGTTTGATATTGTTCATAGGCCTGTGAAATCTTTCACTATGCCTGATGGCTTATCTCAACAACCTCTCAAGACAATGAATCTGATGCTGAAAACAATTTTGATGAAGAAGAAACTTTAATCCAAACTGTCTGCTATTTCTCTTCTCAAGATTATTCTGGCTTTCAACAAGACTTCTGGCTTAAATTAGAGCAGTACCTTTTGACTCTTCAAAAACCTCCTGATCTCTTTGATCACTTAAAAGAAAGTCCTCTCATTTCTTTTTCTAAGGCTCTAGGATTATGAAAATAAGAAATACTTGTGCTCCTATTGTTTTTACTACCCCTTCTAAACAAGATTCTTTCCTGGAATGTCTGCATGAAGTTCTTGGTCATTGTGGGGAAACCAAAACTTATTGACAATTATCCTAACAATTCTGGAGGCCATCTCTGAAGAAATCCATCTCCCAATGGTTCAAGAGTTTTGAAGTTTGTCAAAAACGTGATCTTAGGTGTCAGCTGAACTTTGCTATCCCACAGGGGAGTCCACTGTCTTTGGAAGGATTGCTATGGATTTGGTTTATATTAAGGCAGGTGGTGCTAAGTACCTCTTTGTGACTAGAGATGATTTTTCTGGATGGGTTGAAGAAAAATTTCATAAGAATCTTAGCTCTGAATCAGTGGCAGCTTTCCTCTATGAGACCTGGACGACTAGTTATGGCCTGGCTTGATCTTACTCTACTGATTGTGGCTCCAAATTTGGTGGAAAACTTGCTCAAATTATCCCATCTCTTCCTGAACATCATAGAGTCACTACCCCTTATTATCCTGAAGGCCAAGGCATGGTAGAACAAGGCCATGCTCCTTTGAAGGCTGCACTTTTTTAGCTTGCTGGTGAAAGAGGCAAGCATTGTTGAAAATTCCTTCCTCTTGGTCTCTTCTCAGATTGAATCTCAACCAAAAGGACTACTGGCTACTCACCTATCAAAATCATCTTTGGCCAAACAGAATTTCTCCCTTTGGATCTGGAAATGGAATATTTCTTGGGTATCCCGTGGGACAAGGTTTCCTCAAATACTTATCTATTACTTGCAAGATCCAAGCAACTGGAGCAAAGTGAAGATGTTTATCAGTCCAGATTTGGGGCAACAAGCAATCCAATCAAATAAGGGACTCCGTGAACCCTGGTGATCTAGTTTTAGCTTATAATCAATCTTTGGAGACCCAATGGGTAACTCTTTTCTCAAATTGTTGGAATGGTCCTTATGCGGTGGTTTGCCCAGTTAGAGTTGGATCTAATATTTTGGAGGAGCTGGATGGTACTCAACTGGTCAGAAGTTTCTCTGCTGATCAAGTTAAGAAGTTTCATTGTTGTGAAGGCAACTTATTTCAGAATCAAGTCCTCCCAATTGTGCCCCACCAGGGTTATTTGCTGCATTTTTTGTTTTAAACTCAACTGTATTCCACATACTTGAGCACCTGGGATGCCTTCTGTGTTTTATCTCTACCGTTTCTAGGGATCTTTTGGGTGAATGAAGATATTTTTCAACTCTTCAATCCCTCTCAAGATCAAGAAATGGCCAATTCCCCGTTCAATTTCCTTTTATTTTTTCTGCTCTTTATATTTTCAAGTTCAAGATGCATACTGGGGAAAGTTTGTAAGTTTGAAAGAAACGTGGTGAACAATCTGGGAAACCTCATGGAAAATGGAAATTTTTTGAATTTTTTTACATCCCCTTACCCATCAAAGAACTTCAAAAAAAATATAATTCTCTTGTGTTTCTATGGGTACCTATTCATTTCCCATTCTCTCAACTCTTCCCTGTTCTAACAGTCCCTGAAGGCCTCCCCCAGCCATCCAACCCTTTCCCTCCTCTGTTCAAATCCCCCTTTGCACGCGCTTTACCCCAATTTTTTGGCCAAGCGTGCTGTCACACAACCACCCCACATACTATTAGATGATCGTGAGCGCCAAGGAATGCTGAGTGCAAGGGCAAGTGCAAATAGCAAGGCTCAGTTGCGAAGTTCAAACTTAGTTATGCCACTCGACCAAGGCAAGAGGAATGGAATGTGTTCCAAGGAGGGAAACTCAACCTGAGTCCAATGTGATAACTAGGTTGTAGCAAAATGGGAGAACGTATGAAAATAACTAACTGAGGAGACAATCATCAGGAAAGGGGGTAGCCCTTATAAGGTAATCCAAAGTGACTAGATACAACCTGGTGGTGAGCTAACTACAGTTGAAGGCGCTGAGGCAATGAATGACAGGAACGGGATAGGAAATAAAGCAGTAGTATAATCATATCCGAGGACATGGCGTAAGTGAAAGACAATAGAATCTGAGCGTACAAATGTATGAAGAATTGGGACAGGAGAAAGTGACGTTGAAGGTAATGCGAGTGAGAAGTAATAGTGTATGCAGGGTAAGGAATAGTCCAATTCAAACTGTACAGTAATGATGGCTTAGTTAGACGTAGATGAAAACTAACAAACAGTGTGTGACTGAAGATGGAAGTCCAAGGCTGTTGATGGGCCAGGGAAGGAGATTGGATCTCATACTGGATGGCCAACCGGTATGGATTTAACGGCAAAGTTTGCAAGTATATACTGAGTTGGTCTCCAAGATTAGAAGTTCAACGCGAGCCAGAGGAAGTAGCGGATTGCACCATTTATGATGTGCTTTATTTCTGTCACGCTTATAGACTGAGGTCAATGGTACTGAGGAGAGGACATGTCAAATTCATGAAGACAATAACTCCTAATTGCAAGGCGTGACAGTAGCCCGGGTATAAAGACGCGGGCTCCTGCGAGCATTCAGATAAATTTTCCCATTGATTTCAAGTTGTTAATGAATGCTGTATAACCTTTACTTATTATTTAATTCATTACTTGTTAGATTTAGAAATTATATAAAATGTTGTCATCATTGTCCCGCCGTTGCAAAAACTGTATCCATCAAAACAAGCAATGTGTCCCCAGTACTGCCATCCAAGGCCTTTGAGGCAATTGCAATCAATGTCATCTCCGCAAGGTCGCATGTCATTTCCCTATAATTATTGAGTTGACTGTTGATGGTCCCGCGGAGTCATTGAGGGAGATGCGGAGTCGTAGGTCCGCGCCAAGGGTTAACTACGAAATACCACTGTTGCTGGAGATCAAATACTTGGTTAATTGAGTTCCTGGTGAGCACTAATTGAGACTGACTAATGATAATAAAGATAGTAACTAAATTTTGCTTGTCTCGCTAGTGTTGCCCCGTTTCCAAAGATACACCACAGACACACCACTGCCACCACCACCTTACTGGGGTCTGCCAACTGAACTTCTGGGCGCCCAGATGAATGCCAAGGTGCAAGATGAATTGCCTGGTGCGGAACCGGTTGGGGTCATAACCAAGGAAGCAAGGGAGGAAGAAAGGAACAAAGCGGAAACATATTTGGTAGATGGAGAAGGTGGAGACAGAAATGGAGGAAGAGAGGTAATGGAGAAAGAATAGGATATAACGGAAGAATTTGGAGAAGGAAATGGAGATGGAAGGGATGGAGTAGATGGAATGGAAGGAGTGGAGAGCCAAGGCAAAGCGGATCCGTTGCAAGTTGTCGGGCAGGTCTAAACTGATGTGAGGCTGCTGACGGGCAACATTGGAAAAGTTTTGTTGGGAGGCCATAGGAAGAGAGCGTACAAAGAACTCTTGGAGGAAGGTGGATGGAATGCTTGGCCCAAGCAAGCTCAAATTGGGAGGTGCAAGGAAATATTCAAGAGGCACATTGTAACAGAGGTGCTGGTTCTCCAAAGGATGTCCGCGCTGATCAATGATGAGAACTTGGATACCTTTTGATCCATGGTTGCGGAGTTGACTGCCAATTGGGAGGATGCGGAAAAAGAAGCGAAGGAAACTTTATAACTTATTATTATAATATATATATATTTTTTTTCTTAATTATAATTTTTTTTTATATATATAAGGAATGGAATTTTATTTGATAAGAATGAGAGGGGAGTGAGAAGAAGGAATAACACAGTGAGATGAAGGAATTGACTGATGGAATGATGGTGTGAAATGGAATGGGGTTAGATGAGATGGAATGTGGAATGGAATGGGATTGGATGAGATGGAATGTGGAATGGAATGGGGTTGGATGAGATGGAATGTGGAATGGAATGGGATTGGATGGGATGGAATGTGGAATGAAATGGGATTGGATGGGATGGAATCATGATTGTCGATTTTTGCAAGGATAGCTCACATGGAAATCTCAAATCAGATTGGGAGAGTTGCAAAGGTGATGGGCTGGTTCCCACAAGGTGCAATCTTTGTCGGACTGGAAGCCAGACCATTCAATGAGGTATTGAATTTTTCCTTTGCGTAACCTGGAATTCAGAATACAGCTTACTTCCCACTCTTGATTATGGAGGAAAGTGACCGGTTTGGGAGGGGGATGAGTCTTGCCTGGGTATAGGACTCGAGCTGGCTCTAGGAGAGAAACATAAAAGACCGGGTGGATACCTTTCCATTTTTCAGGTAAAGTAAGTTTAAAGGCGTTAGGGGAGAAGACTGATTCTACTTTAAAGGGGCCAAGCTTTCTTTCGGAGAGTTTGCAAGTTGGGCGAGTGCTGCAAGTGTTGCAAGCATTGAGCCACACTTGATCTCCTACTGCAAAGGTTGGAGCCGTAGTGCAAGATTGGTCTGCTTGCTCCTTATAGCGCTGGTTCGCTTGTTCCAGGTTTTTTCAAAGTTGCGATTGAAGGGATTGAATTTGTTCAAGGTAATTGGTAGCAGGTTGAGAAGGTGCTACGTGAAGGGAAGAAAAAATTGGCTTTCTACCATAAAGGGTTTGGAAGGGCAACTGTTTGGTGGAGGAATGAGTGGAGTTGTTGTAGGCAAAGTTGGCTAGTGGGAGCCATTTCAACCAGTCTTCTTGTTGATAGGCAACAAACATTCAAATATATTGTTTGAGAATTGTCACCCTTTGCACTTAGGGATTATTGTCTTCATCACTTTGACATGCCCTCTCCTCAGTACCATCTACCTCAGTCTAAAAGCGTGACACAAATAAAAGCACAACATCAATGGTGCAATCTGGCTCGCGCTGACCTTCCAATCTCAGCGACCAACTCAGTAGATACTTGCAAACTTTGCGGTTAACTCCATACCGGTTTTCCATCCATTATGAGATCCAATCTCCTTCCCTGGCAAATCAACAGCCTCAAACTTCCATCTTTGGTCATGCATTGTTTGTTAGTTCGCATGTACGTCTAACTAAGCCATCACTACTGTAAAGTTTGCAATTGGACTAGTCCCTACCCTGCATAAACTATTACCTCTCATTTGCATTACCTTCAACATCACTTGCTCCTGTCCCAATTTGTCATTCAATTGTACGCTCAGATTCTATTTTCTTGCACTTACACTATGACCTCGTATCTATACCACTGCTTCATTTCCTATCCCGTTCCTGTCATTCATTGCCTCACTGCTTCAACTGTAGTTAGCTCATCACCAGGTTGTATCTAGTCACTTTGGATTACCTTATAAGGGCTATCCCCTTGCCTGATGATTGTCTCCCCAGTTAGTTAATTTCATACGTTCTTGCATTTTGCTACAACCTAGTTATCAAATCGGACTCAGGTTGAGTTTCCTTCTTTGGAACACATTCCATTCCTCTTTCCATTTGCTGAGTTGCATAACCAAGTTCGCACTTTGCAACTGGATCTTGCTATTTGCACTTCCCTTGCACTTGGCATTCCTTCGCGCTCACAATCCTCTAAGAATTGCCCTATAGTAAGTGGGGTGGTCGTGTGACAAGAATCTGATTAACTTGCTTGGTTTGCCCATCCGTTTCCAGGTGGTACGCCGTTGATAAATTGCGAGTGATCTTCAAATGTTGGCATAGCAAGGTCCAGAAGCTCGAGAAAAACAGAGATCCACGATCACTGACTATATTATCAGGGAGACCATGTTTTGAAAATACATATTCTATAAACAAGTTAGCTAAGTCTTCTGAAGAGGCGGTCACATTACTGCGCAGAAATAAAGCCATCTTCAAGAAGCAATCTACTATTACTAGAATAGCATAATATCCACTATAAGAAGGTAATTGAGAGATGAAATCCATAGAAAGGAAGTGCCAAGGACAAGGCATAATTGAAAGTGGCTGGAGCAGCCCATACTTCCAGTGTTTTGAGGACTTTTTACGATTTCAATCATAGCACCCCCTAACATAGTCTTTTACTTCATTGGTCATACCAGGCCAGTAGAAGTGTTGTGCAATCAATTGGTAGGTTTTATCCTGCCCATGATGACCAGCAAGGGGAGAATCGTGCCATGACTCAAAGATATCTAACTTGATGCAAGAAATATCTGGGACTACTATACAATTATCATAGAATAAAAAGTCATTATCATCAATACTGTAACTACTATCTAATAAGTTTGCACTTTTGCAAAGTTCAATGCACTTGGGGTTGTTGCGTTGAGCTTTTCGGACTTTGGAAGCCAACCTTGTAAGTGAGCGATGATCAAACTGAGTTGGGCAGATTGGGTTGAGAAGAGTGTCCTAACGTTTTCAGGGTTGTTTTTGGCAAAGCTGCTCCGCCCCCTGGGTAAACGTTGTCCCGAGGTGATAAAGCATCAGGGACTACCGCTTGTTTCCCAGGGAGGTAGGTGATTGTAAAGTGGAACTTCAAGAGGTATTTGACCCATTGTGCCTGTCTACGTGTAAGGACTTTTGAGCTCATTAAATACTTTAAGGAATTATGATCAGTTAAAAACTCAAAGGATTCTATAAGGCTGAAAAGGTATGAACGCCATTTCTTTAAGCAATAAAAAATTGCGAGAAGTTCCTTGTCATGAATCTCATATTTAATCTCTGCAGCAAGCAACTTGCAAGACTCAAAAGCTAGGGAATGAAAGAGGGAATTGGAGGAAGAGAACTGCAAGATTACTCCTGCAATTGCATAGTCGCTTGCCTCTGTTTTGACAATAGTGAGAGCTAGCTTGTTGAAGTGAGCAATTATTAGAGCAGTGGTTAACGCTTTCCTCAGAGCTTCAAACTCCAAAGCAGCTTGTTTGGTAAAAACAAAAGGAGTGTCTTTTTGAAGAAGGTTAGTAAGATTCATTTTTTTTTTGGCGTAATGCTGAATGAACCTCCTATAAAAATTACTGAAACCAAGGAAAACTTGAAGGGATTTAACGGAAGAAGGTGGGCGCCAGTCCAATATGTGTTTGCTTTTGGCTGGGTCCATTGATAGTCCTTGCTGCAAGACTAAAACACCTAGAAACCAAAGAGAAGAGGAATGGAATTTGCACTTAGAGGCTTTTGCAAACAGGTCACTCTTGCAAAGTCGCTGCAGCACCTCTTGCACATGTGCAATGTGATCTTCAAGGTTCCTTGAGTAGACAAGTATATCATCTAGATATACCACAAGGTATTTACCTACGAGATTGGAGAAAATGTTGTTGACAAAATGTGGAAAAGTGGAAGGAGTGTTACAGAGGCCAAAAGGCATGATGGTATACTCATAACTTCCAAACTTGGTTCTCATCGCGGTCAAATACTCATGACCTTTCATAATGCAAATTAGGTCATAGGCACCTCAAAGGTCTAACTTCAAGAAATAAGTAGCTCCATGGAAGAGGGTGAGAAGATGTGACATAGGTGGTACTGGATAGGCATTCTTCCGGGTTACCTGGTTCAGTTTCCTGTAGTCAACAGAAAGGCAAAGTCCGGCGTCCTTTTTTGGAACAAATAGGACAGGTGAGCCGGTATTCAAATTGCTTGGTCAAAGAAATCCTTTTGCTACATTTTCCGCAATTTAGTCTTGAAGCGCAATTGATTCTTGCGTCAAGAGAGAGTAAACTTGTCCTGGTGCCGGAGGTGGGCCAGTAAGTTTGATCTTGTGATCGTAAGGACGGGATGGAGGCAGTTTATCTGCTCTTGCAGCTGAGAAAACATCAGCGAATTCATGATAAACTGAAGGTAAAGACTCTCAAATGATTCATAAATCTTCAATCTCGTCATCTTCAAGCACCGGATTTGAGGTGCTTGCATGGTGCAAGAGGATTAGGGAGCTCAAAATACCCCTTTTGGTTGGTGTCTGTTTCTCTTCAAAGGAACAGGAAAGAGTTAAGCTGGATAGGTAAGAAATAACTCCTAAATCTGAAGAGGGAATTTGGGAATGGAGGTCAGGATATTGCAAATCTCCTGGCGCAAAAGTGTCATACAACTCAATGACAGTGTCAGGTAGGATGTTTAATTCCTGTTTGAGGGAAAGATTAACGTTCTGGGGGTGCAAGGTTTGAAGTTTAATTACTCCTTCTTGCCAATTCACATCTGGATTCCAGTAAACTAGGAAATCATGGCCTAGAATGGTATCATCCATTCCGAGTATAGCCAAGACAAATAAATCCCATTCAAAGATGGGGAAATTGGAGGATGCAAAGGTCAATTTTGCCTTTTGGGAGACCCTATGAGACGGTTCTGTTGCACTACTTACTAAATAGATAGGAAATTCATCTATCTCGGAACGCGTAGGATTTTTGGAAGTGGCAAAAGATTCACTGATGAAGGAAACATTAGCGCCAGAGTCAAGTAAGACTTGATAAGGGGTGTTGTTGAAATGGAATAGGATAAATCTCAAACTGGGAGCACCTAGTGACTCGCAAGTGCAAAGATTTACTCGCGGTGATTTAGATAATGTGTAGTTTTCCTTGCAAGTATCAGAAAAACTACAAGCTAATTTTTTTACTGCTTAGCCACTTCACGCGCTAACCGCTTTGCACAACTGTCAACATCATGTTTTCCTCCACAATACATACACAGCCCATTTTTCTCCCTCCGTAGAAGCATCCCGGTTTCTTTGTCCAAGAACTCCGGAGTTTTGGTGATGGTTTTCCCTTTTGAGTTGGAGTTTGAATTTGGGGTTGGTTTGGATTGTTTTGGGTTCCTCATGTTTTGCTTCAAGGAGTTGTCCACCCTGGGAGCCGAGGTGGACGGTCCATGGTTGTTTTGCCAAGAGCGATTCTTGTTGTGATAGCCATTATCAAGCTCAATCATTCAATTGATTAACTTCTGAAGCAAGGTTGTCTTATGACCCCCAACTGCAAGCTGTTTGATTAAGCGTGCCGGTAGACCCTTTCAGAAATGGAATAGAAGAGCGGCCTCGTTCCACTGGATGCAAGACTGCAAGGTTCAAAAGTGAGAAATATAAACGGAAGCTCTACTATTTTCCTTCATAACTAGACTATTAAGTTTGTATTTGGCGTTTTGAACTTCACTGGGGTTGCCAAACAGGGTGAACAGTTGTTGCTTGAATCTTTCCCAGTTGTTGAGAATACACATGGGACTGTTGCTGGAAAAAAGTTTGAGGTACGGTTTGAATCACTGCGAGGCTCTACCTCCTAAGAAGGACAAAGCATACATGACCTTATGCCTATTGGAAGGGAAATTGTTGGAGTTGTTTGAAAGGATGATTTTACAAGACTGTAGGTAGGATATAAGCTTAAGAGGGTGTTATCCCGTAAAGTGATTGGGTTGTTTCATGCCCGGAGTGCAAAAGCTAGCAGTACTTGGACTAGATCGCTGGGAACCCTGAGTGAGGGCCTGGATCAATGTCAAAAGCAGGGTTGGAGCATCAGGCTTGGGAGCAGTAGTGCAAACCCCTGGTCTACCACGAGTCAAGTTTTCATTGGAAGAATGGTTGGAATCTGCAAATTCCGCAAGAGGGTCCGTTGGAACATCCCGTGGAGGGGTCCAAGGATCATTGAGGGGCTCAACAGAGGGCTATTTAGAAGGAGGAACTGGATCTAAGGGTTTTTGGGCCCAAGGGACGCTGGTCCTCCCTACCCAATGGATATCATCATTGTAAGGGGCAATGGAAGCGTTTTTGGTTGAGCAAGTACGTGAAATCGAGAAGAAGGAGTCTACTATAGGTTGGGAAACTACAATAGATGAGTTGAGTTAGTTAGTTTACTGTCACAGAACCACCCCACGTACTATAGGGCAATTCTTAGATGATCGTGAGCGCGGAGGAATGCTGAGTGCAAGGGCAAGTGCAAATAGCAAGGCTCAGTTGCAAATTGCGAACTTAGTTATGCCACTCAACAAACGGCAAGAGGAATGGAATGTGTTATGAGGAGGGAAACTCAACCTGAGTCCAATGTGATAACTAGGTTTTAGCAAAATGCAAGAATGTATGAAAATAAATAACTGACGAGACAATCATCAGGCAAGGGGGAAGCCCTTATAAGGTAATCCAAAGTGACTAGATACAACCTGGTGGTGAGCTAACTACAGTTGAAGGCGGTGAGGCAATGAATGACAGGAATGGGATAGGAAATAAAGCAGTAGTACAATCATATCTGAGGCCATGGTGTAAGTGCAATAAAATAGAATCTGAGCCTTCAAATGTATCATGAATTGTGACAGGAGCAAGTGACATTGAAGGTAATGCAAGTGAGAAGTAATAGTGTATGCAGGGTAAGGACTAGTCCAATTGCAAACTGTACAGTAATGATGGCTTAGTTAGACGTAGATGCAAACTAAAAAACAGTGCGTGACCAAAGATGGAAGTCCGAGGCTGTTTATGGGCCAGGGAAGGAGATTGGATCTCATAATGGATGGCCAACCGGTATGGAGTTAACCACGAAGTTTGCAAGTATATACTGAGTTGGTCGCCCAGTTTTGAAGTTCAACGCAAGCCAGAGGAAGTAGCGGATCACACCATTGATGTTGTGCTTTATTTTTGTCACGCTTATAGACTGAGGTAGATGGTACTGAGGAGAGGACATGTCAAAGTGATGAAGACAATAATTCCTGAGTGCAAGGCGTTACACACGCGCGGGTGGCCATCCTCTCCTCAAATCATTCTCCTCAAAGGATCTCATGGCAAAGCTCATTGGCCATTGACTCTTGATTGGCGGCGCCCGTCCAGTATGACTCCTGTCCTTGCCGCCCGTGACCAATGACTGCAAGCAATGAATTTTGGTTGTTGGTGATGGCTCCGACTCAATACCATCACTGGATTACCTGTGCTAGATTAGTCATGAGAACAATCACTCCCATCACCAATCTCACTTCCATCCTTGCCTTTGGCTGCAAGCTAAAGTTGATGCCCACGCCAATGACGCCATTTCTAGTTGCAACTGCTGTCACCCACCTCTTCCCACCATCACCGCCGCCAACCAATCTTTCTAAATTGGTCGGTTGGCACCCTCTACTATCCCATCCTCTGCTCAGCTCTCAAAATCTCCTTGGGTCAAGCCAAACGCCATAGTCCATCCACTTCCAAAAACCAACAACCGCAAGCGTTGCTAGCGGTTGTCCAAACCCTTGCACCGCCACTGACAGTTGTGCACGACAATCTTTGTTGCGCACATGAACTCCTTCCTACCTTGTCATCCACCTCAATCCTCCCTCAATTGACCGCAGCCACGGCTGTTCAAACCCACCATCCACTGCCACCGTTGTCCTTGAAGCAGGAAAGTTTTCCCCTTTTCATACTTTGTTCCTTCTTTGTTTGTTGTTTTTGTTTTCTTTGTTTGTTTTTTTTTTTTTTTTTTTTTTTTTGTTGTTTTTTTATTTCTTTGTTTCTCTCTCTCCCATTTCAGGAGGTTCTTTTTGCCAATATTCTTGATCCATGAAAAAAACAATACACTCTCATTTGTAAACATCTCTTGTAAATAGTCTAAAGGCCTCTGCTCTAAAAAAGGAGGGCTCTCCCCTGCTTTTTCTGAAGCATTGAATCATCCGTGGGATTGTGTGTGTATGTCCTCCTTCTGTCATCATAGTAATTTGATCCTAGTCCTCATGCTGGGTATATCCATGATTGCCCCTTGATCCTTTGAGCCTCCATACTCAAATATTTGATCCGTCCATCTGTGACCCTGTTCCTTATCACCAACGATAGCCTTGCTGTTTGAAGAGAATTCTGTCTGATAGAATTCTTGAGTGTGTTATACCACTCCTTGATCCCTTTTTCCAACAATACTGGTCTTCATTTTTCCTGATCATATTTCTGGAGCCAATCACAATTGATTCAAGAAGTCTTATTAAGCTTAAAACCTGGAGTTTTATACCTCCCTTTATTTTTTAAATTTGAATTCCTCCATGCTACTCTTGATTCCCTTGAGAAGTTTTGGGTTATTCTTGTTAGAATCTGTTATTTCTTTGCTTCTAGAGCTTCAAAAACAAATTGCTTTTGTTTTGTACAGCCACCCACAGTTATCTGGTACCCTTCAAGCGCTTGATTGCGGAGAGTTGGGCAGGTTCATTGAGAACCTGGAGGTTGTTTGGGATTGAGTTGATCTTTCCAAATCTTCTGCTGACATCCAGAGTTATTAGCTTGTGGGCATTGTTAGTTGCAACTGCCTTGTTCCAGTGAACTCTGAACAGGAATTTGAATTATTCTGTTCAAGTCTTTCCCTCTACCATCTTGCCTCAAATAGTGTTGATTCATTTGCTACCAACTATTTCCAAAGTAATCCCTTACATTTATTCCCTATTTACAAGTTCCTGGACCTTGATTCCGGTTAAATTTAAATATTATTTTAACTCTTAGGACGGCAGCATAAACAGCACTTCTCCCTTCCGCAGAACTGCCTGCCGCTTAGCATTGTTTGGAGTCTTACACCGTCAAATCCAATCCAATCCACCCTGCATCTCAAGATGCTGAGCCCGCAGCACAGCTTATCTGCAACCATTTTTGAGTGTGCCGCCTCTGTTGAGCCGGCCTCTACTGCTGAGCATGCAGCGCGCAGCCAATTCCAACTTGCCTCTTTAAAATACCACCACATCCCCCCTCAACTTGAGTTCTGTCCCCAGAGATCCACCACTACCTTACCTACCGCCAATTATACCATGTTATTCCACCTTCCCCTTTGCACCGTTTCATCACACCAAGAAAAGAACCCCATCCACCCCACCTTCATCCAAACATGTCCTGCATGTATTGCAGCCGGAACGGCCTCCCTTGCCATATCCTTCCGCGCTTGACCACCTGTGTTCAGTGCTGAGCTGGACACTGCTGCCGCTCCCTATTGGATGGAATGCCTTGTCATAATTATGGCCAGAAATTAGCTTAGGCAAATGAGCAGTATTTAAAGCAAAAGAAATGCTGGACACCTTGTTTCAATAATTGCTAAGGGGCTCTCACAATGGGGCAATACGTTGGATGATATAAGTGATGAATTTGATTGGATGATGAATGAATGATGGAACACAGCGGGGAGAAGAGCTTGTTAAGTACAGAAGATTGGCCTCTTTTGAGCCCATGATACAACAAGCCAAAAGGCAAATTTTCAGCTCCAAAGGAGTTCTAAAGGATCTACAGGCTTTGTTACTTGTTTTGGGTTACATCAGCTTGCATGGCACCAGTCCCTGTACCCTTAAAACCAGCCTATTACAGTCATTTCTGGTGTTTCCACCTTAATGGGGCTGAACCAGCCCCTTAGCTGTTCAAACCGCTGGCTGTTTGTCTGTTACAACCGGCCTGTTACCTCACATACTGGCTGGTTGCCTCATGCAACCAGCCCCAGGACATAAAAAAGCCCAGGTGGGAACCAGGACACACCTGGGTTTGGTCTTAGACACAAATGGGGGGGTGTAACAGGCGGACATGCTGCCCCCCCTCTTTCACTCAAATTCCTGGAGGGGGCGGTCAAATCCCCCTACCAGGGGCCCTGGAGGTCAATACCCCCAGGGCGTTGTCAAGGTAGGTGGGCTGGGGGGTGGTCAAATCCCCTCCAGCCCGTTGCTCCTCCCCCTTGGTAAAGGGGTGGGGGGAGAGTGCCCCTTTGATGGTGGGGGGGTGGTCAATTCCTCCCCACCACCAGTCACCTTCCTGCAATGGCCTAGCCACCAAACTTGGTGGGGGGGTGATCAGGTCCCCCCCACCATGACCAGTTGCCCCTTGCCACCGGTTTCTGGCTGTTTCAATCCAGCTAGCCCTCCCCTTCCTCCTTGCAATGGCAAGTGAGGGGGGTGGGAGGAGCTGGGGCCACCAGCCCCAGCCCCAAGGCTGCCACCCAGCACGGCAGCCGCGACCAGGGTGGGGGGACTCCATTTTGAGTCCCCCTGCCCCCTATGACGGCCCTGCCCGGGCCATTGGGCCCCATAAACGGGCCGTAAGCAAAAACAGCGGCCCCAAGCGGGCCGCAACACGGGAAGCAGCCCCAAATGGGCTGTGACACGGGCGGCAGCCCAAAATGGGCTACAAAACGGGCGGCAGCCCCAGATGAGCTGCAACATGGGTTGCGGCCCCAATGGGAGGCCCCCAAGCCCAAAAAATGAGTTTAACATACTTTGGCGGGCAAGCCCATCTGGCCAAGTATGTCCAAAATAAACCTTGGTCCCAATTATGCCCATACAACTCCTTCTGGATGTATTTGCCCATATACCCCACTGGGTCCAATAGGGCCTGTGTACCAATATGCCTGTTTCACGCTTTTTGAGGCCAGTTTCCCCAAATCTGTTACATCCACACAGGCACATATGGTCCTTGTGTGTGTCCAATGGGCCGCAGAGGCCCACATGTGCACCCCATTTGGATTACACTAATATGTAGCACAAGCATAAGTGCATACATATTTTAACATGCCTTTGAACCATCCTCAAGGCCACCCAGGCAAGAGGACCTGGGGCAACTCCTTCATGGTTTCAAGTGACAAGGAGGTTTCAACAAATGAGTTGACCCTGCCCAGCTCACCTTGCAACCAACCGCAAATTGCCGCTCAAAACCCTCCATTGCACAAGAGTCATGAATTGGGCTCACCATTACGTCAGGCTGGACCACCGTGGCGCCAGGAATTCTTGGACTTTGCAACTTATTGGAATGCCGCACAAAAGTGGGCCGCACAGGTACAAATTAAAATACCAGAAATGGACCCAAGAATCTTCAACTGTTTGGCTGGGCCTCCCCCACCACCACTGCGTCCTCCTGCTCCTGCTCCTCTTTGCTGCCAACGCGTCCCCCTGCTCCCCAGAGACCAGCTCCTCTGGCTCCAAATCCTCTGCCACCATCTCCATCCCTGGTTCCCAGTTTGTCACCAGAACCCATGCGCGCACTGACTCCTGTGGTGATCAAGTTGTCACTGGAACCCGCGGCAGCTGCAACTCCTCAGGCCTCCACTCCTGAGATTCTGGAGATCCCATTAATTCCTGCACTTCCCTTGGCAAGGTTTGATGCAATGGTAAACCACACGCACAAGCTAATCCGGTGTTTTCTAGCAGTCCCCCATGCGCACACCACCAATGTGTGACGCAAGGTTTGGCTGCCTTCCAATCCCTAGCCGCGGAGGCTTGCGTGGAGGCGGAGGAAATGATGAGTACTTGGACAACGTAGGCGGATCACCCCCCCTTTCTTCCTATTTCTTCCTTCTTGTTTCCCTGCCTATTTTGCAAAGAAAAGGACTTTTCAAGCCCATGCCTTTCTCTTTTTCCCACATCCATTCTGCGCCATGTGCTTTCCTAGTTCCCTGAAACATCCATTGGAAATTTTTTATGAGTTTGCTTCCAGAATGCGGAGCTTTTCCTTGCATTGGAAAACCCAGCTTTTTGCCGTGCCCATACCTAAAAAAACCACCCCTAGCCAGCAATAATAGCAAAAGCCAATCCAGAGAGAAAAAAATAAGAAAAAAAACATTCTGGGGTGTCTAGTTATTCCAGCTGTGAACCGGCTAGAACCAAATCCAATCATATGCCTATTCATCCATTGTCTCCCCCCCCCTCTTGGCTGCTGTCCCCAGCAGTTTGCAGTTTTTTAATCTTCTGGACGCGAAGCACGCTTGCGGGCTTGTCCTTGGAAGAAGGATACCCATTGGTGTCCACTTTGCTCTCCAAACCAGCCGTCTTTTTGAATGAAGTTGGGTCCCACCCAAAGAATTTCTTCATGTGCAAAGCCGCGGCCTTCCGTTTGATCAGAGTTCCATCCAATTCCTCCAACTGGTAGCTACCTCTGGTGTGTTGGGATCCTTTCCTCCTTTTGTTCAACACTGTCTCTATATCTCCAGCTCCACACCCTCTATCTTAAATATATCCACATTCCTTATCATTCTATACTGTCATCCACCACCATTATCCTATAACTGTCACTACTCCATTCCAACTTCATCTCTAAAACCATCACCATCACCATCACCATCACCATCACCATCACCATTACCATTACCATTACCATTACCATTACCATTACCATCACCATCACCCTATCATTCTTTCCCCTTAAGCTTGGCAACTATGCCTGAGTTCCTTGTTGCTCCTTTTAAAATAGGCTATCATTCCCCATATCATGCTAGGCAACTATTCCTGAGGTCCTTGTGGCTCCTCTTAAAATAGCCTATCATATTTCCATCTCATATCCTGACAAGGTGGTGTCTTGTCATTTATTACTCAACTCTCATATCTCTATCATTCTCATATTCTCCTCTCATTTCTCATGAATCTCTGGAATGTTTGCTGGTCTTAAATTGGTTCCTAAATTTGTCAGTTAAGGTGGTGTGTTGTCTTTTTGATGTTCAAATTCTGTAACTAACAAATTTAGTTACCTTATTGCTATTTTACTCTTTTCATGATCTCATTACCCATGTCCTAGGCCCCCTCTGGGGCTCTCTATTTGTCTCTAACCTGCTGCCTTAGGCCCCCTTTGGTGTTCTCTAGTTGTCCATAAATACTAGTACTTCCCTTGGGCAATGAATGAAAATAATCTGACTACCAGACAACTAAACCAGAGTGCCCCTTCCTCCCCTTCAGATCGGTTCCACTTTACTATAAAAGTATTTTCCCCTTTCCCTTGGCTCTTTGAAGCCTTGTCATTACTTCTCATTTGGCTCTTCTGTAGCCTACCATACTCCTTCCTTCTCCAAATAACCTTGCTCCTCATGGTAAAATTTTCATGGTGAACTTGGAGGTCACACAGAAAGGCCTGTTCCATCAATTAGGAAACAGCCTCCCCCATTGAGTTTCCAGGCTCCGGTTGTAAAGCAGAACCAATTCCCACTTCCAAAACAGATCCCAGAGCTTGTGGAAGCAGCGCTTGTCCCAGTAGTGGACAGACTTTTTGTGGGTTGCCTTCAGTCTTCCAGCTGCTTTCTCTAACATCTATTCCCATTGCAGGACTTTCTTGTTGCAGGCCTTGACTACATCAGCCGCTGTCTTAACGTTGAACCAATCAATACCCAGAAAGGTTTCCAGCTCAATATCAATTCGCATCACTGGTTGCTGCCAAACAGCAGCTTGTACCTCAAATAACGCGTCAATCTCTTTACCAAAATCCAATACGCAAAAAGAACTACTGGAAGGCTTTCCTGCCATGGCTTTCCATCCTTGCTGCACATTTTCACCATTGCTTCATTGATTGCTGGTGACCACACTCAATCATCCCTGCGCCTTCTGGATAGTACTCTGTTACTTGCACAAACTTTGCTCCGCAAATTTGTACTAACTCCGCCAACCATCCCCGGAACTCCGGACCCCAATTGACAATATCAGGTGAAGTGATCCGTAACACGCAAACCAAGATTCCTCCAGAAACTTCCCAACTTTCTCCGCCAAAAGCTTCACCAGAGGCTGCGTTTCCACCCATCCCAAAAGATTGTCATGCACAACAAGGAAATAAGCGAACTTACATGCATTGATGTGCAAAACATCCAGAGAAAAACACACAAACAAGGTGTCCTCCCCACACTAAACAGCGCACCCAGAGGTGCGGATAGATGAATAATAGCGTAGGTGAGTGGAATCAGAGACAGAATCTTAACATCCCTTTTGACTGGTAAGAGGGTAACAGGAGAGTCAAGGTCAACAGAATCCTTCTTGTTGAAGATGTTTAAGGGCATTAATCAAAGTTGCTTTTGTGAGAGTGTCCGCTATCATCTTGTTGGTCAGGATAAGGACCAGATCTAACAAGGAAAGAGAGAAATCCTCCCTTGGGCCTTTAGTTTTAATATCTATGTGATGTGATTTGGAGTGGGATCCAAATTTCTTGATTTTATTGTCTAAGCCCTTATTATCAATGTAAATGGTTGGTTTGCATTTGAGAGAAGGATGGACTTGTTGAAAAGGTGAGTGATCCAGTTGAGTTATAGATAAAAATCCAATAGGGCATTAAGCTGGGATTTGGTAGACGAGTAGGTTATGTTTCTTTGTCTTGAGGAATTCCAGGCAACCGCACTGCCGTAATGGAGGATGATAAATCCAGTTTTGGAATTCCAGAAGATGGGATCATCTCCCCAAGTAGAATTGCTGTAAACAGCTATAGCTTCTTGGGAGGGATCGTATTTGAGAGTTAATTTGAGCTTTCTGGTTGTCTCCAAGTATTTCCATACTTTCCTTACTTCTCTCCAGTGAGACATTCTGGGTTTGGTATTGAACTTAGCCAGACTTGAGACAGCAAATGAGATGTTGGGTCAAATATATTGAGAAAGATGATTCAAGAGACAAATAGGAGATTGGTAGTTGATATTGAGGTGTGTGTATTCCTTGTGTTCTTCTCCTGATTCCGGTTCAAGATGCAGATTTTGAGTAAGGGGTGAATTTATGCTCTTACATTCCGTGAGACCTAACTCTTCTAATTGCCAATCAATGTGGTTTGTTGACTGAGGAAAATTTTGTTGTTCTCAATCTCCATGAAAATCCTAAGGATAGTATTTGGTGAGTGACAAGAGGAATTCAAGAATTTTTTGAGGAGGTTGTTGGAAAACATGTTAGATTTGCAACGTGAATGAGGTTGTCCACATGGAAGTAAATTTTTTCCCCGGATTGAGGGTTGAGATAAAGACATGGATTGCTTGTAAAATCAACAAAATTCTGTGATTTGATCCAATTGGTGAGAGTTTCATATCAGTTTGTGGGAGACTGGCGGAGCCCATAGAGTGATTTTTTTAACCTAAGATATGGTGATTTGCGGTCTGATCCTTCAGGCATTCAAATTATCACAGTCTTGGTCAGAGGAGCATGAAGAAATGCTCCCTTCACATCCCATTGGGTGAAGGTCATCCTATTCTTTAGACCATAAAGAAGAGCAAGGCAAAGAGATCCTAATTTACCAGTTGGTGCCCAGGTTTTGTCAAAGTACACGCCTTGGATTTGGTCAAATCCTTGTACGCAAAGTTGTGCTTTATACTTAACAGGTTTGCAATGACAATTTTCTTTTCCTTTGAATACACAGGCAGTATTCAGGATGGTATCTGGTTCATTGAAGTACTCTTCCCAAACCTCTTGCAATTCAATAGAACTTAATTCATCTTCCAATGCCTTTTTCCGTTTGGGCCATTCAGGACACTTTTGTGCTGCTTTTTACAATGGTGGTTTGTAATAGTGGTGAAAAACGTATCTTTGAGGTTTTCTAATCTTTTTTTGTGGTCTTATATTGGATCTTGGATTTGTTGGTTGTGGATTCTGTACTATGGGGGCATTAAAGGAGAGGATTTGGGGAGAATTGGAAGATTGAGGATCAGGAGAGCTGGAATCTTCAGAATCAGAGTTGGAATCTAGAGCTTCAGTACCGGTCCCTCTCATAGCTTATTGTTTTTCACTAGTTGAAAATTCAGTTTTATAGGAGTCCAGATTGGATTGAGCAAACAAGTCTATTCGGGGGGATTCAAGAAATGGAAATCTGTCCAACAGAGTTTTGAGAAAGTTGACGTGTTAAGTTTCAAAAATAATGCCAAGGGAATTAAGAATAAGATAGGAGTGAAAGGTTGGATTAAAGCCAATCAAAATGCCCTCAAGTCCCTTTTCATCAAAATTTCAACCTTGTTTGATGTGATTATTCAGATATATAACAGAAGAACCTTCTCTGGGAATTTGATTGAGCATGAAGCAACAGCTTCTTGTAACTATATGCCAATAATTCTTTGCCAGCCTTGAAGAAGAGAATTTAGCACAGGCTGACTCAACAATTGTTCTATTTGCCCTCTTGGCTTGCCCATTATTTTGAGAATGATAGGGTCCCCAGGTTATTAACTTGATATTTCTAGATTTAGCAAAGTCTTTGGTGTTGGAGTTGACAAATTCTGTTCCTTTATCCAAGAAGATCTTGGATGGCTAGTAGCCTAATCTCTTATTTTCAGTCTTGAGGACGTTTCTTATCACTTCCGTAGTTTCATCTTTTGAAGTCAGTGGGAATGCCGCAAGATAACCAGTGCAGTTGTTCAATGGTGTAGAGATACCTGTGAAGGATGATCTTGTGATTTTACTTCTGATACAGCTATTTCATTTGAATACTTCTGATACAGCTATTTCATTTGAATGAGTTGAGTTCTTCATTGGAGTAAAGATCCTTCACAAGATGTTTGAGGGTGGATATCAAAGCATGTCCATACATTTTGTGTACATCAAGTAGGGAGAGTGAGCAACTATTCCTTTGTTGAGAGAGGTTGATCATTTGACTTTGGTCTACTGATTTAGGCTTTTTGATGTCAAATAAATTGTCTTGGATCAGGCCCTTCAGTACAAGGTGATTCCTCCAAGTGACTGAAAATTTGTTGTTTACTTGAGATAGATTACATCCTTTGCTTGCCAAAAGAACGGGGCTAACAAGTTTTACAACAATATTGGGTACGTAGACACAGTCTTCTAATGTAATGACTGACTAATTCCATTATAATCTGACCGTTCCAGTTTGGCATATCTTGAGGTTTGCTTCTAATTTCCCAGTTTTAATTTTTTCCAGTTCTTCTTGGAGTTTAATAGAGGAAAAGAATTTGAGATCATTGAATATGTGGACGTTAGCTCCAGATTCTAAGAGAAGGTTGGGGTTATTTTCTGTGTTGATCCAAAGAGCTAACAGGGCATGATAGTTGATTGTAGGGGCTTTTTTTGTTTTGTTTTTCCATTCATTTTGCTGCTCTATCCACCATTTTGCAGCTATTTTCAGATGTAGATGAAAAAAAGACACTTCAGAGTGAGGAGCGTTTAAATTGTGATATCCTTCTCAACACATCATCTTTATCTTCTTTTCATCTTTGTGAATCTTAGTTTGTGTCAACACCAAGGAAAAGTCTGTAGATGATTTACCAGGATTTGTTTGAGCTTTTCTCTTGTTATGGTACTGAGTGAGATGTTTAAATACTATATCTACCGTTAGCTTTTTTTCCACATGAATTATCTTTTGCTTGAGATTTTCCAAAACCAAAGGGAATTTGAAGAGCATGAGATACGCAAGGATTTCCTTAGTTAATTTGATTCCAAAGTCCAACATCCTTGTAATAGATTTACACATTTCTGTGATAAATCCTTCAATTGCGTGTTAGTTGAAATTTGAATGAAGGAAATGATTGAAGACCCTTTCCCTATTAGCCGTCTCCAAAGAAGCAAATCTTTTAGTAATTTTGGACCATAAGAGTTATGAAGATACCATATTTGAGGATTTGACCACGTTTGCGTGGGTAGTACTGTCTAGTTTTGTGAGTATAATGGCTTGTATCTCTCTATCTTGTTTAGAGGAAAGGGGGACAGAATTTCTTGTGATCACATCTTTGATATCTTTCAAATCAAATAGCATGAGCATCTTATCTCTCCAGATCTATTAATTTTCTTCATTCAGAGGAGGGATAGCGTCAATGGAAGCTTTCAGAGCCACCTGGTGGAAGAATTTGGCTGCCCCAGCTGGTTCAGTCATAATTGCAAGGTTTGTCTAGGTTTGGTTAGAGTTTGTTGGTTACCTTTGGATTTTAACGGTGATAAGTATGCGGTTGAATTTCAATATGACTTAGAACCAGCATTGGCTGAATAAAGAAGAAACAAAGACAGACGTGAGAAAAGAGGAATAAGAAGAATAAAAAAAGATAAAGATAAAGATAAAGATAAAGATAGAGCAGAATCCTACAGCTTTCCAGAGATGAATGTCAAGAGTGGCGGCTAGATTGATGCTAGAAGAGATTTGTGGAGCGGGACAGATATTTATTTAATGGAGGAAGATGGGATAAATATCAAGAGAAGATAGACTGAATCAAACAGGAATCAGATTAGGAGAACATCCAGGAAATTTGAGAAGGTGACATATTACCAGGCAAGGACTATTTGAGGTCAGGTGGGAATGAGACTTGGAAGATTGAGTATTGAGTGGAACAGAGGCACAAGAAAGAATAAGAATAGTAATGAGAAAAGAATAAAAGATTTATGAGAAAAGAATAAAAGATTTATGAGAAAAGAAAAGAGATTGAGAGAGGCAAGGAATATTTGAGAAAAACAAGAAAAGTTGAAACACCCCGCGAGAGAACATTACAGATGAGAGTAGCGGACAAGTGAGAGTGCGCGGAGAGAGCACTAAGCAGTGCATCCAGAGTTGCGGATAGATGAAGAATAGCATAGTTGAGTGGAATCAGAGACAGAATTGTAACATTGCACATGTGCAATTGCAAGAAAAGCCTGTTTTCAAAATCCTCTAAGTGCAATTTTCATACCCATTCTATCCAGTTTTTGGGTTTCATAGCCTCAAAGCAAGGACTATAAATGGATCCAGCCAAGATTCAGCGCATATTGGAGTTGCCCCCACCTTTTTCAGTCAAATACCTTCAAGCTTCACTTGGTTTCAGTAACTGTTACAGGAGTTTTATTGAGCATTACTCCAATAAAATAGTTAATCTTACTAACCTGCTTCAAAAAGACACTCATTTTAATTTTAAAGAAAAAGCTGCTTTGGAGTTTGAAGCTCTAAAAAAATACTTCACAACTGCTGCAATACTTTCTCACTTTAACAAGCTAGCTTCCACTATTGTGGAAACAGATGCAAGCAACTATGCAATTGCAGGAGTAATCTCACAGTTTTCTTCCTCTTTCTCTCTCTTTTATCCTGCAGCCTTTAAGTCCTGGGAATTCCTTGCTGCAGATCTTAATTAGAATATTCATGACAAGGAACTTCTTGCTACCTTTATCACTTGAAGAAATGATGTTCATAACTTTTAAGTTTTGTGGAACCCTTTGAGTTCTTAACTGATCATGATTCTTATAAGTAATTCATGAGCTGAAAAGTCCTTACAAGGAGGCATGCACAATGGGCCAAATACCTCTCCAAGTTCAAATTTAGAATGATGCACCTCCCCGTGAAACAAGCAGTACTCCCCAATGCTTTATCACATTGGCAAAACTTTAATCCAGGGGGGAGCACCTTTGCCAATAACAACCCTGAAAACGTTAGGACACTCTTCTCAACCCAGTCTACGCAACTCAGTTCAATAATCACTCACCTTCAAGTCACAGATTCCGAAATTTTAAAAGCTCAACTTGACAACTCCAAGTGAAACAAACTTTGAAAGAGTGCAAAACTGTTATATAGTGACTATGGTATTGATGAAAATGATTACTTAGTTTATAAAGAATGTATATTAGTACCTAATAACCCTTGAATTAAGTTAGATATCTTCAAGTCTCTGCATGATTCTCCGCTTTCTGGTCATTGTGGGAAGGATAAAACCTACGCATTGATCAAATAAGGCTTCTTTTGGAATGGTATGACCAAGGAAGTAAAAGAATATGTTAGTGCCTGATATGATTGCAATTGTAAAAAGTCCTCAAACACCAGATGTATGGGCTGCTCCAGCCATTTCTAATACCGCCACTTCCTTGACACTTGTTGTCAATGGATTTTATTTCTCAATTACCTAATTCTAGTGGTTATGCTGCTATTTTAGGAGTAGTAGATTTCTTCTCAAAGATGGATTTATTTCTTTGAAGTAATGTTACCACCTCTTTGGAAGACTTAGCTAATTTATTCATAGAACATGTATTTTTGAAAGATGCTCTTCCTGATAATATGTTTTTTTATGGGGGATCCTTTTTTTCTCTAGCTTCTGGACCTTGATATGCCAACATTTGAAGATCACTCGCAACTTATCAACAGCTTACCACTGGAAAAACAATGGTCAAACCAGGTGATTTAATCAAATTCTCAAACAGTATCTTTGAATGTATGTTGCCTATCAACAGGAAGACTGGTGGCAATGGCTTCCACTAGCCAAGTTTTCCTACAACAACTCCACTCATTCCTCCACCAAACAGTTGCCCTTCCAGACTCTTTATGGTAGAAACCCAACTTTTGCATCTTTTCATGTAGCACCTTCTCAAACTTCTGCCAATCGTCTAAATCACATCCAATCCCTTAAATTTCAACTTCAAAACAGCCTCAAAGCAGAAAACCAGGGCTACAAGGAGCAAGCAAACGTACTTTTCACTACAGCTCTAACCTTTGCAGTGGGGGATCAGGTATGGCTCAATGCTTTCAACATTTGCAGTACTTGCCCAATGCAAAAACTCTCTGAAAGAAATATTGGCACCTTCAAAGTTTAATCAGTCATCTATACCAATGCTTTAAAACTTACCTTTCCTGCAAAGTGGAAAGGTATCCACCCAGTATTTCATGTGTCTCTATTAGAGCCACTTTGAGTCCTATACCCGGGAAATAATCATCCCTCTCTGTAACCGGTCAATTTCCAAGATCATTTGGAGTGGGAACTAAGCCATATTCTGGATTCAAGGTTATGCAAAGGAAAACTTCCATACCTCTTTGAATGGACTGGATTCCAGTCCGACAAAGACCACCCCTAGTGGGAACAAGCCGATTACCTTTGAAACTCTCCCAATTTTTTTCAAGACTTCCATTGAAAGTAACCTTGCAAACCTCACAAATCTTGTATCCATCCCTTCAAATCCCATTTCACACTCCCATTCCCTTCCATCTCATTAATTCCATCAGATTTCCCATTCCATCTTATCCTATCCCCTTTGCATTTTATTGAAAAACATTATTTTTTCTTTCTTGAAAACTTTGATTCTCTAGATTTATTTCAAGCAAAAATTCTTTCTTTTTAAAAAAAATAATAAAAACTAAAAGAAAAGAAAAGAAAAGAAAAAGAAAAAGTAATAATAATGAAATTAAAATAAAATAATTATAAAATAAGAATAAAATAAGAATAAAATAATGATAAAAATACTTACAAAATAATAATAAAATAATAATAATAAAAAAGTAATAAAAAAGTAATAAAATAATAATAAAATAATAATAAAATAATAATAAATAATAATAAAGTAATAATAAAATAATAATAAAATTAAGATACATAAAATTAAAAATTTTCCTTCATCTCTTGTTTGGCCTCTTCCCAATCTTTGGTCAACTCCACTAACATTGACCTAGATTTGTTCAGATCTTCATTTTTTATTGGAGTCAAAAATTGTGGCAACACAAGAAAATCTTTGACCAAATCATTCTCAAAAATCTCTTTGCACTTTGCAGTCCAAGCCCTCTTTGGCCAGGCATTCCATCTGTTGAGTTGACAGTAACACAAAGTCACTTTGTTCCCCTCTGCTCAAGGTTGGATCCCCCGGCTGCTCCCCAGGAGCTCCTTCCTTGTTCCCATCCTTTTCCTCAACCTCATGTGTTGAGATATACTCTCAATTAGCCCTCCTGGCTACAACTTTTCTACTCTCCAACCACTTCTGGACTACCCCCAGATGTAGACTCTCTCTCCTACTCTGCCGCAAATTCCCGTCCGGGGGTCCAGATACTCTCCTCAGTTCAAGCCCCCAAACAGTCTCTTGGTCTTTGAGACCTCCCAATGACAATTCTTCTTTCTCCTACTTCTTTTCTTTTCCTTCTTCTCCATTGCTTCTTGGTCGCTCTTTTACCTTGTCAGTCATCAAATTCTTTCCTTTCCTCCATCCCCAATCTTTCCTTTTCTCCATCTTCAATCTTTCCTTTCCTCCATCTCCAATCTCAACCATTGTCTAAACTCAACTTGCCTTGTCTTCAAAGCTTCTCTGAACGTCTCTCCCAGTTAAGATGACTCAACCCTCATCCCAAGACTCAAATTGGCCTAACAATACATTTTTGACATCTTATTAGCATCCCCAAACAATCTTCTGCCTCTCCTCTCTAGTCTTGTCTTCTTGTCTCACTGCCTGTCCATTCTTGAATATTCTTGTCTCTTTTCCTAAGCTCTTGTTGGTTTGAGTTCTTAGTCTCATCAGCGCAATATCAATACGGTTAAAAGCCAAAACAAAGCTCCCCGCCGAATCCGAAACAATGAACAAACCAACTGGAGCGGCTGAATATTTTCATCAAGTTGCGTTGAATGCCGCCGTCAACGCCATTCCTCCATTGAATGAAGAAAACTACTACTTGTGGCGCGACAAGTTTCTCATGCTGTTTGACCTCAAAGATATTAAAGACGCCATTACAAGAAACTCAGAACAACTATCCATGAAACAAGACCAGGAAATCAGGGCAATTATACTTTCCAAGCTAGACAGCACAACTCACGCTAATGTAGTCAATTCCTCAAAAATAACTTCCTCAAAACTCCTCTGGGCCAAAATAACTTGCCAATTTTCATCCTCCAAAATTTCAAACAGAGCCAGGGTGTTCAACCAATTCCTCCACTCTATCTTCAACAAACACTCAATAGAAGGTTTTGTCATGGAAACAAGTAGAGCCCTCACTCAAATGGCAGACGTTGGAATAGAACTTCCTAGTGACATCCTCGCGTACTTAGTACCTTTTAAATTTCCTTCCAGTCTTGGGAATCTCAAGCAACAGATCATGCACGTAAAGAAGAACCTAACCATTGAGGTAGTATTTAACCATCTCATCCAGTACAATAACAAGCGCAAGGCCCAACAGAAATCAATCAAATCTTCTGCCAACATTTCCCTAGTGGACACAATAAATAAAACTGAGAAAGACAATAGACAAGTGAAGATGCGTTGCCAAGAAGGCTACCATGACCTGAATTCCCCTCACGCCAAGTCATGTTGTTTCCATCTCCATCCTCAAATAGCCCCTAGCTGGTGGATCAAACAACAAAATGAATGGAAGAACAAGATTAAAAAACAACCTACAATAAACTACCATGCTCTCTAACCCTCTGGATCAACGCAGAAAATAACCCCAATATTCTCATAGACTCTGGCGCCAACATTCACATATTCAACGACATCAATTACTTCTCCAAAATCAAGATGCAAGAAGAGAAAGAGGAAATCAAGACAGGCAAACTTGAGGCCAACCTCAAAATTCATGGGACAGGCAAAGTACGACTCAACTGGAATGACTCAGTGATCACCCTTGAAGACTGTGCGTATTGCCCTGACATTGTGGTCAACCTAATTAGTCCCGTCCAACGCGCTAAAAGAGGATGTAGCTTTACCCAACATCAAAACCAATTCTTGATCACCAGGAATGGTCTCATTGTCCTGAAAGGACTCATCCAAGACAATTTGTTCTTGATTGAGAAGCCCCAATCTATTGGTAGAGAGAATAAGGTCTACCACCTCAATCAATGTTCAAATCTCAAGACAGAAGAAAAACTGTGCCTATCTTATCTTCACAGAATGTACAGACACGCCTCTGTGTCTACTCTCAAGCCGATCCTCAAGAATTCTTTCTCTAAGGAAGAACTCAACAGCTTCCAGTGCAATGGATGCATCAAGAGCAAGATTACACAATCTCCCTTCTCTGCCACGTCAACCCTATCTAACAAACCTCTTGAACACCTTCACCTGTGGGATCCTTTCATCCCTTCACCTATCCTGCGTCCCTCCGTGGATGGACGCGCGCAGCAATACCAGAATCACACCCACCCTTTGCCCAAAGGCGGAAGGGGTGGGAAAGGGGAAACGGATCAGGCCACTGCTGGGTGTTGGCGGGTGGCAGACAACATTTTCCCACCCCCAACCAGATACAGAGGGGGGGTTTGAGTTATAAATGGATTGGCGTTGGCCGATTCAAGGACCGAGGGGGGATTGAGTGAGAGAGAGAGAGCAATGGTGGGTGAGAGTTACTGTAACTGATGTGATGTGATCTTGATGAAAGATCAAAGATTGACTCAACTGGATTGACTGTTGATGATTCAAAGCACCAATGCTGAGCATGACGATTTGGGGTGAGAAGTCCATCACCGGGTGAGTGACTAGATGGGTGGCTACTGGCTGGTTGAGAAAATCCATTGATGAACTCTTTTAATCCCAAATTAAACTGAGCTCAATTGATCATCTTGGGAAAATCTAAGTAATTGATGTGTTCTTGAGTTTGAATTTCATAATTGACTGACAAATTAATCTATACTTGGGATTGGGGTTAGGAGGAGAAGGAGTACTAGGAGCTGAGAGGTGATGGAGAACTGGTTGGGGATTCAATTTGATTTGATTCGATGAGGAGTTCCAAGTCGAGTGTGACTGACTGAATGGATGGATCTAAACCAAGCTGCAAACTTGGAGTTCCAAGAGTCAACAATCCAGACAGTTTGATTGATGGAGGTTGATAGGCGGTAGGAATGATGAGGATGCTGAGGTTGATGCTGTTGATACTTCTTGATATTTGATGATGTTGACCGACTGATGGTGATGAGGATGGTTTTGGTAGGAGTTGAGGATGGGATGAGATATCTTGGGCCAAGTGGGTCTTGGCCTGCGCATTTGGCCAAAAGGAAGGGGGGGAATGACAAGAGAATGAATTGGACGCAGTTTCTAGATGGTGAGTCTGAGAGAGGCCTGTCCTAGACCAATGAGACAAAGGGAGGTTTGACAGGATGAGGAAGTTGGAGAAGTTATACTAAAAAAGAAATTCCAATTTTTTTTTTTTTTTTGTGGTGACACCTAAATAAAAGACGTGTAAAAAAAATTTTGAACTCTTCCGCATCTGTTCCAGGGTTTCCAGATTTGGTCACCACATCTCTCCCCAACCTAAAGACTGTCCCTAGTCTGCATCTGAGCTTGATTATAAAAAGAAAAAAAAAAAAAAAAAAAAAAAAAAGGAAAGATGATTGAACACAAGAAATGGCCATTTGATCTTGAGGGTGATTGAAAAGAGTATCTAGATCCATCCAAAGAATATCTTCTTGAGTTGACTGCAATAAAATGAAGAAGGCGTCCCAGGTGTTCACGTATGTAGCATACAGTAGAGTTTCACAACAGAACGCAGCAGATGACCCTGGTGGTGCACAATTGGGAGGACTTACTTCTGATCCAAGTTGCCTCTGCGACAATGAAATTTCTTGACCTGATCAGCAGAGAACCTTCTGGCCATCTGGGTACCATCCAGTTCCTCCAGAAGATATGATCCACCTCTGACTTGACGGACCACTTGATAAGGACCATTCCAGCAATTGAAAAAAAGCTTTCCCTACTTAGTTTCCAAGGATTGATTGAAAGCTAAAACTAGATCACCAGGATTCAAGGGGTCCCTGACTTTATTGGAATGCTTATCCTCCCAATACTGGACTGATTTTTCCCTTGACTCCATCATTTTCTGATAAGCCTTGTCACAAACATCTTCACTTCGCTCCAGTTGCTTGGATCTGGAAACTAATAGATCAGTTGTGGAAGAAACTTTTTCCCAAGAAATACCTAAGAAAGATTTGATTTCCAGATCAAGAGGAAGGACAGCCCTTTGTCCAAAGATAATTCCGTAAGGTGAGTAGCCAGTGGTTTGTTTAGTTGAGATTTGATCGGAGAAGAGGACCAGGGGAAGAAATTTGCAACAATTATTTCCACTTTCACCAGCCAACTTGACAAGAGCAGCCTTCAAAGGGGCATGGCCTCTTTCCACCATGCCTTGTCCTTTGGGATAATAAGGAGTGGTCACCCTATGTTGACCAGGAAGTGATCGGATCATTTTGGCCAGTTTGCCACCAAACTCAGAGCCACCATTGGTTGAAAAAGATTGAGCCAAGCCATAACGCATTGTCCAAGTCTTGTAAAGGCAAGCTGCTACTGACTCAGAGCTGAGGTTCTTAAGAAATTTTGCTTCAACCCATCCAGAAAAATCATCTCTAGCCACAATGAGTACTTAGCTCCACCAGCCTTAATGTGAACCACATCCATAGCAATCCTTCCAAAGACAGTGGAATCCCCAGGGGGATAAAGAATTTCAGCCAGGCACCTAAGATCACGTTTCTGACATACTTTGCAACTCTTGCACGATTGAAAGACTTGTTACAATTTGAGCTTATATATATGTGACTTCCACTGGAGTTCAAAGTATCATTGATTGGATTGATTGGATTTATATTATTGTTGTTATTGAAGTATTAACATAATGGCTCAAATATAACTAGGCTGTGTTCTCAGTAGTGATTGTCAGGCTGTCCAAGCATAACATTTCACTTACCATGTCACTTAAACTGCTTATGTTAATTTTGCCTTATTCATTTTGTACTCAACCACTTGTTGGCCAATCATGTATTTAGTCTATATAAACCATGGTGCTCTCAAGTGGAATTCATCATCTGTTCAGCCAATAAATCAATTGGAGTGTCCTTTTCCTCCTGATCTCAGGTCCGTTACGCTTGACGTTACAAGCCCCTTTCACTCATTCTCTAATCCGTTCATCTCACTAGAGCTCAAGCTCTCTTTACTTCTCACATGGTTAAAAGCCTTTGCTCAACCTGAGCCAACAATACTTCATTCAAACTGTCCGCCTTCAACAGTCTCATCCCAAAAACCAATCTTCAACTATTTTGGCAAGGGGGTGAGATGGGGATTAGCCTTGTCAG